>KV751369.1:1802562-1852115 GCA_001698575.1 Mola mola | reverse complement strand
AAAAAAAAGGGGGGGGGGGGGGGGGGTCAGTCTTCACTCTTCCTGCATTGTAGGCACATCGACGATCCAAATATATACAATTAAAACCTGAAAAAGTGAGTTTTTTTCTTTTATAATGTTACGTTTTTAAACCTGCAGTCCAGAACTTCTGTGTCTCTCTTCTGGCAGTAAGTATAATTACACAAACAGTGACGATACTACAACTACCACATAAAAAATGCTCCATATTTCTGCTTGCTAAAACATTCTTTGGCACAAACCCATCGTTTCAGGTGAGGAGAAGTCACAACACTCACTCAAAAACACTCATGTGATGCAAAATACAGAACAATTTATCTTGCAGCTTATTTGGCCCAGTGTGAAGATAATACATCCATCCATCCACTGTTTTCTTTCATTAGAAAAAGTCTTCCACTCCAGTTTTATATCAAAAATATCAACTGTCATGTCATCAGGGCTAAACATTGCTCTATCTCCAGTGCATCCACTACATTATAGAGGACAATTCTTATATTTATGGCTCATCTCCTCAATTTTAGTCGCTCGCATTCATTGCCACATTATCAACTCGTGCAAAGTTGAGATGGTGCTGTGATTATTAATTTTATTAATATCCTGATTGTTGTCTTGACATTGGTGGTGTCCTAAGGTTTTAGAAGTTACATTTTAAATGACAGACTCAGATTAATGGATCATCACTGCTGCCTTTGTTACCCCCCTCAGGCAGAGACTGAAATTGTTAGTTATTTGGGAAATTGGCTGCTGAAGCTTTGTGCATGACAATAACTTTTTTTTATTTTTAATTAAACGCCTCAAAGACAGGTGAAGAACTACTGAGTGCTTATCTTCTTTTTAGGAAACACTTGCCACTGTGCTACAAGGGTGCATTTGGTTTGGGTTTTACTTCACTGCATGCGAATCGATCATTCTAAGTCACACTCACATTAAAAATTCAGACACAATGCCTTACAACAACATCATTCTATTTTATCCCAGCCGATTTACAAGAAACATTGCAAACATGCAATCAATATTCTTAAGTGCTTCAGTTGTGTAGTCTTCTTCAGTTCAGAACTGAGGAAGACTTTCGGACGTGAGGTGTGTGTATGATATTCCCATCGCTACTTTGACAAACATAATGGTAGATAGTTTATCACGTCTATTCTGTCTGTGGTGTCTGTTCTGCTTATTTAGGTCTGTTGTTCCTTTCATTTCTTCTCTTAATAAGCAACATTTAGAACATCTTGGAATACCTATTAGCTTGGGTAAACTTTTAGCTGACCTTAGGTTTAGTCTGTCGCCCAGTTATTATTTGAGTGAATTAATCATGCATGTTAGGTGAATGAAATAGCGCATGTTAGTTACATGACCTAGTTTTTTTTTTTTCAAGCTGGTTGGTTTCTGGAAAAAAATATGATTGGTTCTATTACTTTTTTTCACTAGCAGATACAAAGATTTTTGGTGGAGGCTCTTGGGAGCGTATCTGCTCCCAACTGCAGATTCATGTGTTGTCCCTGCGTGCCAGTCTTTTTACTCAGACAGGAAGTCATTACAGAGGCTCTCACCCCGTCACAGATGGCCATTTAACACATCGCTGGCAACTGCAAATGGAGCAGGAGCAGTAGCCGCTTGACTAGACCCGGCCAACTTCGCACAAATGTTTATGTCTCGCTCACCTGCTGTGCTGGGATGGGAGGTGCCCTTCAACCTTGGCTCGATTTTCACATCATTTATTCATTTCTGTTTTTTAGTCACAGGGAGCTGACAGCATGAATTCAGTTTGGGCGATTCTGTGCACTCTGCATTTTTTGCACCAGCATTTCTTCATACCTTGCTGAGCAAACAAAATTAAGCATGGTTCTCAAAAGCATTTTTGCAGCACGGATGAGGACATTTCCCTTATTTATTTTCTATTTTCCGCTCTGCGTATCTCTCTCTTTTTTTTTCCTTTTTCAAGAACAGAAAAGAGCAGCTTGTTCTGAAATCTCTTCTAGCTGCCCCATTGAAATTTACAATAGCCATATTTGCTCTGTCAAGCTGCCTTAGGCTTTTGGTGCACTTGGAGTTCCATTGGTGATAAAGCAGATAAAGCCAACTTGACATGTTAGAAAATGAGAAATAAAATTGTGGCTGACACCCTGGAGAAAACCATCCTCTCTCCCTCTCTCTCTCTCTGGCTGTCTTGTGTTTGCTCTTGCTGCCTTGAACTGCCTTGTTTGTTATTTACTGTCTTTACCGAGTAAAATATTAACAAAGACGCCTCTTGAGGAGGTGATACGACTGCGACCCTGCTATCAAGGGAGAGAGCCCGAGCACTGAGGAATGTAAACATAGGGCATATTCATTGGTTCCTGTCTACCAGTCTACCTCTTTGCATTTAATACAGTGTACTCACTTCTCCCCTCGGGTGCAGGATGTTGTGGCATTTATAATGTGTGTGTGAAGGGGTGGGGAGATATAAGAAAGGAAAAGGGGTAGTAATTATGTCTCGCCTGGGGTAAAGTTTCTGTTTGATAGGAGAGTGGCAGAATATAAGGAGGACAAAGCACCTTGATTGCGAAAAAATCACACATGCGAGTGAGGAAAAAGTGGTGGTTGATGGTGGCAACGCTGAGTGTCTAAATCACGACTTGGAATGGACCCTTGGTGTGGCGATTGGCTTTGACAGCCACAGATGGAGGGCAGCGCCCACAGCAAAAGGAGAAACTGTCTGATAAGCGCAGGGTGAGGTACAGGCTCTTGGGAGGGGGTAAGAGGGATGGGAATAGAAGAGGAAAATGAGTCAAGAGTGAATAGGCAACAGATGAATCTCCATCTGAGTTTAGAGGCAAGTTGGGATATCAGCAAGAAGCTCAGGTGCAGCTTCGGTTTCATACCTCTTGTGGGTTTACCTCTCCGAAGAAATGCTTAAGTACAGTCTTCTGTAAAAATGAACTGGGATGAGTGACATCTTTCAACTGCATTAGAAAATATAGACCAAAGCGGCAGCCGCAGTAGGAGCTGCAGCACACTTTATCCATCCACTCACCCATCCATCATCAGCGATTGTCAGCGAATCTAATGTTGTGGCTGATGGTGAAAGCAGAGCCTTTTTTTTTTTTTTCTTTTTTTTTACTAATTAAGAAAAAAAAATGAGCAAATGAAAAACTGGTGAACTTGTCCTGAATAGAGATATGGTTTTAGCTCACAAAATGGCTTTCCAGATTAATGAAGACACAGTTATAGAAAAGTTTTCTTGGTTCAAACGCCTAAATAAAAAAGTTTTCCCTACCATTTATGTCCATGTAACTGCAGACTTCTCTCGAAGGCAAGGGCGTTGTGTCATTGTGCTTTAAAGGATTTTAGCTAGGACACAGGTGGACGGTTTGCTCACCAAAGCAGGTGACCGAGACTTTAGTTTTGTTTACTAAAACCCACAATCTTTATTTAACCATGAGTAAGAACTGTGTTTTGGTTTTCTCGACTTAACCAAACCTCCCGCAGATCAGAAAACACTTTCAGGTCTTCTTACGAGCCACTTACAAAGAACTGTCTGGTCATTTCAATGTGACGACTTCAGAATGGTAAGGAGGTATATGAACATATAGGGTAAATGTTCTTAAAAATAAAAGAGAGTGTGGTAAAAAGTGTATTTCAATGTCAATATTCCGTCAGTAATACGAGGGATCTATGAATTAATCCAAATTTTGATTGATAGAGTCCCATCTGTTATTGCCAAAGCCTGTTTTGGGTTAAGTGGATCGTCCACCTCATTCCAAGCTGTATGGAGTTGGCTTTTAAAAGATAGTGTTTATCTAGCAATGCACGTCCGTAATATAATATGAATTACTGAGGTACCCATTGCTAGAAATAATAAAAGAAACAGGAAACGCTACTAGCTGCGAGGAAATTACAAGTCACTTTTTATGTTTGGTTTGTTTTCATAACCTTCCTGTTATACATTTATTGGGGTCACTTCTTCAGAAACAAACTTTTATCTTTGCTGTGCCTTCTTTCCTTTTTCTTTTACTCTTCTGTATATTACTTTACACACTAGATTAACTCTAAAATCAGCATATTTAGCTTAGTGCGATGGACACGCGCGTGCTCCCAGTTGCACGTTATCACATCTCGTCTCCATCCCAGCTGAACGCAAACAGGAGAGAGTCAGCCGAGAAGAATGTTTGACCTCAATTAATCTTGCTACGTCAGCCATATGCGGCCTGATAGACTGTTAGGTATCAGATGTTAATCACGTTCACCTTTTGTCCTGGAAACTGTGCATGTTGTTGCGTGAGGTATTTCCTTTGGGCGTGTGATTGTTGTTGATCCTATCATCCATTTATTATCATTATTTTTGTTTTTTAAATAAAGTAACAGTAACATTTAATGCAAAAATGTATTTCAGTCAATTACAACTCAACCTCATGCCAGTGGAATCGTTTCTTTTGCTTCACAGCCAAAACAGCTTATCTTTGCACTGAGGAAGCTGGGGACTCGACTGAAAATAAACATCAGATTGATCCACACAGCTTGTTTGTCATAATGTAAATCTTGAAAAGCCCCAAGGTCCCAAATTGATTGGAAAATACCTTATTTTACACCTATTAAATTGAAATATTCCGTGCGTTGGGGCATATCAGCTCATTAAAGGGTATAAAAAGGTGTAAATAACATCTTTTCAAATCAGTTGGATCTTGGGACTTCTCAAGACTCGGATTATACCAAATGGTTTATGGCTAGAATATTTCTATTTTTCACATTTAAAAGGGTCCACCAGCCCCTCAGTTGTTCAATAGAATTTTGTGACACTGTTTTGCTAAACTAAAAAAGAAAGAAAATAGTTTTCATTAGCAAGGGCTGAGGTCAGAATTTTCATTTCTGAGTGACTATTCCTTTAATATTCAGGTCAAGTACATTTCCCCAGAGAGGAGAATCACAGGGGTGTGGAGTTAATATTCTCAGCCAACATCTGAGACGTCATTTTATTAAGACGAAGGCCAAAAAAATCCAGTTTATTTGATCTATTTATTTATTCATTGTAGGTTAATATATTCCTCACTCTCTAACTGACAGTAGATTTGATCCCAACTGGATAGTTTAAAAAAAAAAAAAATGTTCTCATCTTTTCTTTTTTCCATACAATTAAGTGACATGTGGGCATTATACATTGTATTTTTCAGATTAATCAATTAATATTTTAATTTAAAATCACATTTAAGTGTAAAGTTTTATAGGTGTTTTGCGATGTATCAGCATATAACAGCAATACATACATTGCGTATCATACGGCTAGATACAGTTAGAAGATGAATTGAACTGGGTTTTTTTTTTGTGTGAATATCAAATAAATATCAGTTATTGTGGACAAAATAACTGGAACACATAAAAAGCCATTTTTTCTATACTAACACGACATTTTGGCCATCACCATTTCCTCTGAACACACTATATATTTTTGGATATCATGGCTTAGATATGTCAATAATGGACTAAATTAGACTAAACTTATTAGACAAGGCTCGACCAGGTTTTAGCATTAATTCACACTGTTGAGTCTCTATTATTCTGTCTCAATAGAAGCTAAATGAAGATTAGCCGAAGTTTAATCAGGAAAGATTGCCTCGTTCACAAATCTATACCCTCTGCTCGTTTCACTTACTTCATCTTCCTAATCACTTCAAGATGCCTATTCTTCCCACGAACCACAGACTGTTTGAGCTGTTGGCTGAAGTTGATCCTGCGATGTAAGATTCAACATATCAGTATGAGTTTGCGTTGTATTATATGTTCCATTTTTGCACCACTGGACAGTAACTGTATGGAGTTCTATGCAGTTAGTTTTCTGTGATTTGTGGCATTAACAAGCATCTAAACTGTTGCTCTTACTTCTAAACTCGCCCATTAATGTAGCTGGGACAATATGCGCTTGTCCTGGTTCAATTGTATCAAGATATTTGCGTCTGACTTAATTTATATAGTGGTTTGTGTTGGTTTCGCCCCCCCCCTACACATTACATCAATACACTGTGTATAGTAAACATAGAAATTTGATTTTCTAAGTTAATTCTGCTTGGGCATTTTGTTAAAACGTATTATTTGGTTGCAGAGACTCAATAGTTTCCCTCCATTTGTAATTACCTTGTGCATTTCACTTGTGTCCCGTTATCTGTTTTACCCTAATGTGTCTATATATCTCCACTTTTCTTGTGTATTTGAGTCAATGTTCTCCCTTTCTCCACATCAGATCATCCTGTATTCTTGATGCCTTATGTCTCCTGGTTTAAAGACACAGGAGTGTTGGAATTGTTGGATTTTTGTCTTTCACATATTGGACTGTTTAGCTGCTTGGAGTACCTGCAACATGACTTGTGAGTTTTGCCAGTCGTTTTAAATATTATAGTACTGATCCTACTCCCACTCACTGTGTTTTCTGCATTTGGGCCCAAAACCTTTGTCACCATACATGACAATAGGCTTCATACAAAACAAATGAAATAGAAATCGTCAGAAACCCCTCAAACCTCTCAAATCCCAAACTGTACCTGATTCTGTGAGCATAAATGATAATAACAAAATGCTTGATTTCTTTGGGTTGCAGCCTTTTTGTTTTTTTTTTCAAAATACCAGCAAGGCATGCACCCCCAGCTTTGTTATCATGGGATAAATTATGTTTCTCTTCCTACATATTGAAAGCAGGACAGCCGAATGCTGCTCACAGTGCCTAGTCTGGAATTTTATTTCGGCCTTTTGTTAGTTATATTGTGTGTCAGAAGATAGGACATGCAATATTCTCACACCAAGAAATGAATCCAGTGAGATTTCTTTGTGGCTTATCCAGATAATCCTTCTGGTCAAAGAAAAAGAAACCCTCTGCTTTTGCTTGAAGCATCAGGGGGATTCTCAGACCAGCCAGTTTTCATTTCAATTTGTGGCCTATACTTATGGCGACTCTTCACCATGCTGTGATCCACTTTAAAGATACGGACTGGGGGGCTTAACTCGATAGCACTTCAGGTAAACTGTTAAAAAACTCTAAGAAAAACTTTTATTAATTCATATATTGAGCAATGTCAGGACAGAGGAAACGTGACATAAGGGATGGAAATAAATGGCAATGGGGAATGGAAAATATGTCTGCAGTTTAATGTCCAGGGAGAATTAAATATCTTTTTCATTATTTAAGTTCCCTCAGGCTGTCCATGTCCAACCCCCCTAAGATTTAAACTGAGAAAATATTGTCTGATGTGGTCTGAATACCGAATAAAACTGAAATAATTTCCTTTTCTGGGATGTTTTTGTGTTGGGATATTCTGTGTACATGTGTGTTTATGCTTATGGGCATGCATACAGGCGTGTTTGTGTGTGTGTGTGTGTGTGTGTGTGTGTGTGTGTGTGTGACAAGGCACTGAGCTTCTCCTGTTCCTAGAAGCACCCCCAGGCACTGGGGAGCATCTGCAGCCCTCTCTTTTCCTTATGCCCTGTGCCTCTCAGTCTCACTCTATCATTAATTCGGGGTAATTATGAATTAACAAGCAACCATCAATTTTTTTTCCCTGTCAGATCAGCCTGATTTTTTCATCCCTTTATTTGCGATTTCGAAATTAAGAGAGCATCAAATTACGCAAAGTTCTCTCAGGTGTGTGGTTTGGCATGATGAGGCTGCGTCAACCCGAACAGTAGGATAAATATTGGATCTGTGCATTTGAGCGAGGGAATTTTGCTAAAAGAAAAACTACATTTGATAGACTGCAACTTTCAATTTTGTAGTTTTGTTCGACTTCAGGTATGGCCTAAACCTAAAGACAGAGAAAAAAATTATATATAAAAAAATATTTCTAAATGTAAAATACTTGGTCTTTGTTGCCACAAACACAACTGGAATCTCCCCTAACATCTGGTCCAAAATATGGTGCCACTAATATGGTGACAAAATGTCCCAATGGTTGCCAAATTGCTTGGTTTGTTGTTGTGGTCCCTAACAGTGTTCTGTTGCTTGGCAGCTACCGTACGAGGGTGTATTGTGCATTACCATCCATCACGCCATCCACAAATTTTTTAATTCAAAAAATGTGTTTCTTAAGTTTTCCCCTTAGAAATGCTCAGTCCGGGTGTTGAGTAGAATTGCAGTTCAGTTATGACAAATGTTTTGGATTCTCTCTGATTGCCACCAAATGTCAAGTGCTGGAGAATGTAGTTAATGTTGCCTTGGTATCCTTGGTCATTTTCAAGAAATTATCATTTATCTTGAAAAAGTAATGTAAAGAGTGAACGTCAAAATGCCTATGCTCTTCTCCTCAAAGTGTGTTGGAAAGACCTCCTAATATAAAGAGAACAGACCTCCCTTGAGTGGATGTGTTGTTGTTAAGAGACTTAAGTCTACGGCCCAGATGCTTGCCAACATGGGAGCCTGAACACAGCATCTTCCAGTTGGGGGGGCGGTCTCTTTAATCACCAAGACATCCTGCTGCTCAGTTGTTTTGGCAAAACAATGGAGGAACTAACAGACGAAGCAAACTTGATTAGACATGTTATTTTGTGAGTGAAATTTACAAGCTGGAGCCTATCTCAGCATCTTGGGGCGAAGGCAGGGGTACACCCTGAACAAGTCGCCAGTTCACCGCAGGGCTGACATATAGAGACAAACAACCATCCACACACACATTCACACCTACGGACAAT
Organism: Mola mola; assembly: GCA_001698575.1. Classification (NCBI taxonomy): domain Eukaryota; kingdom Metazoa; phylum Chordata; class Actinopteri; order Tetraodontiformes; family Molidae; genus Mola; species Mola mola. The sequence goes on along the minus strand of KV751369.1, from coordinate 1,843,454 downwards.
TTAATTCAGCTTCAACAGATGAATGGGATTCTTTAAAGTTAGAGGAAATTCTCAAAACACAAAACATTTCTACTCAGCCGGTGCAAACACTCCGTGTCTCGGAGACTGCTCTTGAAGCAATGGAGACCCAAGGACCTGTCCCGGGACAGAGTGCCGACCCTCCTTCTTCAAGTTGGCAGTGAAATTGAATGATTTTTTTGATTATTTCTTTTTCTTCATTTCTCTAGTAGAGTATTTGAACATTAATCAGTTCAATTTAAAATTTTTAGTCTTTAAACGTTCGGTTCAAATCAAAACTATGGATGTTTTTGAGGCTATAGATGAAGCTTGTCAACTCCTCTCTGATCAGGATCCCTTTCAACTACAAAATGAAACTCCCTCCACCTCCGAGGATCCTGTTCAGGCCATCAATCAATGACGCATGTCAGAGCCTTATGCTTGGCAACATGAATGACAATGCAGAAACCCCTGATTCACATCATTATGTATCAGCGTTACAAGGTGCTGAAAGCCCTCTTGTTCACGTCCCTGTTTACTGGCCTATGCAACACGGACAAAATATGGATGAGACACCTACTTCTCCATCCGGAGTGATTACGCGGAGTGCGTTTAATAACACTGATATCAGAGAGCTTATAAATTTCCCCGACCCTCAACCCGTTCCCGATTACTGTTTATTTTATGACAAAGTGATGGCTGTTGCACAGCGTCAGACAGAATATTCTCTCAAGTCAGAGGTCATGATGTGACACAGCTGGAAATGAGAGTCGTGTCCGTTATGTTAAACAGTGGCGATTGTAGAAGGATCGAGTTTAGGCTTCTCTCCGTTTAACTCTGCTTTATTGGTCAGCGTGAACATACAGCTTCTTCCATCAACATACAGCATGGAGCGGGTTTTTCTATATATGCCGCAAACCTCACGTCTATTACCGTAAAGCATCACTGTCGTAAAACTGTCGTGAACCTTGACATTACCTCTGCCTTAATATAAACCATGCATGACAACGATGACATGGATCTGTCCGGTTTCCAAGCTCTCTTGGATCGACTTGTGCAAGAGGCGGCGGTTAAAACAAAGCTGGAAAATACATTAGATGACGAAAATGTATCAAAGAAAAAGTGCTTTCTGTACTGTGTGAATAACTCTGACTATCAACTCTGTTTTGCCATCCGCGCCGCCTATCTCATCGGGCCCAGTGTCACCGTGCAGGAAGCTGAACAGCGCGCTGGACAAATTCAAAACTTGGTCGGTCTAATGGCTCAGACGCCTGTGACTTAGCGACATCGGACAATTTGAACGAGTTATGGACCGCAAAATTGTCTTATTTTACAGAAAGGAAGGCGAACAATCCATCAATCAGTTCCAGACCGAACTCACCGATCAATCAAATCCGTTATTTTTCTTTTTTAAAAATCACTACTATGGCATCGAACATCTCAAAGGTTTTCGGGGATGTAGATATGTTTGCAACTACTATCGTTGCTATGGTTACTGTTCCGTATGTCAGGACACAGCCTGTAGCCTGGAGGCGCCGGAGCCTCGAATGTGTAATGATTGCCACAGAGTGTATCGTTCCCCCAGCTGTCTCACCAGACACCGCATTACTCATTACAGATCCAGGGTCAACAGAGACGTCAGCCTCTGTCAAATGTGCAAAAAATTATATTATGTGGCTATGAGAGAAGGCGTTCAATCACACGTGTGTTTGAGGCAGAAATGTAAAATCTGCGGGGTGAAATTGACGACTGAAACAGACTCCTCAGAAAACCATCTGTGTTACATGCAGCCCTTGGCTCCAGCTCAGAGTCATTCGGACAAAATCATATTCTACGATTTTGAAACCTATCTCAATCTGGCGGGGCATCACGTCCCCTTTTTAGTGTGCACAAAAACATGGCAAGGGGTCGAGTGGCTCGCGTGGGGTGACAACTGCACGCACAACTTTCTCCTGCATTTCAGGAGACCTTTATACAAAAATGGAGTGTTTATTGCGCACAACGCCAGAGGATTTGACAGCTATCTACTGCTCAACGGTATGGTAGAGTAGGGGTTAAAACCGTCACTCATCATAAAAGGCAGTAAAGTCAAAACAACATGTGCATTCACTCCCTAGTTTGCCCGTCTTTCAGAAAAGAGTACATAGCTGAGACGGGGCTCGATCCCTTCAGCTGCGTCACCATCGCCTCAATTGTATCAAAGTGTTTCTCACCAACCTTTTTAACCTGCAAAAATCTAGCCCTTGACGACTACAGGCGCCACTTTAAAACTACAGTGGTTATAGTGGGTGTCCCGCAGTCAAAACATGTTTATTCAGCACGCGTTGAACCGGGGAGAAAAGAAAGTAGGGCCCCACTTTGTAAACAGACGGCGTGGAGAACTTGTGGGACTACCTCGGGTGTTTTTTTTCACGGGTGTTCGTCTGATTTTCAGCCACGGGACACTTGTCCTTTAATAGGGCTCCCCTTTGAGCAGGTGCACAAGCACGAGTGGAAGGAGATGTGCAAATCAGAACGGGGAGTGAACGATTTCCTAAAACAATTCAACTCTCCTGAACCCCTAACTCCTCGTCAAGTCCTATACGGCGTGAGGACCAGTGCTGTGAGGCTGAGGTAAACTGCAAGGTGGGGGAGTGTGCCTGGTATGTAGATGTGACATCTTAGTATCCCTGTGTCAATTTTAATTGTCTTTACACTCTGGGACACCCCATGATCCTGTACTTTGGGTTAATCAGAGCTGTCGTTTACCCACCCCGTGGCCTTTATTTCCCCATTCTGCCTTACAAAACTACGCGCGGTAAACTAGTGTTTACACTGTGTCGCACCTGCGCCAAAATGAATTTCCAAGAGTGCCCCGTGCATACACAACGATGAGGCTACAGCTTTGACCAGGGTTTTGATTGCCCCTGAATTCAACAAAGCGGTGGAAATGGGCTACAGGTTGGGTAAAATCACAAAAGTCTTGCATTTTGATAGACGGAGGGATTCCATCTTTGTGGAATACATGCACACTTTTTTGGAAGGTAAGCAGGAAACTTCAGGGTACCCCGCTAAGGCGACGGATCAGGAAAGCTGTGAAAAATATATCAGGGACTATCGGACTAATCAGGGGGATTTGCTGGAGGCTGACAAAATCTAAATCAATCCGGCCAAAAGACAGGTGTCTAAATTGTGTCTCAACAGCTTTTGGGGAAAGTATGCTCAAGAAAGTAATCTGTGACGGACCTCTGTTCTCAACGAACCCGAGGAATTCTTTAGTTACCTGTTTTCAGATCAGTATACTGTCACTGGGTCGTACCACCCTGCAAGGTAAATAATATATTTATTGCTGCATTCACCACCGCCTATGGTCGATTAAAACTGTACAGCTCTTTGCAACAGTTTTAGGAAAGTGTTCCCTACTTTGACAGAGAGAGACAGAGAGACACACACAGAGAGAGAGAGAGAGAGAGAGAGTGAGAGCGCTCTTAAAATCTCTGTTTAAAGAAAAAAACTTTAGAGTGCTGTACGATGTTAAAGAATTCTTAACCGTTTGTAAATTTCAGGGGTCATTCAGTCTTCTCTTGAGCCTGTTGATTCTTCTCCTATATCATTATCTACTTTTGATGCCGTCAAGGATACCCTCTAAAGCCCTGCGAACCCTAAAATCAGACACGTGGAGGTGTCTTGACTCAAGGGCCTGGTGCGTCCACTTGACGCCCATAGCAAGTCTCAGTTCTGTATCTGTGCAGAACTTTCTCCAGTAGATGCGGCAGAACAGCTTTCACTTTGTTAACAAACACATGGCTCACACAGTCGTCCGTCTCGGCAGTCAGAGCCCCAACTGAAGACTAAACTGGTGAGGATGAAGATGGGGAGGAGTCACATGAAGAGGTGGAGGAAGATGTTGATGACATGGGTGAAGGAGGCAGTGTTGGTGTAGGAGGCCCAGGGGATGACAATGGTGAGTCGCCTATAGGTTACAGAGAAGGTCCGTCGCCGTGGAACATTGTCACAAATGATTTTCTAGGTTGAGACGCAGATCTTCTCACTCTTGTGGTCCTGAGTGGTCGAACAGATTTCCTGGATAGCCAAACGGGGTAGGACGCAAGGGTTGGTAGGTGGGCGATGAGTCGCACGGTGAGGAGGTCGGTGCGTACATGCTGGAGTCGGGTGGAGGTATGGAGGGAAAACAATAAATAAATAAGAGGAGGAGGTGAAGCAATGATGTCAGGGAGGCGTTATTTTAGGCAAACATTTTTTTTTTCAGCCTCAGAATGTGCCTGGAGGTGCGACATCTCTGGAACAACTCTGTAAACATGGCCGCTTTCTCTTCCATCATTTGCGGCCACGCTGTGAGAGGAACAGAGAGGCATAGCTGAAATACCCCGCAGTCAGAATGAAAGTACTCCAGCATGAACACTTTGTCATGACTTTCCCCCGCGCCTCACAGCCTGATGGCTGGCTTGCAAAAACCAACGGACCCCATAATCATGGATACAATAGTATCCATGATACACCCGCTGATGGGTGATAGCTGTCTCCTCTGTCTCCTCTGTCACCATGGGGATAGTCTGTGTCGCTTTGTCAGCGGATGCTGGCACGGCGGCCTCCTCTTGCGCTTCACTTACATATAACGCTTTGAGGTGGTTAAAAGCCACCAGGTATAACACTGCAAAGTCCTCCTACGTTAGCACAGCTTCGATGGGGTTTTGTCCAAAACTCTCCCTTTCCTCCAGACTGTAGAAGGAAAGTTCAGCGGTGCTATATTTGCAGACGTAGCCCCAGGCGCCTCCGCTGGGTAAAGCCCATTCAGCTTGAGGAGGAGCGTTAGAGGGTGTCTGGATTGGACATAAAGACAAATACCGTTTCTTGGGAGCGTCGCCTATCGTTGGAATCTGATAGGTCGTAGCAGGTGTTGCGTTTGCCATTTTTCCTCTTTTTTTTTTTTTCCCCAGGGTTTCCTTGAGCACTCTTATTCTCTTTGCCAGAATACAACTCCAACTCTGTTTACTCAGGAGGCATGCTGATTGGGCATCATGAAGGTTGAGCTTGAAAAAAAATTGAAATTTTAAATTCAATAGTTCACACAAGCAGCTGAAATATATGGATCAGGAATAGAACAGCTCTCTACTGTTGTCCATCCTTTTGCTTGTGAGCTGGTGAGCATGAAATGCTCTCAGGGGGTAACAGTATAGAGGGACGTGTTACTCTGTAAGACAGCGTTTTGTCAGAATACACAAATGTTATAATTGGGTCTACTAAAGGGCAGTGATACCGTATGTTTTTGATTTACACATTCATATAGTTGTTTGTTGTTTTTATTTTATTGCCAATTGTACACTTGACAACTGCCACTTCTTTTAGCCTGGATAATGTGTTATAATTGTGTAATAGTATAGTTTGCACTGTTTGTAAAATATGTCACCCTGCTACTGCCAGTAGATGTGACCCTGTTTGTAAATCATATTTAACACTTTTATGTGAAATGTGGGTTGACAAATGAAGATGAAAACCAACTTTATGTGACTGCTGCGATTGTCAGTGAAGAGTAAAGATGTTCCCTTTCAAGATTAGTCTGTCACAAATATATTAACATCTCATCCATCCACTATGTGCCCTCAGCGTTGTCTGTCTGCTGCTGCATGTCACGTGACTGCTCTTGTTACCTCCACATCCGTCCCTTCGTGGCCCTTTTGCTTTACTAATAGATAAGTTGGCATTCCCTACAAGACTTTTGCCAGATGATATCAAGTGCTTTGGTGTCCCAATCGTCTTATTTACCTTGAAAACCGATTTACATAAGTATTGCTGATGCTGTGCCCCCCCCCGTCAGTTTGATAACTGCCTGAACTTCATGGTACAACCATTTAACCTGCCAGTTTATCAAAAAAACTGCCGTTTAATATCTTACACTCTCACGACTCATGTAACCCGCAGTTCTTGTCCCTCACTTTGGTGTTGAAGTGCCATCTTTACAACATTCTCGTTTCACAGTTCAAGCAGGGTACCCTTGTGTCAAGTGGCATCCACATGAATAATAGGACTAAGGCCTTTGAAGAAGAAATTTAAACCATAGGGAAGTGATAGATATTATTCACTTCAACTGTCAGTGGTGGTAATTTCATTTCTAAAAAACAAAAAAAAAGAACAAAACAAAAATAGTCGTTCGTTTTTTGAGAAAATACTGATGATACAGAACCTCTAAGTTGTTTGAATTAGCTTTTTTCAGTGTTGTAGTTAAGAAAGTCAAACATCACAAGACTTTTATTTTAAGAACTGCAATGCATATCAAAGCACAGACAGTATTGAATCTTGATATTATGATTTATTGTTACTAGAAAATACAAATTTTATTGGATTTTTTTTTGGAATAATGTGAATTGGAGCTTTAGATTTGCTTTTTACAAAGTTCGTATTTAAAATCTTGTGTCATAATGTTAAAGAACAGAGTTTGCCCCTTCTACCTTCTGTATCACAGATGAACCAAACATTTTCCACAGCCCACGCTCAGCGCCTTCAATCCAATGCAGCTCACAATCTGTCACCTGCGCTGTCCTCATTTGACAAAACAGTTTTTGCTTTGAAAAATGAGGGTTTACATCCTGTTTGAGTGCGACATGTTTTCACAGGTATTTTTTTGGTGCTTTTTTATAGAAATGTATAGAAATGGTAAGCTGTCCAGCACATTATAATCGGCACTCTGGCAGTTTGGCAGAAAAGAAAGGAGAAAAAAAAAAACAAATTGCAATCAACATCTGCTGTTGCTCTAGCGGGACAGAGGCAGACCGCCATTGAAGGGTTTTGATGTTGGCCTAAGGCTCTGCGCGAAAAAAACAAGTACATGTGTATGCTTATTTTGGGGTTTATATGTTTCCACAGAATTAAAAAAAACACTCAGTTTTCCAGGTTACATCAGGTGAGACTTTGCACACTGGAAAGGTAAGACACTGAGCCATTCGACTTAAAGAAACAAACATTACCATAATACAGAAAAAAATTATACTCATCCCTTACAAGAAATTATGTTCTATGCAAAGAATCAGAGGACTTGCTTTGATTTTTCGGGACTCGATCGGAGCCGTATACTAGATAAGATATGATAAACTTTATTCATCCCCCGCCATGGAAATGTACTTCTTACAGCAGCATGAGAGTCAAGGGCAGAGGTAAAAATTTGCGAGCGGTTTCAGTACAAAAATCTAAAAATCTTACATAAAACAAATATAGATAACGAAAATATGATAGAGAGTGCAAAAAATAAATGAAGTTGATATATGGGCAAAAGTTAGGTCCAGAAATATTTGGACGATGACACAGGTTTTAGCATGTTGCCTCTATACACCATAATGGATTTGAAATAAAAGATTCAAGTTGTGACTCAAGTGCAGACTGTCAGCTTTAAATCAAGAGGTTTCACAAAAATATGGTATTTGCCATTTAGGAATTACAGCCATTTTATGCAGATTACCATACTTTTTAGGGGCTCCAAAATATTCTAACATGATTGTAAATATAACCAGTTTTTGATACTTCACTGTAGCTACTCTAAGTTGCTGCCTGTTTGTGGGTCATTCAGCTTTCAGTTTTGTCTTCAGTAACTGAACAGCTGCTCTAATGGGTTGAGATAAGGTGACTGACGTGGCCATTGAAGAATATTCCATTTCTTTGCCTTCAAAAAGTCTTGAGTTGCTTATGCAGTGTGTTAAAGGTCATTATCCATCTGCTCTGTGAAGTCCTGTCAGTTTTGTGGCATTTAGCTGAATGTGAGCAGAGATTATAGTCCTACACACTTCAGGTTTCATTCTGATACTTCTGTCAGCAGTCAGATCATCAATTAACACCAGCCTGTTCCATTGGCAGCCCTACACACCCATGCCACATGCCTCCACCATGTTTGACACATGATGTGGGATGCTTTGGATCATCTGCTCTTCCTTTCCTTTTCCAAACTTTTCTATTCCCATCATTCTGATACAAATTTATCTTGGTTTAATCTGGCCAAAGAGTCTGATTCCAGAACTTGGGAGGCTTTTTTTAGATGTTTTCTGGCAAAGTCTAATCTGGCCTTCCTGTTTTTGAATGCTACCAGTGGTTTGCACCTTGTTTTAAACCCTCTGTATTTACATTCATGAAGGCATCTCTTGATTGTAGACTGACAATCATACGCCTACCTTCTCCAGAGTATTTTTGACTTGTCTGCATGAAGGTGTTTTTCTTCACCAAGGGAAGGATTCTGCCATTTTCCACTTTAGTTGTCTTGTCCATGGTCTTCCAGGCTTTTTGATGTTGTTGAGTTTACCATTGCATTCTTCCTTTTAAATAATAGACCAAATTGTGGATTTGGACCTTCCTAAAGTTTTTGGTAGCTCTCTGATAGATTTATTGCGTATTTCAGTCTATTGATAGCATTCATTTCTATTGATATCTCCAGTCAAACAGCTGCCAAATGCCAAGTCAACATCTGAAATCAACTCTAGACTTTTTATCTGTGTCATTTGCCTGAGGAGGGTACGGATCACGCCTGGCCAAGAAACGGCTTGTCAGTCAATTATCCAAATACTTTTGAGCCTTCGAAAATGGAGGTTCTCTGTAAAGAATGGCTGTAATTGCAAATTAAAGCTAAATTAAAGCAATTTGATCACATCTTGATTGTGTTATTTGAAATCTATTGTGGAGATGTACGGAATCAAAATTTTAAGAACTGTGTCACTGTCCAAATACTTCTGGACCTAACTGTATATACATTAAGTAGGATTATTGATAACACAAACAGAATGCACGCATTTGGTGAGTTGATACTCCTATGGCTATAGAAAAATAAAAACCATATATGTCAATAAAACCGAATGAAATGGATACAAAACAGGATTTTTGTTTGCAAGACATTGATTACTTGCCAAAAGATGCAACCTGGCAAACTAATTACAGTTTATCCTCGCTTGCTCCCTCTTTCATTCATACATAAACGTAAGGTATCCACATTGTTGACTCGCCAGAAGTATTTCTTACGAGAGGTAAAGACTCTTTTGAGAATAACAATCCTAATAACAGTCACACATACATAGTAGCTTTATAGTACTTCCAAACTTTTAAAATACCTTCAGTATGCCATTGTGGTATGATGGGGTCCCATATCTACTAGGGCCACCTTAAAGGATGTGCTACAGGAGTGTGACTCCCTGGATGAACTACAGAGGTTGTGCTGTAATGAACTGCAGGAGTTTGACTTGCTGAGCTAGCAGTAGTTGTTGTCTCAAATGACAAACCACAGGGTTTTGGCAGAGATGGCCCTGAATGCATCGTCTTCCTCCGCAAGTTCTTCCTACTTCATTCAAAAACTCCCTTCACTTCATCAGCCTTGAACATCTCTTGACCATATTCTTCCCAGCAGGCTCATCATTATAGAAACACTGATGCTCTGGCCTATCTCGAATTCCTCGAAAATAAAGCAGCCTTGAGATACAGTATATTGAAGTCTAACTTTAAATAGTGCAGGGCACATATCCAATTGCATTAGTCAAAAGAAATGTAAATATGAGGCAGAGGTATCTCACAATAGAAAAGTACTGAACACAACAGCATGAATAAGGACATAGCCAGAGGGGGAGACGGGCAACATCAACATGCAAGGTTATTTAAAATCTTCCATTTCATCCAATTTAAAATGTGCCCACACATTTAAACTGTTATTTTCTTTGCAGAGCTGAAGTCCTGCATGCAAATAATGTAGCTAAGAGACCAGTAAATATGGCCATAAGTCATTGTCTGAGGAGCAGAACAATATATTCGAAGTAAGTAAAGCGTCGATTTTCGGAATGGGCCTGTCGTGAACTTTGTTTTACCTTCCTTCAAGTAGCCTGGTCATGTGTTTGTTCAAAATACTCCATTTACTCAAAGCTACCACAAGCAAAGCAACAAAGTACTAAGCCACTCAATTCTATGAAGATTTTTACCCCTTTGTCATTTTCAGCTTGTCAGATGTTTTGCCCCTCACTAAGTACCCACCATAACTAGCTATTGCGTGTTTCAGAGAACCTGAAAAGGTGACCCGGCACAATATTCTTTCTACAGCAAGAAAGTGAAGTGGTGGGGGTTCACTGTAGGATCACACAAAAAATCTTTCCCCAGTGTCTCCAGTCATTTTCCTGAACCTAACCAAATATGTTAGGCCCTCTTTAACTAAATTACACAAATATTTTCCTAAAGAAAATGCCTTTTTTCGTTTTTGCACTAGCTGAACTTGCCTGTCACTATGTAACCACAGGAAAAGTAAAGGTTTAGCGCTTTGGCTGGTAATCCCCTGGGTACCTTGCGCATCTGGGTAAGATGGGAAGGGTGCATGAAATATTCAGGGTGTATTACCTAACAAATGAGTACTGGATTACTCGCAAAATATATCCCACTATTTACTCAAAAGTGGGCCAATAATTACTTAAATGATTGGCCACCATGACCTCGTTGACACATTGCAAATTAGCCTTCATTTCTGTCCCGATGACCTCGAACATCTTTCCCACTCTTGTAGCTGTTCATTATGATGGTGATTCATACTCAAATGTCATCAGGTCAAGGAGGTCCTGTACTTCCACAAAACTTAATGAGAGTGCTAACAGGGCTAGCAAATGGTTTGATGTGAGACTATGATACGATGCAAAATGCCTGTTGTCTTTCTCCACTGGTTTCTCATTGTGTTTAACTGCAGGCGGATAAGCATCAAACTTTTAGTTTAGTGCCACATATCTCCCATTGCATGTCATTATTGTCGTGATTTTTGTCCAAGTAGTTCCATATATCACTTTTCTTGCTAAAGGCTGCCATACAAATAATTGTACCCTTCCTTAGCATGTGATGACCTGAAATGAAAACATGTTGAGATGGTGCGCTTGACAATGGACACAAGACAACGGTTCCCGTGAGTGGTCAGGAGTTGATTAACAAGATAGAGAGAAAAGGGAAAAGTGCATTTCTATCAGAAACAAAATTTGTTCTAAATAATGTCAGAACTCAACTGTATCAGTGTTCAGTTTAAGTTGACTCAATATTGTAGACTCATAGATGTTGATAGAACCTAGCATTTAGTATTTGTTTAACTCCAAAGAATAGATTATGTTGCACTTTGACTGTTAATGTGATGTTTTAATCACTTTTTCTTCAACCTTCGGTCCTCTACAATGCTCCCATTTAATCTGAGTAACAAAGCTCTAAGTGATGAAATTTGAAGGAAAATCATAGTGTAATTGTAGATAAAAGAAGAGGCCAAGGTCAGAAAATAAACCGTTTAACTGAAGCTCTTTCAGTTACCTTTGGCTAACCTTTGAAATCGCCTGCTCAGTTGGTACATAATCCTTTTATATGATGAAAGCAAGGACTCATTCATGCCTACAATATGAAACTTGGCAGTTTTTTGGCAGTTTGGTTAGACAACACACATAAGTTGCAGTAAATCCTTAAGCAATTTTGCTTATGTTAATTCCAGAAAATTTGAATGGACACTGTAGCAGCAGTTTTGATAAAATCACACCTGTTTAATACATGACTGCTACAGTCTTGTTCATACGTTCTCCTATATGCATCCCTTTTCGATGAAATAGCACTGCTGATTGAGAACTGCATGTTGATCACTGCACTGATCATGTCAGTCCCAGGTGTGTGAATGGGGTTGGGCTTCCTCCTCCTCGCGCTCCCAAGTTAATTTCACTGGGGTTTAATTAACTCTTGCTGGGAGTATGTCCACAGAGTTTTAGTCGGACGAGGGAAACCATAAAAACTGTAATTCATTTTTTTTTTGTTTTTTTTTCCCAAGAGTCAGATTTAGGCCTTCATCATACTGGTCCTCCTTTATTTAGGAGCAGCTTTATCGGCAAGTGTTACAACCCTGGCTCAAAGGAAAGTAACACAATGACAAGCACAACATAAAATTGTTACTGTTTATAAACAGACATGAAAATATTTCAAGGCAAAGATGTGTGCCATGGCTTCCTCTTAAGTGTATATTGTTAATATTTATTTAGATTTTAACAATGTCTTTTTTTTTTTTTATGCAAGGTGACCTTGAGAGATTTGAAAGGCACCTATATATAAGTTGTACTATTATTCTACCACAAAGCTCTTTGAGTGAGAATAAACTCGTCTGCAATTGTAGCAGCTTGATCTGATGTCACTGCCTTCTGCTCATTTAAAGACAGACAGACTTTGGCACGCAGTTCTGAGCTGTTCTTTCAAAACCACAACAAAGAAGGAATATAGCCGACCTCTCAGCTACCCGTGAGTAATCAAACATCAAAAAAACACTAGTTAGTACAAACCCTACTCAAGTTCACACTAAAAGTGAACATTTTAGCCACCGACCACAACCAAGTCAAGATCATGGACTCCAACACGGTGCCTAATAAAAATTTTTTTTTAAAAAGCGCAACACTCACCCAACTTAACACCAGCTTAACTTGCTCCTTCTTCCCTTCCCTCAGAACAATGGTTGAGTAGGTTTCTCCAAAAGATGTGTAGATTATGAATGATAGGCAGGTCGCCAGGGTTTGCTTTAACAAAACTGACCTTTCTGAGGTTACTAGGCTCAAGGCGGCTTTAAACGCTGAAGTCAGGGTCCCACAGTAAACCAACGACGCAGTTTACTCCTGTGACCTGAATTGTGCCACCACTTGGGATACCCTCGGGAATGAAAATGGCAAAATAAAAGAGCAAACAATTGGAAGGACAAATGTCCAGCTGGAACACTCACCCTACATAACCAGGGAGTTCATGCACTGACTTCAAGTAGCTCAAGCAACTTAAACTTCCATTTTCACTGATCCAAGGTCCAATTAGGGACTTAAAGAACCGCAACACCGATTACCACCAATGAAACATGAGTGAACACTAAACATTCACGAACAGAACTTCAATTGATATCCTGTACAAGCCCCCATTATATTACAAAACTTGCTTAAAAGGAAGCAAGAAAATGAGAAGCCCAGCACAAAATGATGTTATACTGCTTATTAAGGAAAACAAAGGATAAGTGGAAGGGCCCGTATGCAGCATGTCTTACTCAAACAAAGGTCTGCAGCAGTGTGACGAGAGAGAGAGAAGTGTGGATCCCAGATTTTTAAAGACCACCCACACCTACATGTGATCATGAATGATCACTGGTGAAACTCAGGTACCAGTAATGGAAATTCAAGACCTTACGTCTTAGGCCTGTAACAGCAAGCCCTTGTCATTTAAAGACAAAAGCAGTTTAACAAAAAATAAATAAATAAAATGAGAATCTACCTTCTATACTGACACACTATATAAGGGAACAATCACAGACTGCTATTTTCTTTTTGTTTTGCATATGTCCCCGTTTTTTAAATACATTGGGCATCCTGCTAAAGTCTGAATTATGCATTTAATTTTTCGCTCAGTTGAATTACAACCATAAAACATAGTGCCAAAGTCAAGATTTTAACCTTCCAAATCTTGCCTGGCTTTAAGAAAATTGATCGCTAAAGCTACAAAGGGCGAAAGCAGAAACACGCATGCTGTCACCACTCAAAATGTTCAAATTTACAGCCATGACATGTATTTCTATTATTTTTATGAGATAGAAAAGTGGCTTTTAGCTTGTGGTCTGAAGCATTTGACATCAAAATGAAGTTTTCATACCAAATGCAAATCTGTATCCCTCTCCCCCACACACTTTGATTGCTCAGAGGGCCTTCTCCTGCAATTGCCTCTTGCTCACATGCCTTTTTTCTTGCGACGAGATCTGGTAATCCATCTTCAAAACACCACACATGCACACACACACAAACATCTTTCCATCTTCTGGGTTAACAGAGGAGGATATGCTATAGCCAGAATATCATATGCATGAGAAATTTGCCATCCCTGCACTTTTTTGCTTCATGTGTTGCAGCACAGTAGTTGATAGATAGAATGTGTCATTTGGTGCAGCGCTCAGGGCAAGAGGTATGCTTTTGGAGGTTGGGTTTTTTTTTTTTTCTTTTTCTGACAGGCAGGGGACTGGAGACTGAAAAGTAAAGGCCAAAGACCTGGACGCTTTGTTTGCGTTAACTACCGTGACCTGACAGGGAGACAGGGAGCACTGCACATCTGCAGATTGTCTCAGCTGAAGTCTCTGACACATATATTATTTAAACTCAGTTGCCACATCTGATTGGAATATCTTGCTAAAACTTTGCAGCACAGACCACACCGTTACTTTTTGCTCAATACTAATGGAAGTTTATCTTCAGCAGTTTCACCGTAGGACTAAAAACTGTTATCGTGGTCAGAGAAGCTGACCTAGTGTTTACCTTTTTAAAGTGCAAGCAAAGCATTATTTAAGAGATGCTTGTGGCCTGTGAAAAAAATAATTAAAAACAAGTCTGTTCGAGTGTTTTATTGGAACAGACTTGTTTTACCTCTCTGCCACTCACCTGCAGCTCCAGCAGGCTTGACCTTATTTTCTCTGTCATCTTTCGGCAGGTAAATTACTTAACTATACGCGCAGTACTAGTAGACGTTAGACAGTACAGTCAGCACAGTGGCGAGCTCTAACATTGCAGTTCAGCCCAACATGTTTGAAACATACACAGATTCCCAGGAAGAGGAAAAACAGTTACCTGTACCAGGTTTTCTATAAGTTAATGCATTAGAATAGTAAGTTTTGTTTCTACCACATTAAGCCCATACGTTGTAATATACATAGATTGTACTTAAAAAAAAAACCCCACCCTACTGACATCTTAAACAGAGGGGGTCCTTAAGAGTGTTTTGGCTTCCTGACAGGAATTATCCCTGCAAGTTGTCAAATTGGTTCCTTAGCTTTTCCTGTGCTGTCAGATTTTGTTTTTTGGAGACTGTCACTGTAGACTTGTTGCAGAACGAAGGCAGAAGTCCTCAGCTATGACATTATTTGAGTTATGATGCATGTCATAGTACAAAAAACCCAACAAAAAACCACTACATAGGCAAGTTCAAAAATTAGATTTTTATCAGAGGTGGTCTTTAATGTGCGATGATTAAAACTGAATTAGTTTTTATTTTACCATTCAGCTCAGTTCTACATTACTTTGAGCGAAGTCATTCTGTATGGAGATGACAGATTAGCAGTTGTGCAGTATCTTCATATGACGTTCCACCCAGGAATGGACAGGGCCAAAGAGCTAACAGGGTCAGATTTGTGGGGGTGTTTTTGTGACTCACTATTCTGAGCAGGCAATAGGCAAGGTACCCTTTTGCAAATTAAGGGTCCTTATATTATTTCAACAAGCTTTTGGTGGCATTGAGAGCCATCGCAGGGGAAGAGAGCTAATGGGCCAGATGTAAAAGCCACCTGGCCCGCACCAGGCTTCCTTATGTTGCCCTTCTAAAGAAAAAAATCATGCAGAGCCGAGGCTTGGCTTTATGCTGCTCACGGTTTCTCGGGGACACGGCTTATTGCAGCTCATTTAGCAGAGCAACTGCATGAGCTTGTCGCGGTGACTTTCTTCAGCAACTTTTCGTTATATTTGGATACAACCGGATATTGTATCCATGCTGGCGTTTAAAAGCACTGAATTAGTTACAGTCAATGTGTGAATGCACATGAATGAAATATCTGTCTATATATACCCAAGTAGCAGAAATGCTGCTATATCTGGTGTTTAAAGTGGGCGGTTCGTTTGGCAGCCCGCCCATTTAATTCATTTAACAGTCAAGAAAACACAGCACCTCTGGCAAACAGGGCAGTGGAAAATAGAGCCGTGAATCTTGGTTGTGGAGGTAAATGAACAAATAGGTCTGGAGGTGTGTCATCTGTCTGTGAGCAGAGAAGCATTAGTGTGGATACACCCCATCACTTCTGTGTCCCCATTCACCTCAGGGGGGGAAAACGGCATCAAAGAGCGTGAATCAGGAAGTTTGGATGTTTTCTAATCTAACATTTTATCAGAGTGCGTCTGGATACAGAGAAGATGTAAACCAAAACTTTGGACTTCCTAAGCTAGTCATTCAAACTATACTTCAAGCTCTGTTCTAGACAATGTAAGGCAGCATGGTATGTATTTATACTTGTTTAAATATTCATACACACAGGGCAGGAATAGTGTGTGGCTGGAGTGTGATTTACACCAGTAATAAGTTTGTGTGAGCACGAGGTCTACAATACCCACTAGCAAACCTGCCAAGCCAGGAATTGGAGATGGTAGACTACCACCAGTGATGACCTCTTAAACGGCTCAGCCATTCAATATACTCTGATCTTTGAGTTAAAGCTTTTACATTAATTCATCACATATGTCTGTGAACTATCAGCATCAGCAATATTCTACCTCAATGATCACCAAACATACGGAAAATTAATCAGCATTGATTTAGCTTGTTTAAAAGATACTGATTTACAGAGAACACGTTGCTTTTGCGCCCACTGCTTATTGGTATGTTCATCGATTTTAAAATTGTGCAGTTACACTTTTCTAAAGTTTATGAAAATTAAAAAGAGGCAATTTTGAAACAACAAAATCAAGCTGAATGAAAATGATCAAATTAAGTAGCCGTTAACGGTGTGCAATGCTGCATTAACTTATTTCAGGGCCATTTAACAATAATGCTTTTTTTTGAGAGGTCACCTCTACTAGCCATGTAAATATTGTGTTTTTCTCTCTCAGACGCAAATTTACAAGTAGCAAATAGTAAAAACTCCTATATGGAAGCGTTCGAGGTGGTTTGTTTGGGTCAAACCACTTGGAAAAGCATGTGATTTAGACATGAGTGACCTGGGGTTCACAATAAGTCTCCTTCCAACAGTCAACACTGCTATTCTTCTTTTTTAACCTTATCAAAGCTTAACAAGGGTATCACCATAGCTGTAGCAAATCTGAAAACGTTCACTGTATATGTGCCTACTTTACCTACCACACACTCTCCTTCTATATATATATTCCAGTTTAGGTATGAGAAGTGGTGTATTCATGGTTTCTCTGCATGTGAGAATCGTTTATCTGGCCCCTGGAATGTGTGATCTTACAGCAGATTGTGTACTAGATATTTGGCTTTGCATCAACAAGAGGAACAACAAGGTTGCTCCCCATATGGCTGTGCACATTGTATCAGATTTGGGAAACCGAGGACCCAATTGTACAGAGTCACACAGGGGGCTTTCTAAATCAGTAGACGTTTTAATAACATGGCAAACCGGGAATTCAAACTATGCAAAGGTACAGACAAGGATTAGGCAAACTCAGTAATCGGAACGCGGAATAAAGATCGGACACAAGGAGACTCACGTGGAATATACGCTGGACTGCTCACTAGAAAGACAAGACAATCTGGCACAGGAGGAAAGGAACACAGGGGTTAAATAAACAAGGAAAAGTAAACAATTGGACAGAGGTGGGAAACATTAGGGAGAGGGAGTAATCAGACACACCTGAGGGACAAGACTAGAAGTGGGGAGACACTAACTGACCCTAAAAGACGGACACTTTACTCTAGCGGACCCTGACACGTTATGATACCATTTCTCATCGATGTTTTTCCTCGGAATGCTAAATTTCAAATTAAAAGTGAGAGGAGATAGAGAGTTAGTTCCGTTCAGGTAGCTCAGCAGGTGGGATATTTGCACATTTTAACTTTTTTTGCTATTATGACGTTTTAATATTAATGTTACCAGTCTATCTCTAGCAGAGTAGAAAGATTTAAACCAAAAAGAAGAAATGCCCGGAGCCATTAAAAGTCAAGAGAACAGCCTGCTCCTAGGAGATGTGATGGGGAGACATAAACACAGAAGTACATCAGCCTTGTGTGTGCATCTCTGGGGCTTTGTCACCTATCACGGTTCATGGCTTCCCCTCAGTCTTTAGATCTAGAGCGACAGGGTGTCACAGGGAAAATCCATCGAGCGCACTGAGGGACGATGGCGTCCTGCCCTTCTCCATCACACCTTTGTTCCATCCTCTTCTCCGAGCCTTGACAAGGTAGGGAACGAGTTATCGCGCCCGTCAGCTTTATGAGTCCCTGCCTGCTGGCCCCGCGGTAATAAAGTCATTGTGCTGCTTCTTCAAACTATGGTGAGTCAGAGCAAGCGATGGGAAATTGGTCAGCAGAGTGTCATTGAAGGGTAAAAAAAACCAAAAAAAGTACACTCTGCAGCAGTGACTTCGTTGGACCATTGTTGGTTTGATTAATGATATTAGGAAAAACGGCCTTCATTCCTCCAGAGTATTTTCCACCTGAGAGCCAGGCCATAACAGCTCAAAATAGCCCTAAATCTCACAAAGCTCTGTGAGATGTGGATTGTGTATTTATAGTCAACATAGATTTCCTCATTTACATAAATTCCATATTCCGACTGCTGCTGGAATCCAGACTGGTCTTTACTCTGCGGAATTTCAATTCCATGTTGCCTGTAGTTTAAAATGCATTATTTTCTGATATGACAGCTTAAAATGACCCCAAAGAGAGCTCCCACAATTCTGCAGTCATTACAGCAGTTATTGCGTGAATAGTAATTGCAGTCTCTACATCTGCTAGGGAGAATAAGGGCCATCATTATGTCAGATGCCTGCTGCATCCAGGCATGTTCAGTCAAATAGCACATGTGAACGCCGAGTTCACTGAATATGTACACGATAAAGAGTGGCAATGAGAAAATGCCCTACTACTAGTATACTGTCACATCCTTACCTGGCAAAACCGTTGACTAATATCTGAATAGATGTGTGCAGTCGTAGTCGCAAAAAAGTTGCTTTTGACGGTGCGCTGGAATTATTCAAATGCCCATTTCATGGTAAGCCAACCTCTGCCAGAGGTTCATTGAGAGGGTAGTTTATCAAAAGCATTGCATTAATTGTTAAACTTGCAGGGGGTGTTGTGCACCTAGAAATGAGGCCATTTGTAATTCCTGTCATGTTTCTTTTCTTTTTTTTTTTTTTTATATAAAGAGAGCATAAAAATGACTGGAAATTGCTGCACTGCTGGAAGTAATGGTACATGGTTAACGTGTTTGCTCACTCGCTGATATTTTAACAGCGCTTACATGCATTATGCTGCCATTGACATGCTGTATGCATATAAAAATGCATAAATGATAAGAAAATATCAAAAGCAAGTACATATTACACAGGTAAACGTCAAAAAGCAAATGATTCCAGCCATGTCTAGAATGGTTCTCTGTAAGCTACTAAGCTACTCGTGCTTCCAATGGGCATGATTTTTTTTTTTTTTTTTACAAAAAATAACGGCTGCATTTAAGGTAAAAAGGAAGCGTGTCAGCCGTTGTGGAACCAAAATGGGAGGAGGCATTGTTCTTCCCAGTCACTATCCCCAGACAACAGTGGAACAAATGGAATAACTAACTCTATCCTGCAGCAGGATAAAAAGAACTCTGATGGAGAAGGCAAGGAGGCAAGGTGATAAAAACGAGGTGAAACATGAATAAACAAAATCCACTGGTATAATAGAAAGCACTCTAGTGTGTGTTGAAATCTGCTCCATTACACGTTTACCCTTACCACAAGGGTTTGAAGCTGGCATTATTTTTTCTACTACGTCACTACAAGAAAGTAAAATGATGCCCTGCTTACTAATACAACAGAGTATTTACTCTGTCTTTGTCATTGAACTGAGACCACAGTTTCAAAGATTAGCTGTATTTCTTATCAATGATTTGGGTGAACAATGATTTAATGATCCTGGGTTCGAATTCCCGGGTCAGGGCCTTTCCGTGCGGAGTTTACATGTTCCCCTTGTGTCTGTGTAGGTTCTCTCGCAGATATCGACTAACAAACTCTTGCCAGCTCAAAACCAGTAGATTAAGTAGATTAAGTCTGTCAAGAAACGAGCACGAATAAGAATGTGCCCTAAAACGCAATCCCTTTCCTGATGCGATGCCTTCTGTTTCTGACAGTTGAACTCATCTCCCAAAAATAGCCGAATCAAATCTGTCATGCTGTCAAACCATCACCCCCGGAGGAATGCTATTACAGATTAGGACACAGCATTTGTACATTTGCATAACTGTCACCGTCTGGACCAGGAAGATGCAACCAGTGCCTTAATCACCGCATCTGTATTTCTTAGTTATGTCATCTGCAAAACTCGTCATTACAAGAAATTACAATAATGTAGATCTGTTTTTTGTTTTGTTTTGTTTTGAATTCGTTGCGTGTGTGATGGTGGGTGGGTTGTTACAGTATGTCATTTCATTTATTCTGAATGGCAGATGACAGTAGCTAGACTGGAGGCAATTGGAACGGCATCTAACATGGTGGACCCAACTGGCTGGATGAGTTTGTTCATATCACTGCTGGTGAAGAGACAGCCAAAAGCCACCAAGGATCATTTATGTTAGTAAGCTTTTGTAATGGCTTGGGTATTTGGAAGTCATGCTTGAAAACAAATGATGGGTGCAGACCCACAAAATGCATTCACGTGTAGCTTTTGTGGAACAGAATTTGAGAGTTTATGTGCCCAAAGAGATTTATAATGTTAAAGGAATGCATTAACACCTGTAAGATTTTATTGGAATGATTTTTTCCCTACTTCCTTCTTAGGTTATGTTTCTTAATGCATACCCAACCCAATGCATAGTCACCTTTTCATTCTGCCCCTCCTGCTCAAACCCTGTGATATTATACATTAGAGATGACATCCAATCTGGGTGAATTTTTCTTTCAGTAGCAGCGCTCCAGGGTGTCACTGACAAGCGGAGGTGACTGCTGAGGGCAATAGAAATAGCACTTAATGCTGGAAATGGTCCTTAAAAGCTTATTCTGCCATGAGAGAATAGCCCAGGATTCTTGACAATGGATACAACTTCACAGAAGAACCCTGCAGTGTGTGTCAGGGCTGAGGTCGTTCCATATGTGGTTTACCATAAAGCAGGATACAAACTGCATATTGTTTAAATAAAGTTTGTAAGCAATCATTTCTGGCAAGAAAATGCAATAATCATAGTTTATTTGATTTGGATGCAATGCAAAATGGGGTGTTTGATTTCTATTGTAGAACCCGAGACAGTGTACTTTAAAGATTGTAGGTTAAATGCCTTGAAGAGTGACAAAGCCCGTGTTTGATATTGTGTGTTGGAAACAAGGCTACAGTGAGCTGGCGAGTCTCCATACCCCTTCCTTTCACTCCTTCAAGGAGGAGGACAGCACATATGGCCCCTTGGGCGGTATGGATGGGTCTCCGCAATGGAAGTGGGAGGACATGAGCACGAGAAGTATCCCATCTGTCATAGTGCCCTCTCTATTTAAAGTGGATTGATAATAGTTGGAAAGAGAACAGTGAATGAATTCAAAGCATCTCAATTATCTTTGTAGAATGAGTGGAATACAAATGACAGTATTAGTTTTTTTTAATTTTAACAAAAATCTGTTCGGTAGTACTCGATTTAGACTGGTATTAATCATCCAATTTTCATATTTTTGTCTTTCACTGCTTGAAAATTCCCTAACATTTGTTTTTTTTAAAAAGAATATATAACTGCGCATTAGTTTGACAAAATATTATGGAAGTGCCATAGTGGAAACTTAGTTTGCAACACTTTTTAACTACTTTTACAATACTTAGAGCTCTGCAGGGCATTGGCAGGACACGCACAATGCTGGCCCTGCTGCGCAGGAAGATGATGGCCTGGTGATGTGTGAAGCTCACACCTGTGAGTCTTATCTAAGTCACGCAAGGACGTTGTAAATATAATATTATGGTGCAAATCCTGTCTTGTATTAACATCATTTTGGTGTTAAGTTCCAAGACTGTATGACACAATTTGTTAATCAAGCAGTTTCAGTTTCATACATTTTAAGTTTTAAGGGAAATAAAATAAATACAAAAAAAAAAATTGACTTAAATCAAATTGACTTCCACCCCAGGAATACAAATTCCCCCCTTTTTTTTTTTTTAAATTTCCGAAGTAGCGATCTGTCAGCAAAGACAATCTCTGAAATACTCAGAAGGCAATTCAGATTTTTTTTTCATCGCCTTTTAAACCATGAACTAATAAATAAAACCAAATTTGTCTGGAAAATTTTGAACTTTCAGTTCTTTAACAACTTCAAAACTCAAAACTAGAATTATCTTTTTGTTGACCTCATGTCCAAGATAAGAGGGTGTAAGTTATGACTTAAACCGCACTTTTCATTTGTTGAGCTGTCAGGTCAGCCATCTTTTTTTGATCAGCCAACAATTCTGACTGAGCAACTTTAGAAAAATATAAAACATTAAAAAAGCCTATATGTTGTTTGCAGTAGTCCTTAATAGGCTTTATTTCTTTTGCACACAGGGTAGCAGAATGTCATCAGGACTGTCTCTTATTGCAAATGTAGATTTCTAGGTTTGAACTTCCATAGCCAATCCATTTGAGAGTGCTCTTGCCTGTTGCATTGGCCTGAGCAGAGTCGGTAGGTTTAATATGCTGCTTTTCTTTTCTTTTTAATACGTGATAATGAAAGTGTCACTGTGACATTGCCACCTTAACCATGAGGTGAATATATTTAGTTGCCAAGAAAGAGTCAAAATACAAGAATCAAGCAGAGAGGAAATTTATTTTCATTGATGCTTCTGTTATGACTGCACATTATGCTGGATAGGGGGCGCACGTACTTAAACAGAACATTGTGTGAAGAGTAAAATCAAAACAGGAAAGGGGAGCAATGAATGTTTCATTATTGATAATTGGGGGATAAAATTGGTGTGCTTGTTAACTGAGTGAAATAGTCCTAAAAATGCATCGTAAAAAATGGTCTATATCAAATTGAAATACTAAAATGTGCTGTAGGATAATATAAAAAATTAGTTGAAGCAGCGCTTTGTTTACAGAGATGCACAGCAAATATGAAAGCCGTGTAATTTGGTGCTCCCACATTTTCACCACAAATTATTGTAACAGGAGAGAAAGACATGAGCTGCCCACACACTTTTCTGAGTGTTTCACATCAATTCTACAGAATGCACTAAAGGCAAAGGCAGACATATCAAATGTCTTATAATTTTCAATTTTGACAAAGCCGAATTTCATATGTTCTTGGTGTAGGGAGGCGCCCACGCAGAGCACACAATGAGATGTGGGGCCTGCACGGCAATAATTCAGCTCCACACTGCAGTGCGTATATACGTGAAAGAGACAAGCTCTTCTTCTCTTTATCGCCATGTTACACTTGCCATTTTGACCAGTCAAACTAGCAGCGACATGCGTTTTACGATCAACCGACAAGGACCTCGGAGCGCCCCATTTTCAAAAGTTTCGGTTTTTCAAAGAAGCCTAAATGCCTGTTGACACTTGATCAGGTTCCTGCTCGGCTTTAACGTCGAAGTGGGCAGTCACTGCTGCTCACTGGTTCTCTTATCGTCAGGGAAACGCTTATTTTCATGGCTAACATAAAATCTGGAAAAACTGATGAGCAAGAGCTCCCACAGATGAGCAGACTGAGCCAAACGTGAGCAGCGGTCAACAAACTCCAAGTTGTATGCAGAATCTTTAATCTCTTTAATGCTTAGTGAATTGTAGTGCAGATCTCATGAACACCACAGATTTAAGGTGATCTCTTCATTTGCCCAATCAAGATATTTAAGGATGATTCTGGCCTAGGGCACCACTTTATGTCAGCACGTCATCCAGACTACAGAAGTGAAAACAGCAAGATGTTATGTCACTGCTGTGTGAGTACATCCATGGTCCAGGAGAGAGAACTTTATGACAGGTCACCCCACAGTGATGGCAAGCTGGATGAGGACAAACTGTGCCAAGAACTGTTGAGGTCTTTTCTCTTTTAAAGACACAGTTTAGTTATAAAGAGTGACTGAAAAACTTGAAATAAATTCCACCAGCAGAGCCTGAAAGATGAGAAAAAGCTAATGTTGATGAATGTCTAAAAAATTAAGTTGACTTTAAAGTTGCAGTTAAAAATGCCCATGTTTGGATTTTATGGGTCCTAATTCAAAGATGTAACAAAGGAACACATTCAATCCACATCATTTTATTTAAATACATTAAGAGGAATCACACATCTTCAGCCTAAAATACCTGCAATACAGTGTCTGATTTTAATTGAAATGACCCTTTCCTCAACAAGTTGGCCAGAAAGGTGGGTCCGGCCAACTGCTGTGGGTCTGTTGTGTTGCCCTTGGTAATAAAATATAAGAATACTTGGCCTAGTATTGAATAAGCAGGGTAAAAACAGATGAATTTAGTCCTCGTCATTTAAACGCTTTATGCAAGCTCTTTCCTCGTGTTGTATCCATCCAACAGCAGCTGGTAACACTGGTTAGAGGTCTGCTACTTAAAAAGTTAAGAAGTAAATTATTGGTGAGGGTTACAGTTTCATGACGGCCGACTGGACCAGGCGCGATTCGAAAACACCAAGGAAGACATGATGTATTGAGATGTATGCACGCTGGATGTATCGATCAATCCCAGCTAGACTGTGCAAATATCACAGTGATATTTCCTGACTTGACTGTAGATTTCACTTCATATTCTGACTTGATAATTAAATCCCTGTATTCTATACAGTACAGCATCTGTAATGCTGATTTAGTGTGGTTTTCACTTGGCCGTATTAAAATAATGATAATGATAATAATAACAAGATCTCTCTTTTCATATTTCCCTTCACACATACACACAATTCTTTCGGTTCTGAAATTCTCCTTATCTCTGGACTCTCAAGGTTATGAGGGAATGGTGGGGGAATAATGACATCTGATGTTCTAAGGCATTTTTCGGCTCATCTGAGTACTTGTGCCATGCTTGCATGTCCTTGATTATCCGTCTCCACAGTGATGTGCAGATCTTGTAATTACCGCACACCCACAGGTGGACGCTTTGAGTAATCAGACAGATCTTTGGCCTAAAGTAGCAGTCGTTCTGCAGGTAACGTGCCTTTTAAAGCTGAAGAATGGCTCTCAACAGATATTCAGATTCAGAATACTTTATTTATCCCCGAGGGACATTGTTACACCAATATGAGCACCAAGACAGCGTGCTTTTTGTCAATTTCACTTTTCACCTTTTTGTTGATATATATTTTGTTGACATATTTCACAACAGCTTCTTCCTCTAACTTTTGTTAGAAGGAAGTGGGTGCTTCGAATTATTATAATCACTCGTCAACAAGAGCACTTTCTTTTATCTGACAATATCTCATAATGTCACCACCCAGGACAGCGATTATCAATAATTATTCCAATTTAATGACCTTTAATGCAATGTCTTGAACAAACTAACATTCTCCAAATGCTGTATGTGTAATTCCCACCTCATCGAAATAGCATCATTTCCTGCAACATTTTTCCCATTGAGTTTACAATTGTCGTCCAAGAGTTGGGCGAGAGAGAACTGCATGAAAACAGTGAGAAGCAGAAACAAGGGGGGTAGAAATGAGGAGCCAAGAAAAGAGCATAAGTAAGAAGACTAAAGGACACAGAGATTAGACGACTGACGACAGTGAGAGGCCTTGTCTCTGAACGCTAATGTAAAGCGATGACACCTGGCCGTCGTGCTAAGCTCAGTGTGACCAGGCAGTTCTGAAACCTTTGTCTTAGTAAAGCGTCTCATTATATGGAACAGAGATTTTTAGAGGGAAAAAAGACAAGAACAGTGATATTTGAATACTTCCCTCTTTCCAAAAATGTCGAGACACTGTAAACCATAAATAGAAAGACAATGTGAGGATTTGCAAAATATCGTAACCTGCTCAAAATGCTATCGTCTTTGATAATTATATGCCTATTTTGAATGTGATGCCAGCAACACATTCCAAGAAACAGTTGCAGGCGCACAGTGGGAGAGTGGCAACGAAAGACAAGAAAAGTTGTGAAATACCTGGTGGAACATCTCGCAATTAGGTAAAGCTAGCAACAGGTTAAATCATGATATTAGAATAATACCAGAGAGGTGGTCTGAAAGTAAAGATGGGGAGCTGCAAACATTAAAAGATGTTTTTTGCCGAAAAATTCCTAAGTTCAAAATATTATTTCTCTGTGTGCCGAACATTCGGGATTCACCTGACGCCAATGCAGGAGCAGCCCCGTCTGTATCTAATTTAGTTTCGGACGAACTTTGCTGGATTTTGTCAAACCGAGTTTGGGTTCCCTTCGTTCTCCATCTGCTGGATCCTTTCCTTCTCGTAGATCCCCCTTATGGTAGCTCAGGCTCGTCTCTGTCCAAATTTAAACACTGTTTTCAAAGTGACACTGTCCCTCTGTCAGATGAGACATGAGGTCCTGGCGGCTCGTTCGTGTGCCCGATCACTTCAATGCTCTCGCTGATTCCCTCTCACGTTTCAATTTCCACACTTCCTGGTGCATCTCTAAGTTCCCCCTCTCCATACTCTTACTCTGCTCTGATTCAAACCCCCTTGCAAATGTATCTAGAATCAGTGAGGAGGTATAGGAGGAAGGGTCTGGTAGCCTCCACTTTGTTTTGTTTCATATTTCTATTTCTGTTCCACTCATGCCTGTTGATACAAATACAGTTTGTGCCTTCATTTCTTATTGTATGGACGTTAAACATTTCGAACCTCAGTAAGTTAATGACGAAGATCCCTCAAATCCCAGTCTTTTTCTAACACGGCAGTTGCAATTTTACTTAAAGGTATCTAAAATCTTCCCCGTCAATCTCCGACAGCAGACGTCCCATAACGCTCTCTCTTGGCATAGGATGCTTTCGTTTTCTCCCTTTATCTAGGTCTCGCTTTAATCCCCATTTAAAACATGTTCTCCCAAGATGCAATCTCATCCCTAAACAATATTCAGAACATTCTTTTAGAATAGGTGCTGCCACCTCTGCAGCAAACCAACACATATCTGCAGCCTCCCTGCAACTACTTGGACGCTGGTCATCTTCAGCATTCAAATACTACATTTGCCCTGATATCAACACGGTTCGGCAAACCAGATTTTCTTTAAAGCCCTAAACTCTCGGTAAACCATGCATATAACTGGTGGTGGAGTTCACAGTCTCATTAATTTTAATCAGCACAATCGCTGCTGCTCATAATTACTCACGCCGCCTTCTCTTTAAATCTTGGGTCACTTGATTTTCACGCATTCAAGGTTTTGACTCAGCCACTCATTCTCCAATTCTAATGTCTCACTTTAAGCATCATTGTCATCTTTTTGGTTTTGTCGTCGCACCTTCCTTTCATTCATGTCATCATTCACGTTATTTTCTGTTTTTCACTCGGACTTGATTTCTGTTTGGTCGCAGACCTTATTTTTATGATTGACATTTTATTTAGTTGGCCTGCCCCACCGAATCT
The DNA here is from genome assembly GCA_001698575.1 of Mola mola. Taxonomy (NCBI): domain Eukaryota; kingdom Metazoa; phylum Chordata; class Actinopteri; order Tetraodontiformes; family Molidae; genus Mola; species Mola mola. Next base: position 1,816,248 of record KV751369.1, on the reverse strand, counting down.
GTTAGTCTCAGTTATCGTTTCATTCATGCCCACATCATGCTATTCTCATTTTATTTAAAATGGCCTGTCGGCCTTAATTTCTGTTATGTCACTCGACCTCTTATTTCTGTTGATCTTTGCTTTTGTTGCTCATCCAAATTGCCCTAGCGGTATGCTTCATATACATATTCTCATTTGATTCTATAGTTCTTCTCTTTGTCCTTTCTAGCGGTCGTTTAGAATTACTTTCAATCTTAGTGTACTACAGCTCATGTTAATGTTTATTCATCTGATCATGTGTGTAGTTAGGCTTCGATGAATAATGTTTTCATTGTCTTCACTGTCATGCATTTCACGGCCTCACTTTCTACGCATATTTTATCAGTATTGCATAAGGTAAGGCGTTTTATATATTCTCTCTATTTGTGGCTCCCGTCTCCTATTTTCGGAGGGATATTCTATCTTACGCATCATCACCTCATTCTCTTTATGGCTATGTCATCGTGATGGAGTCTTAGCTCATCGGGACAAGATTCAGCTGTGCATTTACATCTAAAGGACAAAGGACACTCATTTGAAGACGACAACATACACATTCTTGACAGAGAAGACAGAGAGAGGAGTGAAGGAAGCCATCTATGTCAAAATGGAGAGACCTTCATTAAACAGGGGTGGTGGTCTAAGACACCAATTATCAGCCCCCTACAATACAGTCCTAACATCCCTTTCCAGATGTTTTAAACCTCCTTCAAAACTTGTCTCATGTGACCCTAATGACTCACATGATGGCAGAGCAGGGAAAAGACTCATTAATGAGTCACACCTGGAGTCTTCTGACCATAACAACTCTCATCAATGAGTCAAACCTCAAAATGACTCATTAACTAACTACACCTTACATGTGACCCAGCCATGTGTTCACACAGAGGTGTAATCACCTTATCAGAGGTTAAATACTGAGGATTCCCCAACCAGTGTTTAGAACTGAACAAGCCTTTTGGATGAGACGTGAAAGGTCTCTTCAGAACCGAAAAGTCCAGATGCCTTCAACTGAAGCACTTAAGACTACCTCAACCTGCCTGACTGAGAGCCTACACAAACAAACATAATGTCTTTTGACTGATTTTTACATTATTGCAATCATAAACATTCACTTTTTCTTGTGCTAATATAATCAACTTTTTGATTCCCTTTGGTTACTCTGAAGAATTAATATGTATGTTTGTTTAAAACCCTTGAAGGGAAACAAGTCACATACACATTTATTATTTCCTTTTAAACTTTAGTGCCACATCAGTAAAATTCATTTGAAACTGTAAAGATAACAAAGAAAAATTGCTTATTAAAGTAAAACTAAAATCACGGTACTTATTGCTTAATCAACATATAAAATCTAAGTGGAAAATTCAATTGCTTTTAAATCTTTTAATGAATATTAACTATGTTTAGCATTTTGGAATGTAAATAATAGCATTATTTCTGCTAGTGCTTTTGTTCTTTTTCTAATATTCATTGTGTATTCAAAGGAATTGCTTCAATTAAAGTCAAATACACAAGGAGTTAAAAGAAAAGGTGACTCATTCAACTGTAAGCTGAAAATCTGACCTTTATGTCAAGGTGGCTAATGTTTCTGTCTGCTTGATCTGTCTTACAGTCTATATGTGCATGTAACCGGCCCAGAGCAGCCCATCGCTGATGCTTTGTCATAATGGATACTGCTTACATTTCCAGTTGGCTGTCTACAAGCTCGCTGAAGTACAAAATAATTACCAGCACAAGTGGTGCACCACCTCTCCGTGTAGCATGCTCCACATGGACTCACGTGGGTAATTAGGTCTGCGAGTCGGAGATAAGAGAGAATAGACAAAAGACACTCAACCAAATCTATACCAAATGCATGCAGGACAAATTGCATTAAATAACAAGTGTTGTATTTACAGCTAATCTTTTTAATGTGCCACGTGTTTCACTGCTCTGTTGTGAATATTCAGACATGTGTCTGCAATTCTGTATTTCGGCATCTCCTACTAACAAATGTGATGCCACGACCTGCAAAACAATTTTGAAAATACAAGTAAAATGACAGAAAACTACTGTGTAATGTGCTCGGGTTATATGTTATAAATATCCTGTACTTATATAGAGCTTTTCTAGTCATTGTTGACCACTCAAAGCGCTTTTACACCACAGGTTTTGCATTCACCCATTCATTCATACACTGGTGGCAGTGACTATCTCACAGGGTAGTGTTAACCATTCACATACTCATACACTGATCGCGCAGCTTCAGGAGAAATGTGGGGTTCAGTGTCTTACTCGAGGACACTTCGACATGTTAACTGCAGGGGTCAGAGATCGAAACAGGAACCTTCCGATCACTGGACGACCGCTATACCATCTGAGCCACAGCCGCCCCCTGCAAGAAAAAATGGATTCTGCACTCTTAAGTTTAAAACAAAGTTTCAATTCACCACCTCCTGTGGGCAGAGATCAGGTTATGTCTGCGACCACAATTTTACTAAAGAAAAAGAGAACACACAGGCCCCAAGGAAGCCATGCTTTGTGATATTAATTATATGTTAATTTTATGGTGCATTGGGAATGGTGGGCAAGATTTTAAAAGGTCCAAGGTGTGATTTCCAGAAAAATCTCCATGTTTAAATACTAATATCAGAGAGAGAGAGATTATAATAATAATTCAGGAGTTTGAATATCTAACATTTTCATGAAAGGACTACATCTGAACCTGCTCAGTGTTGTGGAGGTCCTCCTTTTACCGCGTGCATGTCTGCCACCAAGACTTTAGTAATGTGAAGCCTCCATGTATCAAACTTGTTTGTGGAGAAAAGCATTGCCCCAAACATCACGCTGCCTTTGCTGACTTGCTTTTTTCCTATAGTGCATCCTGCTGCCATATCTTCCTCAGATTAGTGATGCATACTCACCAAGCTGTCATGGTGATTGACAGGTGCTGATGATTCTTCTGATCTAGCCAGGCCATATTGTTCCATTGCTCAGTGGTCTAGTTTTGACACTGGTGTTCGGGGGTCAACACTGGCCCTCTGACCGGCATGCAGCTATATAGCTCTACACGCAGCTCAACAAAGTCAGTCAATCAACAATCACTTTACAATTGACTGACAAGCAGTTTTATGGCCACGTGTGGTCCGTGCCCTCGTTACTTCATGACATATGAAGCAGATAAAAGGTCTGGAGTCGATTTCAGGTGTTGAATTGGCATTTGGCAGCTGTTTGACTGAAACTATCAAGCCCAAGGAGATATCAACACAATAAAGAAGGCCCTCATTAGGTTGAAAAAACAGGAATAAATCTATCTGACAGATAATAAAAATTCTTGATACAATCAACAATTTGGTACATTCTTTAAAATAAAGAATCGCTGGTGAGCTCAACAACATCATAAAGCCTGGAAGACTGAGGAAGACAACTAAAGTGGATGATCACTGAATCCTTTCCTTGTGAAGAAAAACATCGCTTCACAACATCGAGGCAAGTGAAGAATACTCTGGAGGATGTAGGCGTATCGTTGTAAAACTATACCATCAAGAGACCCCTTCATGAATGTAAATACAGAGCGTTTACAACAGTGTGCATGTAAACAAAAGCTTCCTTTCTGGAATCAGATTCTTTGGACAGAGGAAACTAAGATAAACTTGTACTAGAATGATGGAAAAAGGAAAGTGTAGAGAAGGAAAGGATCGGCTCATGAGCCAAAGCAAACCACATCATATGTCAAACATGGTGCAGGCAGTGTTATTGCATGGGCATGTATGGCTGCCAATGGAACAGGCTCACTGGTGTTTATTGACTGGTGACAGTAGTAGCAAGATGAATTCGGAGATGTATAGGATTTCACCCTGCGTTCACATTTCACAGTGCAGATGAATAATGAGCCTAAACTTTAGTCTCATTGAAATTCTAAAACAAACAAAACAAAATACACATACACATACCACCACCAACTCCAAAATGCTAGAGCAGTGTATTTTTTGACTGTAATGCACTGAAATGCAGACATCTGCATGAGTTTACTAGTTTTTTTTCTCATTAGTCACTGTTGGCATAGCTTTCAGGCTCCTCCCCTACACACCTGCACTTACACACTCACACACACACACACACACACATACACTTGAGCTGTCTTCACACTTGTGCACACACAGGTCTCATGACAGTTAAATTATAGATCACAGCTTTGGTTAGCCGGAGTTGTAAAGACTTCAAAGAGGAGGCAATACTGTACCTACCTACCACACACACACACACACACACACACACACTCGCACAGCTAAAGAGGCACTACACGTGTCCTGTAGCTACAGATCTATATGACAGAAAAGAAAGAGCATGTGGAAGGACCAGAAAAATAGAACTGAGGAAAAGATCAATTACACAGAGAATTCGCCATCTCCTTTGACATGACACCTCACTGGCTTACAACAATTATAAGGCAGAATGAAGAATGCTGTTATACATGTCTGGTCGTGAGTATTATAAGAGTAGCATGGAAACAGTCGATGGAGCAAATTAGACACAGTACACGTCACTTTCCAATGCTTAAAGTAGGTCAATATAGCACAATTCACCAAAACATGACACACACCACAAAAGTAATATCAAGCAATGATAATGTCAGTGTCAGGATGACCTAAAAGTATGTTATTCTTGATAGCAGAATATTAACTGTTACCCTTCAGACCTCGAGTTGGAGGTTTTTAGTTGCAGTTTAATTGTTGCAGTTTCATCAGCTGATAGAACAGTGCCAGAGGGAAGTTCTACATCATCTTCTACAATATATAGTAGATTTTCAAAAAGCTCAAAAGTTCACTGAAGGCAGGTTGTAAGTTTTGAGTTCAGCATTTGACCATAATGCTTAAATTAAATAATTTGAGTTTTAAAAAAGGGCACAGGTTAACGTACAGGTGATACGGCAGCCTCGTTTGGTGGTGTTTGAGTGACGTCACTGTGAGATTCTGTGGACAACAATGAGTGGATTTACCGTAACTGCAGTCCAGCCTTGTTGCAAATTATTCAATGGTTTATGTAATCAGACAAAGTTATTTAGTTTACATACTTTGGCTGAACATGATAGAAAAAACCTATTCCTGACCTTTGAATTTGATTTATATAATAAAACTACATGGACGTACTATTTAAACAACATTTTTGGCAATCTCTTGCCGCTGAATTACATCTTAAGTAGGTCAGTGGCAAAATTCTGAAATACTCTTTGATGATACTCTACTGATGCAATTTGTCGAAGGCATGGTTCCAGGTGGTATTTTGTAGATGAAGAATCTGCAATCTTGAGATTGCAGACAATGAAACATGGCTAGAGGGTGTGTTCTGGGTGTTTACCCAGTGGCTCGTGTGTGTGTGACAGGATTACTCTTGAGGTCTGTGACATGTGATGGCATCATTTGTTGTGCCGTAAATGTTAGTTTAACAGTGTGTTTTCTGCTCGAATGCCTCACTGATATGGGTCAAATAAATCAAAATTAGGATTCCAAGAATGAAGACATAATAGTGATCTGTGATGTAGCTCATTGCCATACACTAATGTTAACATTTTTAGAATCAGAAAAGAAACAATAAAATAATTAAAAGTTTGCTTCATTCTATATTGAGTGCCCATCTGAAAGCTGCGGGCATGAGGAGTTTTAAAATGCAGGCTCCAGGGTGGACATTGGCCATCTTGCTTCTGGCTTTATCAATGCTGGCATCTGACAGGGGAACAGTGCTGGAGCTCAACCCTCCATTGAAGAAGAGGAGAAGGGGTCACATATTTCCACTTTTCCCTTGGACAGAAAGATGCTGTCTCTGGATGATATTTGTACAGAGAAATTAAAAGTAAATCTGTCCTTCAGGGTGGTTTTTTACCTCTGTTGGTTGAATTTAAACATTACCAAAACCCTTTACATATATAATAGAATTTCTGAAGTGACTTTACATTACACATATATAAGTGGAGTTCCTCTTTTGGAAGGGAGCGTGGTGTGACACCTAGGCAACTAACTAAGGTGATATTGTTAGATTACCTATAACTAGCCTGCCACCTTTTAAGAGTACTTCTCTGCTTGTTTGTCAGGCAATTAAGTTTTTTTGCTTATTAATTATAAGGAATATTTGCTTGGAAAAAACTTAACAATGGAGCCATTTAGAGGCTATAAATTAGTCAGAGGGATCTGGGTGCAGGTAAACTTTAGGAGGAAGTTAACACTGTTGATTTCCATGTACTGTCTACATTGTTGGTGACAAGCTGCATGAAAGTTGGCAAAAGTTTCCCAAACATCTGTTCTTGCGACAACGGCAACAATCCATGACACAGATGTTCCTCTATATATTGTATTGTATTTTCTATATTCTGTATCCATCTTTGAGTGTTGTTTTACATCTTGTCATCAACGACCATGTCACAGAACTCAGGGACACTGAAAGCACTGTACTCCCGAAACCTTTAAAATGCTCACAAATGTTGTTTCCCCATTTTTATGCCACCTCCTTTACTGTTTGTGTCATTTATCCATCACCGAAACACAGTAGTGAAAGAAATAGTGACTAATGTGAGCTCTCTTTTTACTCGTGCCTTCTATAACTAACTTATTTAACTTACAACAAAATCAGATTTAGTGTGTTTTCAGTGAACTACAGGGACTACTCAGTTACACATGGCTCATCTTAAATTTTCTGAAATGAAATAACAATGCTATGGAATTTCTTCTTCACTATATGTTAAGAGCAGAAAAGTTATAATATCCTGATGACTTGTCAAATCGTATCAAATTTTATTTGTATAGCCCAAAATCAAAATTTACACATTATCTTTGACAAACTGTACAGATGTGATACCCTCTGCCCTTAGGCCCTCGAACGAGGGTGAGGAAAAACTTAAAAAAACCCCAAACAGGGAAAATAAGAAACCTCAGGAAGAACCACAGAGAAGGGATCCTTCTTCCTAGGACAGACAGACGTGCAATAGATGTCACTTGTACAGAACACAACAACATGACAATAACAGTTTACTAAGAATATTTGAGTTCATATGAGTCTATAAATCCAGCTATAGTGTGGGCACAGTATGTTGGTCCAGAAGTCATTGTAATCCTTGGCTGGGCAATCCAGCCTAGGATCCAAGTCACAGGATCTCTTGTTCTAATTTGAGCAGTAGGTGTCCGGCAAGAACACAGCAGCTCCCAACGCGACCTAGAAAGACCTGCAGGATGATAAAGCAAAAAGACTCCAGGGAAGAAATAAAGTTAGTGTAAGGATATGGACATTTAGAGGAGCAGAAATGGAGTCAGAGTAAGACATGGAACCCCCCTCTTAACCCCGGAGGGGAGAGGAGAGTTGCAAGCCTATAGCAGCATAACTAAGGGCTAGATAGACCTGCCCTAACTATAAGATTTATCAAAAAGGAAGGTTTTAAGCCTACTCTTAAAATCAGAGAGTGTGTGTGCCTCCCGTACCAAGACTGGAAGATAGTTCCACAGGAGAGGAGCTTGATAGCTAAAGGCTCTGCCTCCCATTCTACTTTTGGAGATTCTTGGGATCACCAATAACCCTGCATCCTGGGAGCATAAGGTTCTAGATGGGCGATAGGGTACTATGAGCTCATTAAGATAATATGGTGCCTGACCATGAATACCTTTGTAAGTGATGACAAGGATTTTAAATTCTATTCTGGATTTTAGTGGGAGGCAGTGCAGAGAAGCCAGTACAGGGAGAAATATGGTCTCTGATCTTAGTTCTAGTCAGTACACGCCCTGCTGCATTCTGGATTAACTAAAGAGTCTTTAAAAGGCAGTCAGAAAATAAAGAATTACAGTAATCAAGCCTGGAAGTAACAAATGTGTGAACTAGTTTTTCTGCATCTTGTTGAGACAGGATGTGACGGATTTTAGCAATGTTACAGAGTTGAAAGATGGCCGTCCTTGAAATCCATTTTACACGTGAGTTAAAAGACAGCTCCTGGTCAAAGATAACACCCAGGTTTCTGACAGTGGGGCTGGAGGTCAAGGCAATGCCATCCAGACTTATACATAGAGTGATGATAAACATGCATTCATCACAACTCAAGGATATTTGTTAACAGTGCATGAAAATGACATCGTTAAGTGCTGCTATTAACAGTGTGATTTTGTTCTGAAAGCAGTATGTTAACAATGGAAGAATCATGCATGTACTCTATGTCTTGCACTGTAGCACACAGAATTAAACCCAGAGGCCCCCTAAATTCCACTTTGCCAAGCATCTTCACTCATCTCAATTCCTACATTTACTCGATGTTTGTCTGCATTCTTTGTGCTGTAGGGTAAAACCATAAGCAAAAGGCCTTCTGAGAACAAACAAGGTATTTATAGCAGGGAGGTTGTTGATACAAGTAAGACAGACTGCCTTACTGTCCAGTGGTGCACAAGTTCAAAAAGACCCCCACTGTGGTTGGCATTTTAATGTCAGTTGCAGGGAGGTCTCAGAGGAATGTCAGAGTATGACCCAACAGTAAACTATATAACCGTAAATGGGAGTACTAGTCCTTCTGCACCTCTCCTGTGGCGATATTCATGCAAGAATAGTATAACTGGTCCAGTTAAAGAAGGTGGGGCATGTTTGTGCCATGTGATATGTCAAGTAGTTTAACTGTAACTGTATCGTTGGTAAATTAGACAACTGTCAAATTATTTTTGGAAAATGTTTTTTGGAAAATGAATTGCAATGACAATGAGTTCTGGGGGTTGGAGAAGTTAAAAAAAATTACACTTAATGAACAATGAACAGGCAACCAGATCCGCAAGGTCTCATTATCCTAAAATCGACACTTTTTAAATATCATCATTTGGACTTTTTTTGTTGTTGTTCTAATTGAAATATTACATAACATCCATATAATATAGACACTTCTTATAGTGTGCATATGTGTGTCAGGGTCACCGCGAAGTAACATTTCTCAGTAACAACTGCGATACTGCCTTCCTGTCAGAAGTCTGGGGACTTTTGATAAAGGATGTAGAAGACATATTTTATACCAGGTGTGTGCATCAGTTTTTCTCCCCTCTTTCATCCACAGTAATATGTCATTCCCCACCCACTGCATTTCCTCGTTCGCCTTTCAACCTGAGCTCCAGTGTAGAATTCCTAGTGTTCCATTTCATCCATTCACCTGTCAGGTTATCAGTGGGAGCACATCTCTTTGGAGTGAATTACTGATCTAATATTTTCTTTAAAAAAAAAAAAAACCCATTCGGTTTGAGTGACGCGCATGTGTTCTTTCTTAGGATTTTCCCGAACAACAGGTAGCTCCTTTTAGCCCGTTCAATTGAAATGCACTGACAAAATGCTTTTAATAAGAAGTGATATCTGCATTGATTTCTGATTATTCTACTGATTAGAAAAGGAGGGAAAAAGCACTTTAAAGCTACCCTTTAATAAAGTGCATTAAATCTTTAATGTTTACAGCTTTTTTTATTTTTTCACTAGATTCCATATTACAGTTGTAGTATTTCAGAATTTTCGGAAACTCCTCGTGTCAATACTTCGAAGTCACTATAGATGCATTTCAAAGCTGTTGCTGTTTTTCTACCAGGCATAAGTAGTCGATCTCCAATCTTGAAATACTGAAGTGCATTGTTTATGCTTTCAGTATCAATAAGGTCATTTCTTCCAATGGGAAGGTTTGAATGTGGATGGCAAACAAATAGATTAAACAAGATTAAAGAAAACATAATAAAAAAAATCCTTTCAGGCTGCTTGAATGGTCATTCCTTATGACTCAAAGTATTGTTCAATCCCAATCAAATTTAAAATAACAATTTTTAATGTCTCAAGTAACCCCCTCCATTCAGATTGTGCTGGCATTGATCTTGCAATAGTGTACATGACTCTGAGAATTTTGCTGCCACTCTAATACAGATAAAATATATTTCGACTCCTTATTGCACCAACTTTTGAACAACAAAATAGCTCAGATAAAAATTGTTAGTTTGACAGTTTAATACATTCCGTTATTGATACACTATCTGATAGTAAAGACTTTTTAGCTGGCAGTCCTCATTGCAACAAGAGCTTATTTATATTCATCATATACAATATTGAATCAGTGTAAGACTTGAAATAGCCAACAGCGGTTTTGGCCTTATGCCCTAGCAAGCAGTATGTGCATTACAAAACTCCGTTGGGGCTCATATATTACTGTAAAGTTCCCTGTCATGTCCCTTAAGTGTCAACAAAAAACAACCACAACCACTCTTGATAGCTCAGGATTACCATCAAGCCCTCAGGGATGACTTTTGAAATCCAAATCTCTGATAATTCTCTGACAAATCAACAGATGCAATGATTAAAGTGATGTTCAGAGTTAAAAATATGAGTAAGCAAAAATCACTGATCTAGATTATCAACAAAACCTAATCAATGAATCATTTTTTTAAATACATATTGTTAGCAACAGTTGACAACAATTGGAGTATGAGTTATGAAGGATATGCCAATGAAAAAATATAATTATAAAAAGGACCCCTGGCCATCTCAGGTGAGACTGCCAAGGCATTGTCTTCAACACTATATCATACTACCCAGGCTGCGGCTTGTTTCCCTCTTTCCTATTAAGGATTATCCCCCAAAACTTGCTTGTGCTTGATAACGCTAACACTTTCGCTCGGCCAAAGAGCATAAAATCTGACACTGTTGTTACAGCTACGAGGTATAGTTGGTTACAGTTTAGAAACACACCAAACAAAGGTCATCTAGACACAACAGCCATTTTTGTCTGATGTCATGCTCAGGGTAGAGGAGTGGGGATGAATGCTGGGATATTGTTATACTATTGATTTCCTGGTTGCAAGGCTTTATCATTGAATGGCTTCTGAATTTATCAGCATCTGTAAAGACAATGATGTGAAAATCGGGAGGGACATTGTCCCATATTTTTAAACAACCTTAACTACCCAATACCTATGAAAACAAATAAGCTTACATTGGCATTTAACGATAAAGATTTGATTATCTGCAATTTATCTTTATACAACTTCAAATCTGGAACACAGCAGTGCAATTTTATCACAGCATTTGACCTTCTCATTCTCAGTGTGATGTCAGAGAAAAATTGAGGCTGTGCAAATATGGCCAATAGAGAAAGAGCAGCAGCGTCTGTGTGGGTTAGAGAGTGAATGAAGAATGTGAGTGGTGTTGGCAACGCAGGAGTGACACAGAGGAATCAAATGTCAATATCTGATTGTTTCAGGGTGGTTCTAAAGCACAAATAAACTCATCCGCACATCGGCACAGCCTTGCATTAAGGGGCCACATACATTTGACCCTATTTGCCTCTCTGTTCTGCTTAGGTAATACCCTGTCCTTGATCAACAAACACATACCTGCAGCGCTTAATACATTCATGATCAGGGATCAGAAACTGGACTTGTTTGCTGTTGCAGATTAGTTGTATGTAAGTAAACCCGAGGCAAGGCTCCTTCACGTAATCACTGGCCAAATAGCATGATATTTTTAAACTTGACTTATTCTGGGAAGTTAAAAGAAAGCTTTTCAAACACCTGGGTCACATTCACAGATACCCACATTAGCACATGGAAGCTTTAGCAGATGGGGGTTAAAAGCCCTCCTGCTGGGCACCTTTGTGGTGGTAATGAGACGATGAACTGGCAACCCCCCAGTCACAAGCTCATTCCTTTAATGCAAAATTCAGAATACACGACTTTGAAAGTCAAAGGATCACTGTGCAGTTCACACTACATGGCTGGCTGTCGTGTGATCGGAAGTCTTACAGTCATTTTCTGTTCAAACTTACAAGATCGGCTGGCAACACCGTCCCACACTACACGATCCTTCATCAGGAGAAAACCCTAACAAGTCATCTCTACACTACAATTGGCCATGATTCACAAGAAGTGACAAGCGAAAGGGAAACATTCCCCACGTGATTCAAAATGGACAGCAGACTATGGTTTGTTCTGAAACATTGAGTGAAAGACTGGATTGGTGTGTGAGAGCAGTTTGGTACGTCCATTCTATATCTAAACAGAGATACCATTCCTTGTTTATGTTGTTTATGTCCACATTTTAGCTTAATGTTTCGGGGTGTGTCCCACATCTTTGAAGACTTCACACGTAGTGATGTGTTACTGCAAAACAAATGCTGATCTCACTCAGATTTGGGGGTTTTGTGTGCAAGCTCCAAAATTTGCCAGCAAGTAGAAAATCTGGCTAAAAGTTGCATAAACTGCACAAATGTACACATTTTTACCTAAAATCAGAGCTATTCTGATCTTTAGTCAGCACACTGACCAACTTCTCATTTAATAAGAAGCATGATTCATATATAGATATAGATAGAGATAGAGAAGACTTTATTAATCTCCGTAGGGAAATTCATTTGTTACAGTAGATACAGATACAGGATCAATAGGACATATAACAGTATAAAAGTATAACATTATCAAGTTAAAAATGCAAATAAAAATAAAAATACAGACAGTATTTACAGTTGTAAAAATCTAACAATATATACGGAAGTTGTGCAGAGAATTTAGTTCAGGTAGGAGGAGGTGAAGGATTTTAACAGGTAAAGTATTTAATGTCTAACGACATCCTGTATCGTTCCTTTTCGCAGCAGAGTAGGATCAGTCTGTTCCTGAAGCTGCTCCTCAGAATGTTCACAGTTTTATGGAGCGGTGGGAGGTGTTGTCCATGATGGCCAGCAGTTTGGTCGGCATCCTCTGCTCCACACCTCCTCCGAGGTGACCAACTGAGAGCCACCAACAGAACCTGCTTTCCTGATCAGTTTATTCAGTCTTTTGCAGTCCTTTGCCTTGATGCCTGTGCCCCAGCACACCATGGTGAAGAAGATCGCCACAACAGACTAATAAAACAACAGGAGCATCCGGTTGTATACATTGAAGGACCTGAGCTTCCTGAAGAAGTAGTGTCGCCTCAGGCCCTTCTTGTACACAATCTCTGTGTTGGTGGACCACTCCAGCTTGATGTCCAGGTGCCTGTAGGTCTGGGAACGTTCCACATCAGTACCATTAATGCAGACAGGAGATGGTAGGGGGCTTGTTCCTCCTGTAGTCCACCACCTTCATCATGTTCATCCGCAGGTGGTTCTCGCCACACCAATGACCAATGCATGTATTGGTCCACCAGGTTCCTGTACTCATCTCTACTCATGTCCATTCTCCATACACCCGACTATGACCGCGTCATCTGAGAATTTATGCAGGTGACATGACTCAGTGGTGTACCGAAAGTCAGAAGGGTAGGTGGTGAAGAGAAAGGGGACAGCACAGTTCCCTGGGGGCCCCCGATGTTCAGATCAGCTACATGTTGAGTATCATGCAACAAATGACAAACTTCACTTTGACCCTTGAACCCTAAAAGCAAATTAAATGTTTTACTGAGCTAAAAAAAATGATTGTCATAGAGGAGGCTCAGCTCTTGAGAATTTACCAATTCTTATTCTCTTAATTTTCTCAGTTCAAAGCTCATTTCAGTATCACTTACACCAGTTGAAAGGTATGCACAAGCTGTGTATGTGTGTGAGGGGATGGGAGCACATACTCAGCAGTTAATTAAGCCAGATCAGAATATTGCTACTCCTTCAAATTTTACTAACGCTCTCTTTAAAATAATGTTTTTGCTTGTAGTCCCGTGTTTATGTTTAAATTTTGTTTTGCA
>KV751369.1:1781292-1799027 GCA_001698575.1 Mola mola | reverse complement strand
ACCTTTACTTAATTTTTCTTTACAGAAAATCTTTGATTACTGCTTCTTAAAAAAATTCATCATCACTCATCATTCTAATTTTTTTTTTAATTTATTCATTTTTAAAAAAAAAAACAAAAAAACATCCCACCAACATTGAAGTAACTTCAAAACATCTCCAGTGTTTCATCTCCCACTCTGAACCTGACAATCATCTTTGGAAGCAAAAGGTCAGGATTCTGCAGAGTCCATTATTTGCTCATATTTATTGCTGTTCTTTTGTGCATCAACAGTCCCAATCTGGAGGAGGGTTAACCAAAGTGTGTTCCACAACCCTCACAGAAAACTCAGGAATTACCCTAGATGCTCATAAAATAAAAATCCATCTATCCATTTTCTACCACTTATCCTCTTAAGGGTCACAAGGATGGAGCCCATCCCAGCATCATCGGGGGAAGACGGGGACACCCTGGCAGTGGCCAGTTCATTGCAGAGCTGAGATATAGAGACAAACAACCATCCACACTCACATTCACACCTATGGGAAATTTTAAGGTAACCATTTAGCCTAACCCCTTCTTTGCATGTGTTTTGACTGTGAGAGGGAGCAGAGTACCCAGACAGACCCCACGCAGGGAGAACATGCACTCAGCACAGAGAGGTCCTGACCCACGAATTGACTCCAGGACCTTCTTGCTGTGAGGCAACACAACCCACATTGGATAAGTTAAGAGATACTGAAATCCTGGGCAATTACCCCAGTTTGGCTTATAACTGATACGAATACCCTTTTACATTAAGGAAGTAAAGAAATCCTCTGAAATAACAACTGGATAGAATCCTTGAAACACTCACTTTAAACCCATCTGAGAAATATACAATCTGTTCACACACATGTTCAATGATTCATCAGATTAGTCTTACATTTAAATAAATCTTTAGTTTCTTTACTACATAATAATTCGTGGTGGTGTTTGATTGCGCCTAGGCTGCTTCAGTAATGCTGGTGTGTCTCTCCCTTGTGTGTATTTTAGACCGCAGTGAAGATGAAAAGCTAAAAAAATCAAGATTGAAGCAGATAAGTTCATTAGATAGGAACCTTGTGAATGACGTACTTCTAATAAGTCTTTTTTTGACATGGTCTTTATTTGAAAAATTAGGCAATCAGTACTTACAAAATGTTCCAAACACAGGCAGTGCTGATGCTGGACACACTCCTAAGGCATTTATTATAAGCATGCACACAATGTACAGCAACAAGTTCTTCATGATGTTAATGAAAGAGACACTGTTGATAAGTTAGGGTGTCGTGGGACCAGGACTGCCTAAGCCTTCTGGGTTGGTAAATTGACATGTTGCTGCCTAAAAGTAATCAAAGTGATGAAAACAAGCAAAAACTAAGCACCCTGCACTTCCCAAAAACAGAAAGCAAACCAGGTAAACTAAAAATAAAATAAACCAACATCAAAACCAACACCACTCCTAGTTAAACAGCAGCACAGTGGGGCGGAACTTGTGCACACAGCTAACGACCAATCACATTTGCATCGAGGCAACACATTTGAGCCAATTGCAGTGCACTAGGCAGAGGAATGCTACATTTTGCTGGCCTGTGTATTTGCTTAAACACCTTTCTAATCAGCTTTTTACATACGCACATATGCAAGACAAATACGTATGACTGAAAAGCACCACTAAGACAAAAGCGGACAGATTGGATAATTACACAGAGCAATGAAATCTTTGTCACCTGTGATTCATAAAGTAAGAATAAGACAAGTTTCTTCCCAAAACATGGTTGGGTGTAGAAGGAGGAACGTGTTTACTGACCTGCCGGACTGATTTACACTAACAGGGCTACTACAGTGTATATAAATATTCCCTGATTGCTTCAAAGGTCTTTAATACACTTATGCCACTTTTTCATTAGCACAAAAGTGTCATTTTCTGTAGAATTGTTCAATTCCAATGTTTCTCCTGGTGCTAAAAATGACAGACAAAATGAGACAGAATGTGCTACACGATTGTTTTTTAGAGAAAATTCTTTATAGCACGAAAAAGGCAAAACACAACAAAACTGCAGATTTCCTATTGACCTCTGGCTGTTTAGTATGAAGAATCGATGCAGACTGTAAATCACTTTGGAATTGATTATTAGGGCTTCTTTGTTTGCTATGAGGGCACTGAGCAATCATTATGTTCTTTTATATTTGTACCCGCTATTGCACACAGAGGATATTATGGAGCAGAGACGAATGAGCGAAACAAGCATGACCCCGGCCAAAATTCAAACACACACACAAGGCCAGAATCAACGGCATCCTGAGGTCTGACAGAGCTGTTTTCTGATGAAAATTACCGCACAGTGAGATGCAGTAGTGGCAGTTGGCGTGACAAGATTAGGAGGGAGCGGGGTAGATATTTTAGAAGGAGGCTCACGCAACCCTGGCTATCACACTGTACTCGTCTAATGATGTCAGAATACACAGTCACCTAGGAAACCAACGAAAGACCTGTGCAAAAATAGCAAAGAAGGAGCAGTTTTCCCTGAGTTGTGGAGCTATTTAATGCTGTGCAGCATGCATAATTAAAAAGGTGGCACACGGTCTTTCTGGCTTGCTGAGTGTGCTGTTTAGCTGGAACAGTTTTTAACATTGTTCTTGTGCTCTACACTGACGAATGTCCCCTGTGGCTGCTTGGGAAGGAGAGAAAAGTGGGAATAGAGAATGGAGTGGGAAGGGAAGGCTGGCTAATGCCTACTTCTTGTTTAGCTTCTCTTTTAGATAAGATCAAAATAAACATTGTACCTCAGAGGCACAAGGCTGACTCCCAAATTTCCTTTTGTTTTTGTTATCAGTTGATGAGTCAAATGTGCCAAAACAGCAGACAGATAAAGGAAGATGGACTGTACAGCACTCAGACAGTCGCTGAGCACAGGGTGCACCATTTTGATTCCTGGGTCTGACCTTAGGCGCTTTTTGCCTGCAAAACACACTCGGTAACAATCAGAAAACAGAAACATAATGACCCAAATCTCTCCAGTCCCAGTTCAAGTGCTTCTGTTAGTAGTTACATTTGCTTCGCATAATCTTGAGTAATGCAACAGAATTATCATTATACTGATTGCAGTTTTTTTAAAGATTTTGATGAGACAAGCGAATGCTTGCAGACTCACACTGCATTTCTTTTAGATCAACCTGTAGTGTATCTCCCTTTTCAGTTACAATAGATTATCTCAGCTGCTGCTTCCACCTTCATTCTGTGGGGTGAACATGTGGGAGCCAAGAGTTTACACAGGGAGCCAAGGGGTAAAGGGAGTCGTCTGTGGGGAAACAGGGAGATGCAGCAGTGGGACTCTGTGCCAAAAGTTTACAGGAGAGCTTACATAGTTACAAGATGGGAAAGGGCTGAAACAAGCCTGTTTCTCCCTGCGCTCTTGGAGGAATGAGAGATAGGAAATCTAGGTCATCCCCACTGATGCATTGCAAAGCGAACTTCAAACAAACCTGGCCTTTAGCGTGGTGGCTCTCTAAAGCTATGTTACAAGCCATGAGAGACTGATCGCCATTTTCTGCCAAGGGCTGCCCCGAAGTGACAAACAGTCTTTCTCCATGCAAACAAGCATAAGCATAGCAAACTCTATATGTCAGTCTTTCTTTGTACTTGTGTATATGAAATAGCTCACCGTATGTAAATAAAAGAAATCATCCTTTTGGGTCTGACTTTGTGAACAATCAGTTAGCCCATAGTTATACCACATGCTAGGTTTCCATTCCTCATCAGCCCTTCACTCGGAATTGCCTGAGGGAAGTCTTATCCGTAATCATAGCCCTGGGAATTGCGGTAAAAAGCTTTGTTCTGCTATTGAAGGCTTGATCGCTCAATTTCAAGGACAGCTGGTTGAAACAGTGATGCGAAAAAAGACTCCTTTCAGTGGCTATTCCCTCAAAATTCATGCAATTTGTACATACTCTGTAATTATTAATCCCTGTAGCTTCATTTTTACTCACTCATTAATGCAGTGAGTGAATTTAATATAGTAAGAAGTCAACTTCAAATAATGGCACTGAAAAATTTTAATTTTCTACTAGCTTGATTTCACTAGTTTGTAAAACTTTTTAAAAGCATTTGGTAGCACCAATGCATCCTGTTTTAGTTGAGTTTGCGAGCAACATAAAAAGCTCCCATTAGAAATGTATGAGCTTTAAGTCCAAATGAACAGAGACGCCATTAAAGAAAAAACAAAAACACAGTCATGCAGTTCAGAGGAGAGAATGTTTTCTGCTCAACCTTGCAGAATAATTTCAGAATAATATTTTATCATGTGCTACATTGTGTAAGCCAAGATTAATGGAGACTAGGCACAGGTTGTAAGTGTACTCAATGCTGAGTATAGGAAAGCTTTTTCTGATTTAATGTGAATTTTTTTGCAATCGTGAATGCTGATTGCTAAATTAAATGTAGACGTTCCAAAACAGAGTTGCTTGAAATTCTATTAAAAAGCAACTCCAAACAATTGCTGGTAAGTCAGAGGGAAAAATGAATGTCTTTTTTAGACACACATGGCAATATGTTTCACAGTGTGATTATAAATTGTCTCTTTGTGGAGTTGATTAGCACTGTATTCCTCTATTGCTTGCACTATTTACACTTACAGGTGTCATGTATCAAAATGTCAATTTTATCTATGCAGCACATTTACATCAACCTCAGTAAGTGATAAGTGAAGGGCTGTAAAGGATGCGCAAACTGTGAATTGATATACTGAAATAAATACAATAAATGTGGTCAAAATGATGTCACTGAAGTTAAAAAAAAATTGTAATGATAATAATTCTAAATAGCAAAGGATGCATGCTAATTAGGGCTGGGCAGTATTTAGATATGTAAATCACCAGTTGAATCACGGTACAAGACAATATAATATTGATTCCATGGCCAAAGATCTTGTATTCCGCCATATAATAAAGTCTGCTGTGATATGATTTCAATTTAGTTCAATTCGGCGGAATGCGATCTATATCTGACAATATTATGTGCCCGATTAACACAATGAGTTACAATCAGTTTAAACTTTTTGATATGAACTGTCAATTCTATTGCTAAAATGTTTCAAACATTTCAATTGAACATCTTTTTAAGATGTGAAAATATGATTTATATTCTACAGAATAAAATATCACCACAAAGCAAGTAGTTTCTGTAAACAGTCACGCATATTAAATTTGCCATTGTCTGCTAGCCCATTAGCATTGTTTGGAAGTAAAGGACATGCCCCTAGACTGTGAAACAGGCGTGTTAGAAGATTCAAAATAAAAGCATATCTTAAACACAGCAATATAGTAGATATTTCAACCTTTGATTAGATCGTTGGCCAGCCAGTTTACATAGTGATCTCGATTTATGGATTGTTACAACCCTGGGTGGTATGTCCTCAAAATAATATCATTTTTCTAGGCCATATTAAAATACTCTCTATGCACATTGTGGGAGGAACTCTCCCCCGACGCGGAGTGGGCAATCCACCCTTTACCGGCTGAGAACCATGGCCTCAGATTTAGAGCTGCTGATCCTCATCCCTGCTGCTTCACACTTGGCTGCAAACCGTCCCAGTGAGACCTGGAGGTCACTGTTTGATGAGGCCAACAGGACCACGTCATCTGCAAATAGCAGAGACGGAATCCGGAGGCCACCGAACTTGACTCCCTCCACCGCTTGGCTGCGCTCAACCCTGACTGGGAATGGGTCTGACTTGCTGCCGGCAATGCAAACCAAGCTCTGGCTCCGACAATACAGAGATTGAATGGCCCGTAACAAAAGGACATCTACCGTATACTCCTGGAGCACCCCCCACAGGACAGCCTGAGTGACATGGACATAAACCTTCTCCGGATCCACAAAACAAATGTAGACTGGTTGGGCAAACTCCCATGCCCACTACAGTACCCTCGCAAGGGTATAGAGCTGGTCCAGCATTCCACAGCCAGCACGAAAACCACATTGGTCCTCTTGAATCTGAGGTTCAACTAGCAGCCGGACTCTCCTCTCCAGCACTCTGGAGAAGATCTACCCAGGGAGGCTGAGGAGTGTGATCCCCTGGTAGTTGGAACACACCCTCTGGTCCCCCTTCTTAAAAACGGGAACCACCAATCCTGTCTGCCACTCCAAAGGCACAGTCCCCGATGTCCACGCAATGTTGGGGAGGCGTGTCAACCAGGACAGCCCTACAACATCCAGAACTTTGAGGAGCTTGGAGCGAATCTCATCTATCCCCGGGGAGCTGCCACTTCAGAGTTGTTTAACGATCCCGGCGACCTCGACCCCAGTGATGAGAGAGCCCACCTCAGAGTCCTCCGGCTCTGCTTCCACCACGGAATGCATGCTGGTAGGATTGAGGAGATCTTCAAAGTATTCCTTCCACCGCCGAACTATACACTCAGTTGAGGTCAGCAACTCCCCTCCCGCACTGAAAACCATGTGGACGGGGTTCACTTTCCCCTCCTGAGCAGCCGGACAGTTTGCCAGAATTTCTTTGATGGAGACTGGAAGTCTTGTTCTATGGACTCACTAAACTCCTCCCACACCCGTATTTTTGCCTCCGCGACTGCCCAAGCTGCAGATCGCGTGGCCTGCCGGTAGCTGTCTGTTGCTTCAGGACACCCAGACGCCAGCCATGCCCTGTAAGTCTCCTTCTTCAGCTTTACAGCCCCTTTCATCTCTGGTGTCCACCACCGGGTTCTGGGGCTATCGCCATGACTAGCCCCAGCAACCTTGCTACCACAACTTCGAGCAGCCACCTCGGCAATGGCAGCTCGGAGCATGGCCCACTCAGATTCCATGTTCTCAACAACTTCCGGGATGTGGGTGAAGCTCTGCGGGAGGTTGGAGTTGAGAAACATTTTCACAGGGTCTTCAGCCAGACGTTCCCAGCAGACCCTCACTATTCGCTTGGGCCTACCTGGTCTGTCCGGCTTCCTCCCCCGCCACCTGATCCAACTCACCACCAGGTGGTGATCAGTTGACAGCTCTGCTCCTCTCTTTATCCGAGTGTCCAGCACATACGGTCGCAGATCAGATGATACGACTACAAAGTCAATCATTGACTGTCGACCTAGGGTGTCCTGGTGCCAAGTGCCCTTATGGACACTCTTATGGCTGAACATGGTGTTAGTTATGGACAAACCGCGGCTAGCACAGAAATCCAATAACTGAACACCACTCGGGTTCAGATAAGATGAACCCCCACAAACTTTTATTGGGGTTGCCATTTTATTTTACCACAGTATTTTATCTGTCTGATAGTCACCAAGCTCAACAAAAATCCTGTACAACCCATCCATTAAAAGAGAAAAAGTTTGTGCCTGTGCCTTGCTCCACACTCAAATTACCATGAAATAAGAAAGAAAGGACTCACACAGCTAACATGACACAGAGAATTATGCAGTCAGACAAATCTTTGTCCATCACACACAGTTTGTCCAGTCCTTCTTTGTTTAGCACAGCAGGGGCTCATTGTGGCTTTGCAACACCCCAATGTGTTGCTTTCCTTCGGCTGCTGAAAGACACATGACATAGAGAAAAAAACATACTCGCCACTTGATGCCTCCACATTACTTCAAACTGAGCTGTGTGCAACAGACTGAAAGTAAGTTACACTGCTGTCGCATCCAAGAACTCTCTGTTGTCCGTAAAGAATCCCTTAGATATACTAGTATTTGCTTGCTGGGTTATGAAAAATAGGTCTTTTGACTTTAATTTGTGGCAGCATTTTATTTGCAAAATAGAATTACTTTAGTATGAATAATAAAAAAAAATCTTTCAGAATTTTAAATGGTTTGACTGATCCCCATGACTTCCCAAAACTCAGCAGTAGCACTGCAGACTGTTTATCAAATCCAAATCAAACTGCAGTCCATTAAAACTTCTCTGCAGAACTGAATCAGAGATAAGCAAGAACTTGGTGATGACATACAACATTTCTGCCAGAGAGGTTTTTTCTCCCTTAATAATTACAGTTTCTTCACTTTAAAATGTTCCCACATATCATGCAACCCATTTATTAGGAGTCTGACAGTGTTATAGTGTGTGTACGTGTTTGTATTAGGGAATAGGTTAAAATGCATCCTGGACCATTATTATGCACAGCAACAAATTAAGACATACGTTAAAGGTTTCGCGGGAACATCATGCTTTGTTAGTCTGTGTGGTGCAGCGTAATAATTTTGTCATGTCAAGATGTTTTCTTCTCATTCCTGTTGGGTATTCGCTGTTTGGTAGCCAGTAATTGGAGAACTGCTTCCAGGCTTCCTCCAGTGACCTAATTACCCCAATTAAATTTCTTCTCCTTCTCTAAAAACACTCCATTATCACTCCAAGTCCGGTTAAGGTTAAAATTTTCAGTTCATTTAACCAAAATAAATATTCTCACGTTTTAATAAATATTGAAATGTCATTGTTGACAATGAAAATTGAAAATTGTTTGAATTCCCTGAATAATAACCATGTTATTTCCAATAAAGTGGAAACCTTTATTGAATCCTGCATTATTTTGTGGGAATGTTAAGCCACATTCCTCATTAATTCTGGTGTTTCCAGCATTATTATGACAAAATATTCACAATTAGTATCTTTTTTTCTGGAAACCAGGAAACAGAAAAGAGTGGTAGGTTGTTAGTGTTTATTTTTGACCAAAAACTGTCAAACCACAGCAGCTGTATACATCTACCAGTGGTCTTACGGCAATGTTCTTATTAAACGTACAATAAACTAAAAAGAAAAATTAAGCTAACTTATTACTTTCCAAAAGTTCAAGTGGTCAAGTTCTCTGATCAATGTGGAGCAGGAAATAAATGACCATATTGCGTTGAGAGTGTAAATACACATCTGTTTGCAAAAAGCATCATAAAAGACTTGATTTTTGAATGGGGAAAAATATTCACACACACTATATATCCATGTGCCACAATGAATAAAAGGTCATTTTAGTGCTCTTGTGGAGTGTTCTTTATGTAAGGAATGAGTAAGAAGGGAATGATTACCGACACATGCTCCATTTTTTGCCATATTGTGCTGACACTGATTATGAGCTGGGTCAGTATTGAAGTTAGAGATATCAACAATTTCAGACAGCGTACTGGGTGGTGATAGGTACAGAGTGGTTAACAGACTGCAGGTAAAATGGCCAGCGTATTCACATTGTCAGATATTAACCATCCCCCCTTGTGTTTCATCCAGACACAAAGTACCTTTTGGTGTCAGCCAGACATGCAAAAAGGTTTGACGTACCTGCGATGTAAAAGCATCAGACGAGCTGAACAGCTAATGTAGAACAGCATAATGTAGTTTACACAGCAGGAAGGTGTCAATAAAGGTGCAGGTCAGCTTTTGTACACATGACTGATACACAAAAACAGACCCAACCCGTTCAGCTCTGCTTTACGTTCCTTTCAGGTGGTCACCACAGATGGAGAAGTGAGATACAGGAAATCCAACAACAATCAAAGGGTGCACTCACAATAGATCAGCTTGTTTGTCCCACAAAGTTCAGTTTGTTTGACTAGTGTGAGGAGTCTGTACCATGACCATGCATGGTACATCAGCCCTGGCATGTTTGAAAGAGCATCATAACATCATGGTTGCTCATGCATTGATAAACGTGGACATGCCATATAATGGATGTGACGGTTCCTTTGCATAATCAATAAATCTGTGAATGTGAAAGGCCATATCTAAACAAAAAGACTCTAACTAAGTCCCAAAAAATAAGGTTGCAATCATGTTCTCAGTGCTGTTTTCCTCTGTGCTGGGACTCAGCTTTCCCATCCGCCCTTCCTGTAAAATAAATAACACTTCATGATGATGTAACCTTGTTCAGGCTCGGTTGGGCTTAGAGCAATGTAAGTACAGGCCAGCGAGGGACTTGGGAGGGGGGATATTGTGCTTTGGTAAGACACAAAGCTTCTGGGCCACATTTGAGTGCGCCTTTGAGACAGAAGGAGACAGTGCAACCAGAAAACAGTATTTTGCAAACTGTCTTGCCCAAGGAATAGGTGAGGGCAGTGAGGCATCACCGTGGTTGGTGACGACAGGTCGTCTTCCTCAAAAATCTGCTGATGAAATAAATTAAACACAATAACACCCTGTAGAGGGAAGTAGCATATTGAGCATATTAATATCATAAAGGCTTTGGGGTTAAATTACTCTTTGTTTAAGGAATTTTAAAGAAAATGTTTTCATGAGGTTTGTGGTAATTTTGTACATGTATTTCATACAAAATTTACAGAAAAACATGTTTTCATATACATATCATTATCAAGATGTGAAATTATCCTTATCGTGACAAATCTTCACCACACTGTTCGGCCCTTTGCACATCGTCCTGTGATGCTACAGGGAAAGATTCCCACATCGGCCACAGGTGCCAAAGGTCGCCTTATGCATCAGGGACGGCGTAGCGTATCAGAGCGTCAGAGACACTCAAGGATACCTTGTATGTTTTGATAGGACATGAGGGGCATGTGACAAAATGTCAGTATGGGACAGACTGGAATGAGATGAGATGTATGGAACTACAGGCAAAACCACCATCACTACCAGTTACCTCAAAATAATATGAAAATTAAACTAATATAGATTATTTGATTAACAAAACCAACTAAAATCACGTGCCTGCCACAATAGCTTATTATACATTATTAGCATGTAGCTTGAGACTCTCTGCATGAATTGAGATGAGAAGGATGACTCTACTGTTAAAATGTGACTGTTAGATGCCTTAAATCTCTCGGTTCTATCAGAGGCCAATGTACTTCAAATGTTAGGGGCCAGTTCTGGGTTCATATCTACCTCAAGTTCTGTCAGTGTTCTTGTATTTGGTACTAATAACCAAAAGGGATCACTGAAGGACGTAAATGCACTTTTACCCTCGTCACATGTTCAATTGGTGTTTTAATGAATCTTTTGAAATGGAAATGGCTCAGACAATCGGTATTTAGGATTATCATTTTATGTAGTTCCAGTTTAACATTCAGAAGCGTCTCTTCACTGAGTTTTCCTGAGGCAGGATGTAACCAATTAATACTGCTTTTGTTTATATGATCAAAGACACCTCAGTTCTGCAACTGTTCTTTTAACATCCCAGTCTATGTACTCGCAAATTAGAAACAGAAACACAGAAACAAAGAAAAGAAAAAAATGAGCAACCCGTCACAAGAGCGTTGTCTTCCAAGTTGCACGCTAACTGACTGATGAAGTTGAGGCCATTTGCGGACGACAACCCCAGATAGAAAGAGGGGATGAATGCCGGTTTGTCCACTTCTTTGCTTATTAAAGGACCTCTATTCACGTCAGGGTCCGTGTGCAACAAAGAAAGCTCACAAATGCACATTTTCAGTCTGAGGAGCATGGTTTTTCTAGTCCTCAAAGCTCTCCCTCTCATCAAAATTCGCTTCACAGAAACGCCGTGCCAGAGGCCAAAGTCTTGAGAGGGGTAGCCCAGTGAGAGGCAAATCAAATGATTCTCTCTCTCTCTCTCTCTTTTTTTTTTTTTTTTAACAGCCACACTGGCTGATAGTGGCGCTCGCTTACCTATCGCTTCTAAATCTGTATCAATCTGTATCACAACTTTCCAGTTCAGTGAAAAAGGAAGGTAGCCTTACTATCCATTTCTGTTTGGCTGCTGGATGCTTCTGCTACTCGACCTTTCTGGTAACACCTGGATTGTGCAAATTGAAACCTTTGAGGCTTTTCAGTGGACTGGCCACTTAGTTAGTATTTAACATAAAAAAGATGGTGATAAATGTTAAGTGGAATTAATACTGGGGACAGAAGTGAATATGCTGCTAAGAAATGTGAGCGACTAAACTTACTGTAAGCTGTATTTTTAATACAAAGATGCATAAAATCTTGATAATTTTGTAATGGCAGTTAGAGTGTTTTTGTTTTACTGTTCCAATGAAATCTTAAGAAAACTTGGATGCCGAACGGTCCAATCACTGCGGTACAATAAAATGTTTGCATTGCATGTTCCTATATTTACATATAAAAACAGTTAATGTTATTTTTCAATGACAATTTTTGTGATAAATGCATCCATTGGCATTGCCGACTCAACAGGTGACTTGGGACTCTTGGCAATCCTTTAATGTTATGTGCTTACATGACTGATGGGATATAAGTTCAAAACACTGCGTAACTTTAGAACTTCTTAAGAATGAACAATGATCAGTCTCAACTTTTCTCTTGGGAGGTACTTTCCACTCTCCATCCATCCACCTGCTTCCTCCAACAACAGACTCTCTATCTTTTTATACAACATCCCCTTACATTTTTTTTTCTCTGCCCCATTCGTGCCTACAAATTCCAGAGAGAACATAAATAACACATAAAAGAAACATAATGCATTTTGATAACACAGGGAATTACTTGAGTGACCACTTGGTAAGACCAGGCTGGTGTTTTGGACAAAATAGAGAATTTCCAGCGGTGTTTAGATAAGAACACCAGGTGTTTTACTTCCAGCATACTTCACCTGACCTTGAACAATACCTTGCCATAACATAAACCCATTAAAATGTAAAGGAAGTATGCAAGGTTCAAATCATCAAATATTGACAGTATCCTTGATTTGTGTCAATTATTGTTCTCTTGATTAAGTTTTCATTAACTGCCGGAAGCAGACCAAAAAAAAAAAAAAAAGAAAGAGGTCTTGGTGTGTGCATGGTCACAGTGTAGCTCCTGTACTTAATTAAATGGGATTTGGTGGACCTGCGCTATTGCAGCACTTTAAGGGTGTTGCACTTGTACAAGTTCCTATAAATTTCCAAATGACACACTGGAGCTTTAAAATAATTATTTTATGTTAATTGGCGTATTGTCTATAAATTTTGCTTCTGCCGTGCGAGAGTCTTTCTTACTTCTCCAGATTGAGAGTGTTCTGCTCTCTAGTCTGTTTCCATTGGGCGGCAGTGCGTCTATCCTCACTTAGTCACTGCCCTTCATTAAGCACTCTTTTCTGTCTGATACCAACCAGAGCGAGCATCCAATTCCTAAATTGCGAGTTCACCAAAGATGCACGCGTGAATGATTGATTCCTCTCTTCCCATCCCTCTAGATGGTTTCACTCAGGGCGCCATGCAGTTGATAAAAGACTCCCGAGGAACGCTTATTGAGAATTGGAACCAGGATAAAGCCGGACAGAGTCCATATACAACGCGCCTGGTGGTTCCTTCAAAATAAAAGCCACCGAAGGAAATCCAGGCAATTAAACCCCACAATGCATTGATGAGACCTATGAGATTTGACGACTGAAAACATCAGTGCACTGTTGGGGTTCCCATGAATCGCATGATATTGCTTCTTTATACACACGTACACGCACACGCTGATAATGCGCTTTTATTCTGACGGTAAATCCTCGTATGTCCTGTTCTGTCTGCGTCATCGGACGTGTACTTGACGCAGCTCGTGTTAACTCGGCAATCGGGGAGAGAGAGAGAGAGAGAGAGAGAGAGAGAGAGAGAGTCCGGCTGTGTGTGTGTGTGTGTCTCTCTGCACATCACTTTTGGAAATTTGCGCTCGTGTACTCCTGCTTGGCGCGGTGCTTATTACCGATCGCCGGATAATCAGACAAATTGGCTCCTCTCATACAGCCCTTCATTGATTCTGTCGATCATTCCCCTAATGACTGTCATGATTTTCTTCGTTTTCCTCTCTGCTGCTATTTCAAAGTGACCGCCGGCTGCAGGTGTTTTCGCGTTGTGCTTTGCGCCAGTCAGGGATGGCAGAATGCATTTTTGGGGATAGACACTGCGTTTATTAGGGCAAAAGTGGACTAATTCACAGTTGGAATTCCCTGTTTTTGTCCTTTTTTTTTATCCAAAACGCTACCGCTTCACTGTAGAGAAGAAGAGTTTTTAATCCACCGTGATGGTGTGGGGCTGTTAGGACTGACATTACAGTGTAACCCATTATTTGGAAACTGTTTGTGGGTAAGTTGCTTTTTACTTTCGTTATCTTCCATCCAAAGTTGGTCAGCTGCTGGTGCTGTCATCTCTGTGTTTGGTTGAACCAGTTTGTTTGCAGCCAGGGTTCATTTTGGATGAAGCTCACAAGTCACACACACACACTTACGCATGAATTCCAGTCGGTTTTTGCTTCACTTGCAGACAGAGCCAACCTCAGTTTACCGCCGCAGCACAACAGTGTTGCAGCTGTTGGTAAAAACTAAAAGATGCGTGCACAGAGGTTCCTGCGCGCCAGCGTACCAGCTGTTAATTCCACGTATATTCCTACCTCTGCGGTAATTGTGTAACACTGCGCGCGTTTGCACGTCGCTTCGGTGCGTCAGCAGCGTGCGCTCGTGTGTGCGCGCCTGTAAAAGTGTGTACTGCCTGCGCGCGTGTGCTGCTGGCATGCGAATTTGCGCGCAAGTGTGTGCGTGCGCATCCAGAGCTCGCGCTTCCGTGAGTGCGTGTGCGTGTATCGGGGGGGGGCGAGAGAGCGAGGAGAGGCCGAGTTTAGTTATTTGAAATGATTTCTGCTGAGTGATTGTCCAGATGGATGCCGGAGCTCCACTTTGACTCTGACAAGACAGGGAATTGCCAGTTCAACATATTTGGGAATCAAGAAGTAATAGTAATGCTTACTTTTAACATAATGTCACAAAGGGCCATCTAAGTAATCTCACGTCAAGGCCCACAGCTAGTGTAAGCATTACATCCAGCCAGCACCTCATTCATTTCATATGACTTTCTAAATTTGCCAGTAGTAACATTTGCTCCCCATTTCAACTACACCATAATACACTTAGATGGTGTGACTCTAAAGCTTTTACTCCAAATTAGTCTTCACAGTTTCTGCTTCAGGTGAGGTCCTCTGGATTACTAATGTTATGTATTTATAGCTTCTTCCTTCATCTCAAACATGTGGTTCTAAACCTTGATAATGGAGCAACCAGCAGCACATGAATGAATAGGTAAGTGGTAGCGGCCACTTAACGGAAACCCTGCAGCCACATATTGAGCTGAGTCGAGTGCTCTCATACAGAAATTGATTTAGACAGAGATTATTTCATCCAACATTGGCACTTTTTTATGATGGTCAAGTTTACCCAGCAGCATTGACTTTCCCCTATGGCCCCTGATGAATTGAGTAAAGGTATAAATGGCTTGTTCAAATCAAATCAAATCAAGTTTTATTTGCATAGCCCAAAATCCCAATTTACATATTATCTCACTGGGCTTGACAAACTGTACAGATGTGAAACCCTCTGCCCTTAGACCCTGGAATTGGGTGAGGACAAACTTAAAAAAAAAAATCCTAAACAGGGAAATTATGAAACCTCAGGAAGAACCACAGAGGAGGGATCCTTCTTCCTAGGATGGACAGACATGCAATAGATGTTACTTGTACAGAACGCAACAACATGATAATAACAGTTTACTAAGAATGTTTGAGTTCATATGAGTCTATAAATCCAGTATGGGCACAGTATGTTGGTCCAGAAGTCATTGTAATCCATGGGCTAGGCTGGGCAATCCAGCCTTGGATCCAAGTCACAGGATCTCCTGTCCTAATTTGAGCAGTAGGCGTCAGGGAGGGCAACAGCAGCAGCTCCCACCGCAACTTAAAAAGACCTACAGGATGATAAAGCACAAAGACACCAGGGAAGAATTAAAGTTAGTGTATGGATATGGACATTTAGATGAGTAGAGATGGGGTCAGAGTCAGAGGGGACAGAGAAGAGAGCTCAGTGCCTCATGGAGTGTTCCCCCAGCAACCTAAGCCTATAGCAGCATAACTAAGGGCTAGATAGGCCTGACCTAACTATAAGCTTTTACAAAAAAGAAAGTTTTAAGCCTACACTTAAAATCAGAGTGTGTGTGTGCCTCCCGTAAGGCAGAATATAGTTCCACAGGAGAGGACCTCCCCTCCTGGAACCGCCACCTTACCGTGGTGGAGGGGTTTGGGTGCCCTAATGATCCTAGGAGCTATGTTGTCGGGGGCTGTTTGCCCCTGGTAGGGTCACCCAAGGCAAATTGGTCTTAGGTGAGGGGCCAGACAAAGTGCGGTTCAAAGACTTCTATGATGGTGAATAATAACAAGGACTTGTGTACCCTGCCCGGAGGGATACCGGGACCCCGCCCTGGAGCCAGGCCTGGGGAAGGGGTCCGTAGGCGAGCGCCTGGTGGCCGGGCCTTTTTCCATGGGGTCCGGTCGGGCTCAGCCCGAAAAGGAAACATGGGTCTGTCCTCATGTGGGCCCACCACCCACAGGAGGAGCCATAGAGGTCCGGTGCTATGTGGATCGGGTGGCAGTCAAAGGCAGGGGCCTTGGCGGTCCGATCCCCGGTTGCTGAAGCTGGCTATTGGAACCTGGAATGTTACCTCTCTGATGGGGAAGGAACCTGAGCTTGTGCGTGAGGTTGAGAGATACCGGCTAGATATAGTCGGCCTAACCTCAACGCACAGTTCGGGTTCTGGAACCAGTCTTCTTGAGAGGGGTTGTACTCTGTTCTATGCTGGAGTTGTCCCAGGTGGGAGGCGGAGAGCAGGCGTGGGCTTATTAATAGCTCCCCAGCTCTCAGCCAATGTGTTGGAGTTTACCCCCGTGGACGAAAGGGTTGCTTCCCTGCGCCTTCGGGTTGGGGAACGGGACCTGACTGTGGTTTGTGCCTATGCGCCAAATAGCAGTTCAGAGTACCCACCCTTTTTGGAGTCCTTGGAAAAGGTACTGGAGAGTGCCCCTACTGGGGACTCCATCGTCCTACTGGGAGACTTCAACGCTCATGTGGGCAATGACAGCGAGACCTGGAGGGGTGTGATTGGGAGGAACGGACTGCCCGATCTGAACCCGAGTGGTGTTCAGTTATTGGATTTCTGTGCTAGTCACAGTTTGTCCATAACTAACACCATGTTCAGCCATAAGAGTGTCCATAAGTGCACTTGGCACCAGGACACCCTAGGTCGACAGTCAATGATTGACTTTGTAGTCGTATCATCTGATCTGCGACCGTATGTGCTGGACACTCGGGTAAAGAGAGGAGCAGAGCTGTCAACTGATCACCACCTGGTGGTGAGTTGGATCAGGTGGCGGGGGAAGAAGCCGGACAGACCAGGTAGGCCCAAGCGAATAGTGAGGGTCTGCTGGGAACGTCTGGCTGAGGACCCTGTGAAAATGGTCTTCAACTCCCACCTCCGGAGGAGCTTCAACCACATCCCGGAGGTAGTGGGGAGCATGGAGTCTGAGTGGGCCATGTTCCGCGCTGCCATTGTCGAGGCGGCTGCTCGAAGCTGTGGTAGCAAGGTCGCTGGTGCTAGTCGTGGCGGTAATCCCAGGACCCGCTGGTGGACACCAGAGGTGAAAGGGGCCGTCAAGCTGAAGAAGGAGACTTACAGGTCATGGTTGGCCTGTGGGACTCCCGAGGCAGCAGACAGCTACCGGCAGGCCAAGCGATCTGCGGCTCGGGTGGTCACTGAGGCAAAAACCCGGGTGTGGGAGGAGTTTGGTGAGGCCATGGAACAAGACTTCCAGTCGGCGCCGAAGAAATTCTGGCAAACTGTTCGGCGACTCAGGAGGGGAAAGCGGAACCCCGTCCACACGGTCTTCGGTGTGGGAGGGGAGTTGCTGACCTCAACTGAGTCTATAGTTCGGCGGTGGAAGGAATACTTCGAAGATCTCCTCAATCCCACCAACACGCATTCTGAAGAAGAGGCAGAGCCGGAGGACTTTGGGCTGGGCCCTCCCATCACTGGGGT
>KV751369.1:1750478-1777752 GCA_001698575.1 Mola mola | reverse complement strand
TGAAATCAGCAAGGTGATCAAGCTGGGAGGGGCTAAAATTAAGATAGGACTCCTCTGTTATATTGGGATATGGCACTGAAATTATTGCAGAGGGAATAATTTCTTAAAATTTTTCAGCAGTGTCCTCAGATATGCATCTGCTATAATAACTCTTGGTTTATAGTTGATGAGCAGAAATTTAAATTTTAGAAGATTATGATCTGATAAAAATATATTTTGCGCAGAGACTTTTAAGCGCTCAATTTCAATGCCATACGTCAGAACAAGATCAAGGGTGTGATTAAAAGTGTGAGTTGATTCTTCTATACACTGACAGAAGCCAAATGAATCTAACACTGACAGAAATGCCGTACCAAGACTGTCATTTTCAACATCTACATGGATATTAAAGTCACCTACAATAATAACTTTATCTGTTTTAAGGACTAGAGCTGAGAGAAACTCTGAAAATTCAGATAAACATTCAGTGTAGGGTCCAGGTGCTTGATACACTATAACAAACATAATTGGTTGCAGAGTTTTCATGGTTGGATCGGAAATGCTAAAAATTAGATTTTCAGATGAACTAAAATTTTGTTTGGGCTTAGGGTTTATTAATAGGCCAGAATTGAAAATGGCTGCAAATCCGCGTCTTCTGCCACTGTCTCTGGGAATGTGTGTGTTAATGTGACTGGGAGGAGTGGATTCATTAAGACTTACATATTTATCTTGGCACAGCCAAGTTTCAGTAAGGCAGAATAAATCAATATTGTTATCTGATATAAGCTCATTTATTAATACACCTTTAGATGATAGGGATCTGATATTCAAGAGTCCACATTTAAGTCTCTTTACCTTGTAAACTGCCTCATTAATGGTGTTGATTTTTATTAAGTTCCTATGTGAACCCTTGTTATTTGATTTAGTGAATTTAGTGAATTTATGTGGACGGGGGACAGACACAGTCTCTATGGGGTTGTAGGTGGATGACTCTAAAGGAAGCGCGGAGAAGCGTGTAAGACTGCAACTCTGCTTCCTGGCCTCAACTCTAAATTGTCAATTTGGCTGAATAATAAATCTGACCATATTTCTAGAAATGTGAGCAGCTCTTTTCCAAGTAGGATGGATGACGTCTGTCCTAATTAGACCAGGTCTTCCCCAGAAAGTTTGCCAATTATCAATGAAACCCACGTCGTCTGCTGGACACCACCTCGACAGCCAGCGGTTGAATGACGACATGCGACTAAACATATCGTCACTGGTCAGATTAGGCAGGGGACCAGAGAAAACTACGGAGTCCGACAGTGTTTTGGTAAAAGCACACTGACTCAGCATTAATTTTAGTGGCTTCCGACTGGCGTAGCCAAATTGAACCCCTCATGACAGGACATTTGAATGTCCAATTTTCCTTAATTAACCTCACGAATTTCCACAGAGAGTCAAAGCTGCAAAAACAGTTTAGACAATTTTTCAAGTGCAATAATAACATGAATTTTATAGTAATAAATCGATCACCATACTATTACACTGGAGGGCTTCAGAGCATCATCTAGTAGGCGACAGAAGCAGTGGTGCTTCCAAGGCTAATTTTTAAAATTAAATCAAAATGTCAAGATATACACATGAAAATAACTTCAAATAAAAGCTATTATTAAAAATATACTGACAAACATGTTTTGAAATGAACAACATACTTTTGCCACCCGCTAACTAATGTACCATTGGATGCAGTGGTACAAAATAGATTTTGAAATGAAAATGTACTGTGTCAGTAACAGCTCCAAAACATGTGGTGAGGAAATATGACCCTGTCTATAGTCTACAGTAATTTAGATTTATATTAGCAGGTCATTATGCTGAGCTGAAATTCTCTCCTCTGTTGGGGGATTTGTCCATTTTTAGGTCATGCTATTTATGTATTTATTATTTTTGTCATTCATTTGGGTTGATGGTCCTTAGATATTGCAAACAGTCAGATAGAGACCATTAATTCTGACAGTTAGAGAATCCCTGCATTAAAACACACCATGACAAGTATTTGCAAAATTGAACTTGACCTTGTTCAGCTTACAATTGTCTCTTCCTCTCTAGCTGAAACAAGGGTCTTAAGACATCTCATGCTTTTTTTCCCTGATTGATACTTTTAATTTTCAAGGAGCTGTCCCCATGGCCTATATTGGACTTGGTGTTGCAATCAAGGGAAAGCCAGTCAGAGGCTTTCAAATGAAAGAGTTTATTAATATGGTGGGAAATAAGGGTTGTCTTGCCATGGAATATTGGCTCTGAGTGAGGAGCAATAGGAGCAATTGATGAGGATTTGTGAGGAAGCATGTTGGAAAATGGCACCTTAATCATTGCTATTAAAGGGAAATGGGAAAACTGAGAAGTTATCCAGCCTGTGTGTTGATTGCTTGTGCATGTGTGCAGAAATGGCATGTCAACTCAAACACATTCCATTCCATCTTGGCACTGCTGTGCAGGCGTATTGACTGTTGTGAAATCGGACTATTAGAAGCTGTGGACGACATGCATAACAGAGCCCTTCCCAGTTAAATCTTCTGAAAATCCAATTCCAGTGAAGATGAGATTCGTCTTTCCCCATGCCTTGTTCCATTTTCCATCGCAATCACAGAACATCGATCTGATTCAAAGCTATTTATTTTTGTTGCAGCCATCATGTCATGAATTGACAAGTATGGTAGATCTGGTAGATTACGGTATGTCTGGATATGCTGCCTCACCCATACGAAGAAGAACACTGATTACCAAAAATTAATACAAACAATTCATTCTCTGTGCCTTTTCAGACTTCAGTCATAAACTATTTAGCAGAACAGCTTTCTATTCATTGCCTTAGCTGAGTTAAGGTCTCAGCTTGTGTTATTTATGAATAGTATTTTGTATTGTTGGGATATATTACCATACCCATCAGCTTATCAGTATGTTGTGGCTACTGATCCCAGGTTGGGAAGAACTTTTGAATATATAAATAGAGCAGAATATTTAAGATAGTTCTAATTAAATTTGCTGTTGATTTACTTTGTTAGATTAGATAAATATCTTGAGTTAAACCTTTCAGTCGTATGCTTAGTGTGATTATTAAATAGAAGTATAATTGGGTATAATTGGGACACTAACAATTATTTTGAAGCAACACATTTCATGAATGTGACGATATGCACTGCAAATTCTCTTTGGTCTGTTGCCTGTACAAAGGAAGTAATCGGATAACTTCAGTATGACTTCTCAGCACTTGTGATAGGCATGTTTCACAGTTTCATTTTAATGAATTTACAAGATACATGATGATCATACTGGTACTGTGATGTAGAAGAAATTTGTTTTCCCATCTCAGATATGCTGTACTGTTGACTTTGTGGGAAGACTAAACTACCTAATGGTGCAAATGGTGGCATTTTTTTTTTTTTGCATCAATAAAGACAATTCCTGGATTTGCCATTCCTTTGTATTTATTTACTCATACCCCCTTTCCCCCAGAAAACAATTTAATCAAAACTAATAATGTCCGAGTATGGAATTATAAATTGACAAAATTAGGTTTTATCAGATACTGGTTTATCCTTTTCACTCTATCCTAAACCTAAATGATCAAAATAGGGGATGGCGGTCTGGCCAAAAACAATTATGATCACCTAAATCCGATCACCATCTCCTCAGATTTCCATGTTTTGTCACCGCCCTTCAAGTCCTATCCAGACACACAACACTTACTGTTTGGCATCAGGCTGAGACTTGTGTGGGTTTAATGTACCAATGATGTAAGATTGTCTACTGACATGGAAACCTTAAAAAGACAACTTAAAAACTCAAAAAGACAATGTAGTGAAACATACTTTCCGAAGCAAGAGGTGCAAGAGGTGTGGTGCTAGGGACTGAGTCAAGGGTCACACACAAACCTTTCAACCAAGAGACCGGAGAATGCTCAGATGGTTTTTGTGCTTACGCATAACTAAATATCACATTTAGTCATGCTGAGGGCCAACCTCATTTTACGCAAACGGCAAATAGCCTGTTGTGCATCAGGGAAATCATAGTATGTCTGCAGTGGAAGCCAAAAGCTCCCTTGCACATCTGGATGTCACAAAGGGCTCAAGCACCGGCATGAAGAGCTGAGATAAGAACAGATTGACCATCCACAATCTGAATAGCAAACTATGCCTATCAGCACTCTATTGATTTGCACTCTTAACACAGAAAAAGATAAAAAAAAAAATGGACATCAAATACCACAAACTTTCATTATTCCCCTGAAAATTATGTTGTGGATGTGTTCAAAAACATAATATGAAATTGTCAGATCTACCACTGTTACATTATAATCTTCATGTGATGACACATATTCACAAAATTTCTTGCTACACTTCTTACTACTCAGCATGCTTTCGCTCGCTCACTTCCCACCAGTTCATAACAGATGACATGATTACTATTCTGCAACCCTCATGTATGTTATGTCGGGTCAAATTAAGAGTTCCACAGTAGAGACCTGCTCTGTTCTCCAATCAGTTCCCTGTGCAAATAGGAATATCAAGCACTGTGTCCTTTTCATACAACAAGGTTGGCCTAGCATTCACTTTGTGGCCCTTGATGTGAATGATGTTATTATAGAGAAAGGCGTCAACAAGAATAGTTGCTTGTCATTTTCATGAACTTATTGTTAGACCCCTTGATCTGGATAGCTGAATGTACGGATGTGATGTCATTATGCTATCTTTATTTACTTTTCTGCATCTCCTGGCATCCTAACACACCGGCACTTAAGCGTAGTGGCATCATTCCCAACTGTCTCTTTACAGTGCTCATGAAAAATCCTCATGCAATTCTCTATATGTTTGTGTCTGTCTTTGGGGGATCAAAGCACCGAGTTGACTGGACTCAAAAGCAAATTCAAAGCCTATTATTTTCACATTTGTTACATCAGAAAATAAAAAGAACTGCTAAAAAAAGCTGCTGGTCACTTGGAACACGGCGCACATTTTGAAGAATGAGGTGATGAGACCCTCATGTTGCACTTCCTCTGATGAAATAGCCATCTCAGACATGATCACTTACCTCAGTATACAGTATTTTTTCTTTGCTAAGGGCAAGTTATGTGTAGATTGCGTTTGTTTTCACTTCTATTTAACCAGCAGTAAAATGAGAAGACCATTGCTATAAGCAAGGGGGCAGAATGATCATTTTCATCCGTTCTTTTCAGTCCCAGTGTCATTGTTCGGTGTCTGGAGGGGATCCTCTGAGGCCCATTCTGCCTGGAAAGATGAGCTTGATGTCTTTTAGATAGCTCTTAGAGAAATGTGGAGAGAGCATGGAAATTGCATGCCAGGGGAAGCAAAATGAGCAATTTTCCCTCCCATTTCTCCTCCCCTCTTCATCGGATCTGTGCTTACTCATTCATGAAAGCTTTGTTGTGACATTACATACGTTGATGTAGATAACATACAAAAAAAAAGCAACAAAATGCAAGTCGATTGGTAGAACACAAAGGAGAACCAGACCACATTATTGTGCAGACTAATGTGTTTGCCAGCTGTGTAGCCGCCAAGACAAAGCTCTCTAATGTTATGAAAACACAGTCACAACTAGCAATCTCTATTCACATTGTGACCTGTATGCAAAATGTCTGGTGTTCATATATTCAGGGAATTCCAATTGCCTTTCTCAAGCCAATTTAGGATGGTGTGGTTTCAGTGAAGGTTTTTAAATATTCACTGAAAGAAAATACTCAGACTATTACATGCAGCTTTTACTTGTGTGCCATACATATTCATGAGCGCAGACTATGGCATATGAATGCATACTTGGCCTGCATTTGTAGGATCCCTAATCTGAGCCAGGAAGGTCCTTAAATAGAACAAGAACGTCAAGTGATTAATAGTGAGTGAAATCAAGAAGCGCTTCATTTGCAGTTCCTCATCTGTCATTAGCTGCTACACATGAGACTCGGGGCAGCATAATGTTTACAGCTAATCTTAAACATGCATTTCAATATGCCTCTAGTAGAAGAGAGGTCTGGTGGTATACAAATTAAATACGGAGGCTGTTTCTGAATTGACACCCATTTCGCTGCCTAGCGCACTTCCTTTGAATTAAAGGCTATATAGCATAACATACATTCTAGCTTGTGTTCTTTGCCTGTTTTTATCTTTTTTTTCCTTGGTTTGAAGCACTTGTTGTATCGTTGCAATTGTAAGTGAAGGAAGCCATCATCAGGCTGAAAAACAAAATAAATCTATCAGAGAGAAAGAGCAAAAACTTTATGAGAGGCCAAATCAACAATTTGGCCTGGAAGTCCATGGAAGACAATTAAAGTGAATGATGGCAGAATCCTTTCCTTTCCTTTACAAGGTGCAAACCACAGGTAACGTTCAAGAGCAGGAAGGTCAGATTAGTCTTTGCCAGAAAACATCTAAAAAAGCCTCCCAAGTTCTTGAATCAGAATCTTTGGATAGATGAATCTAATATAAACTTGTATCAGAATGAGGGGAAGAGACAAGTCTGGAAAAGAAAAGGAATAGCTTATGATTCAAAGCATACCACATCATATGACAAACATGGTGGAGGCAGTATTATGGCATGGGAATGGCTGCCAATGGCACAGGCTCACTGGTGTTTTTTAGATCATGTGACTGCTTACAGAAATAGTTGGATGAATTCTGAGGTGTATAGGGCTACACTCTCTGTTCACATTCAGCCAAATGCTACAAAACTTCACAGTGCAGATGGATAATGGCCTTAAACATACTGCAAATGCGATTCAAGACTTTTTGAATGCAAACAATTGGAATTGGAATACCCATTAGAGCAGCTTTTCAGTACCTGAAGAAAAAAATGAAGGCAGAAAGACATATTATCAAGCAGCAACCAAAGGAGGCTGCATTTAAAAGCCTGGCAAGGCATCTCCAGGGAGGAAACTGGTGATGTTCATGGGCTCTAGACTTCAGGCCGTCATTGACTGCAAAGGATTTTCATCCAAGTATTAAAAACTACGGTTATATTTACAATTATGTCAGTTTTTCCAAATACTTTAGTGCCCCTGAAAATGGAGGTGCTCTATATTAAATGGCTATAATTCCTAAATGGAAAATGCCATTTTTATGATACCTTAAATTATACCTGAAAGTCTGCACTTTGATCACATGTTGACTGTTTTATTTCAATTCCACTGAAGTGGTGTATAGAGGCAAATCGGACCTAACTGTACATGTCTATTTTCTCCTCAAATTTAATTGACCTAGGTTGCACATAGCTTTCAAATTGCCAAAAAAATACAATTACAGTATGTCCCACTTACTCAAACTTATCTACAGCTGTGATCATTTTCAATCCTTTTCTTTCTAGCAAACTACTCTCATGCTTATGACAATGTGGGATATAAAACATTAATGGCATCTTCTTAGGGTGAAATTCAGTCATTCATTCCAAAACTTTGCATAAGCAAAGTCTAAATTTGCCCCTCGCTATACAGTAAACTACTTTAGTTTTTATAATGAATAGTAAGAAAAGTGAATGGAAAATTTCCGACAAGGCAAAGCCAAGTTTGCCTGTTCAAAGCATCGCAATCACCTTCTGGTGGCTGTTTCCAGTTGGGTCTGATAAGCCTCAGTAGTCTAATCACTTTGGCATATGTTCCCTTTTTTGAGTCTGGTTTTAACAAGTGTTTTCATGCTATTAAACACAAGCTATTAAAAATGCTGTAAAAAAAGAAAAATTCTCTCTCTTTATTTTCTTTTATTATAGTGCAGACAACGACGACGCATCGGTGCATGGTCAATCCAACAATTTGTAGCCGCGGTATGTTATTCTGGGTTATACCTCAGTGTGGATGACTGACAACCTACACAAACATGTCATTTCGTCAAGTGTCTCTCAAAAACAGTCATTGCTTAACTCTACAAGAGATGATTTCAGAAATAAAAAAGAAAACCTGAGCAGAGCTGAAAGAGCAGAGCAGAACTCTTTATCTTTTTTATCTTCTTATTTTCTTATTGTACTAGCTTAATAAGCAGATCAGCTAAACGGATCAGTTTACTTAAAAAAAGTAAACATTCTGTTGTGCATGTTGTGTACCACTTTTCTCTTCAGGTAATATAAATGTCAAATACTGCCTTGTCTGTAGAAGTGTGTTATTAAACTTTTTTTCTTTCTTTAAGAAGGGAAAGAAAATTGAAATAATTAACACAATTAATTAATCAAATTGCGGTACTTGTAGAATTGCAAGACAAACTGAATCAGGACCCATGTATTGCGACTCAATTAAATTAGGACAAAAGTACATCATCCCAGCCCTAGTGAAAATTGTGATTAACTTCATGATTGACCGTTGAGGTCTGCTCCAAGTAATACCACCAGCGCATGATGGCAGTGAGCATAACAACTTTTTTGGCTTTATTTTTGCACAACCGGAGGAAGTGGTAACGCATCATCCAGTACTACTGTCAGTTCAGACTGACAGTAGCACTGAGATAAAAAACAAAGGCAACTGGATGTGTAACAGGGCTGTTGCTATATGTGCAGATCAGAAGATGAAATATGATCCAGGATGTCTATACCTGAGTTTGACGGATTATCAAATACCAAAACAGCAATATGGGGTGCTACGAGACAAGATTTTACAGCTTCCTGAAGTTATTACAGCAATCGATCATTTTATCCTCTATGGCTGTGATTTGTGACCTCAATAATACATTTACACGCGTGTACCTGGGATGCACGCATTTGGCTTACAGTGGCGTATTTGGGTTTTTTTTGCCAGATGATGATCCAAGGCGTCACTTCCAACGTGGAGCCAGTTATTTTAGCTGGTCTATGTGTTTTTTGGGTGATGATTTCATTGACATTGCCGGTCTGTACTCGGTTGAAGTAATAGTCAGTGTCAGAAAATTATATTAAACTGACATTCAAGGCCTTTTTTTGTCCCCCTTTCAATAACAGTCCTTGCTATATGTGAGCCATGAAAAATAAACCAACATTCATACTGTATATACAGTTAAGTTACATACGTGGCTGAACACCTTGAGCCTCAGCATCATCTATATATTCAGACATAGCAATTCCAGTAATAATCCAATCCCCAGTTTGGATAGTGATGGCAATAATTATATGCTGCTTTGACTCGTTTTGCATTAGATCTGAGGGGTTAACTGACATGCGGCTCTCTTTCCCCCCTGCTGGAACCAGACCCACAGAGACCGGCTCTCAACAGGGTTCTTGATTTATGGGCCACTTTACAATAAAGGCCTGGGGACGCAGCACTGCTTGTCCTACAATATTGAATCTTGGCTGCCAAGCATGGAGATGTAGGTCGTCTGTTAGCGTGTGAAAGCTTATTTGCATTGCGCTGATAAACTCTTAGTGGTAACTACAGCATGTCTGCTCACCTTAGCACTTAAGTGTATTTCTGCCTACAGGGCTGTTTTGTTCAGACAATAATGGATATTTGCTGAGAAAAGGTGCAGCGGAGACAAATAGTTTGCCCAATGGCAAGTTGGTGGACATCTGTATATATACAAATACTTGCACTCATCCAAAGAAAGATGTGTATGTCAATCGTTGCACATGTTTTTGAGGAGATGTACGCTTTACTTTATTTGTAAAACACTGCCAATCTTCATTTGAATATGCTGTACATCACATCCATCCTTATCCTAAGAATAGTGCATTCATCAAGGATGAAATCTTTAGCAGTTTCAAGTATTGTACAAGCTCAAATGCGCCAGATAAATTGGCCGCACAATTTCAAACACGTTATCTTTTGGAAGAAAGAATTTGATTGTTGGTTTAAATCTTCTTTGTTTCGTTGCTGTTGGTTGTTTTCTATTTTTGCTTTTCTTTTGGCTAAAGTTGATTGAAAAGTTGAAGGACTGTGATAATCTCCAATGGCTAGCATTAGCAAACTGTAGAGTTAGCGAGAGCCTCGTAAGTTTAACGGCATGATCAGTCTCAGTGTCACAGCTTTAAATTTAGGTGTCTAGTAAAAGCGTGCGTTTGAGGTTGTGTGTGAAAGAGATAAAGAGAGACATACGCTTCAGCCCATGAATATCTCATTGTTGCCACTGAAAGCCTCTGCATTGGCCTGATGAATTTCCATTTTATTTAGCACCCGGTGCGGCTATAGTTAGATGTAGCTAATGTTAGATTTCAGATAACCTTGCAGGAAACGTTTTACAAGTGTCATTCGGCAGCTAGTGTTGCGTGCTTCCTCTCGAGGTGAATCCTATTTCATACCTTGAACTCTGATCGCATTCGAGAGTTTGATTGACGCCGGCAGTGCAGATCAAGCCCGGGTAAAAAAAGGAAGATACGTCTGTTCTAAAACATGTGACAGGATCTCAGCACTGTGTCCTTTATGTGCTACATGATCCTGGAAATTGACTGCCTACAACTTGCTTAGAAAACAAGCATGTTTCAAGGCCAGCACCCTTTCAAAGAGCGCTATAAAGTAGCCGAATTATCAGAATTGATTGTGCGTATGAATCATCACAATTCTATTTTGCTATGATCCATATCCAGCAGAGTGAATTCAACATTTTTAAACAATTTGAATAGCAGCCTCACAGCCCATATGAGCTGTGAGTGAACAAGCAGCTCTTTGACAACGCCCGATAACTGCTGTTTTTTGAAAAAAAGCCACATCTATCAACGCTGGAAAATTTACTTGGTAGAAGATTCCAATTGGTTTAATCTTTTAAGCCACATCGACGCATTTTCAGTCAACTCGGTATAACTTAGATGTTTGTCATTCAGATGTCTGAAAATGGATAATTTGCACTAGCCTGCGTTTACAAGAATATTGCCTAGTTACTTATTACTCTGCGTGCTTTTTTCAGCATTCTCCGCTCTCACCTCATCCTCTCAATGATTCTAGCAGCTCGTCTTAGCACTGGCCTGGAATATCCAAAGACAGAGCTCCGTTCGTTTAATGTCATCCTTGTTTCCCTGACAGCCAGGCAGGATAAAGAATCTAGTTAGCAAGCAGCTCAGGTAATGGGACTAAGAACCGGACGTGATTGCAAAAACGGTGTGTGCATGTGCAATGGCCTGTGTTTGCACAGTTGTGCACATAAGCAATTAAATTCTTTGAACATGGATTTTGTCAGTCTGGTAGCTGAAAGCCCCCCTAGACCAAAATTATAAATTATACATCACTGTATTTGTCTCATTTCACCAGCAGGGAACAATATCTGTCACTTCAGTATAGCTTAGCCTACGAACTGTTGAGGTGAAAAGGCAATCGAGCTTAGTTTATTTGTAAGATTACTGCTTTATTTATTCAGCATTCCCAGGTATGTTGTTTTGACAACTTTTAAAAGACAGAACTTTGACCTTACAGCTTGCGGTGAAGTATTTAAGTGAAAAGGTTGCAGTGGTGAGTGCAGTCAATGCTATCTGTAGGACACTTAGGTCATGTTGTGTTCACTCATTTATCTAAAATATGGTCTTAGCTGAAATTAAAATGAAAAAATAAACCATTCAGAGTCCCCAAAGACATGCAAAGTAGGATTTTACTAATCATTTTATTGACATTGCAATTTGAAATCAGTTTTTAAA
The DNA here is from genome assembly GCA_001698575.1 of Mola mola. NCBI lineage: Eukaryota > Metazoa > Chordata > Actinopteri > Tetraodontiformes > Molidae > Mola > Mola mola. The sequence continues at coordinate 1,766,205 of KV751369.1, read as the reverse complement.
TAATTAATTACCGCTCACTTTAGCATCACACAGATCATGATAGTGCACCCAACACACAACCATTATTGAACCCCAGATTAGTGATTAATGGTAATAAAAGAGGAACACACACATATTGTGACTGCTTAATAGCTTGACATTGAGAATGGGCTATTTAATCAAGATTTCAAATCTTGGTTTAACTTATATGAGGCATGATTGATTTTTCTTCTCTCTCTCTTTTTTTAAATGTTGTTTTAGATTCGATATAGCGTTTATTTTATGTGTACAAGTTGCATGTTACAATGAAAACTTTTCACAGCAGCCATATTGACATGACTTCTGAGGTAAACACAGATCTAGTTAATACAGTTTATTAAGGTTCTGTTCCTGTCTGATGAGTCAACACCAAGAGCAGCACTTTTACTGTTTTTGATCTAATTAAGTTTTTTTAATTGTAATTAAACTGAATGGCTGCTGTGAAATAGATAGATTAACATTGGGAAAATTTGTCCTTTACACTAATTGTTGTTTTTATCTTCAGCTTTCAAAATTTGATGCTATATTTCATTCTGAGTTTCATAAAAAAACAGACATCTTTACAAGACTCATGTTTAGTTTCTTTATTTTTCAAACATTTTAAGTAATACTCAGTCACCATTTCTTTTTTCTTTTTTTTTGCTTGATAAGTGCCACCTCATTAGTTAATTGTCTTACCAAGTTTGTTAGACTCTATGTTTGTAAACTGTCACAATGTTTGCGCATCCCATACTTGCTCACGAATATACTTACAAGAGAATTGAAAGAAAATGAGACACCAAACCGTCGACCACCAATCCGCCGTCCGCTCAGCTAAGTTGTAAGTCCAGTCGTTTTAGTCTGTGTGCAGAGACTCATGGGTAATGTATGCAAACTAACCTCTAATGTCGCCAACTGAATGTGCACATGGTTAAATCTTATTGCACAGATTCAGTACATTTTACTGCATTTTAACACGTTGTGTGGCAGCTTCAGTTAACTTAATTGCCTCCCAAAAACATTTAGAGCATGGTGTATGGAAACATTTCTTCTAGCTTTAACTAGTAGTATCACCATGAAATTGAAGTTTTGTGGCAAGATATTGTAGCTAAATAGTCACCTTTTTAATACCATAGCCGGTGGATAAACTGTCATTATGCGCCAATTCAGGTTTCGTGCAATTTTCGAGACTGAGAGTGAGACTGAGATTGGTTTCTGAAATGACATAAACATGTCCTCCCCATTTTTCCCTTCCCACATAGAGACAAATCAGTGACGGAGATGACGAAGATGAACTGCTGCATAATGTTGCAGCACAAAGTGCGTGTCTCTCATTCGCTCTTACTTATCAGCCAGGGTTGAAGTGGGCTGGGTGAATATTTTTACATCGCCGCGACATCCATTTGGAAGACATTTGCTGCGTTAAAGCTTGTTTTTAATTGCACTCAGGAAGCGTCCTCATCTCTGGCGTGCATGTAAAGAACATGGAGCCTTGTGCTTGCAGGGTCATTAGACAATCTGAAATGGAATAATTCAGCAGAGCGCAGACTCAAGTTCTACACAAGTAGAAATGTTAATAACTCAGCAAGCACAGTACATATCAATTTTGTGGCTGGAAGTAGGAGGACAGGAGCGGGGAGGTGGGGTAGAGGGGGGTTGTAGATGGAGGGGTTAGTGACAGAGACAGAGAGGGTACTGCATCTTTAAGCAACTGAGAATGTCAGAGTTTTATGTTCTTCAGCATCTTCAGCATGAAACATCCTACGGAGATCTAAGTGGTCAACCAGAATCATCAGATATGTCAAGTAGTTAAGGCTGCTTTCAGTGTGAACACTCAAAACAAAAAAGTGACAAGAGCATATAGATAAATCGTATTAATCATCTCAATATCCACCTGGGTAGCTAGACTAAAGGTAAAGGCTAAGGTGTCGATTGCCGATATTGCTGGCGTGTGAATGCGAGAGAGAGAAGCATTCCTCGGGTCAGCTCCAAGCACTGAGCGTGCTGGGAGAGCGGCCCATTTCTCTTGCTCAACCCTCTTCGAAAGTAATTGAATTTTGGATGAATCCGCTGAAGAGGAAACACTGTCAGGGAGGGGAGAGAGTGGCGAACAATCAAAGAGCGAGAGGCAGGTGACAGCACCTTTCCGATGAGCTTTTCTTTAAAGGATGGCGCACTCGAAATGCTTGACTCGATAAGCTTTCAATGTGGGATGTTCAAAAGAGGACTGTACCTGTACATTTGTTGAGGAAGAATAACTCTTCTTGGTTTTATTTCTTCTCTATGTGTTCCTGATCATATCTCAGACAGTTAGACAGCTGCACTAAATCTTTCACTTCTCACCTGCTAATAACCACATGTCAACAAGTTAAAACGATAGTGACAATAATACATTGACACTCTTTTCATGATTACTCATAACAAATTGAGAGTCTGACCTTGATATGCCCTTTAGTAGCTTAATTCACCAGGCAGGTGGACGTCTCCTCCAGGGAGTCAAAGGGAAGACACGTCAAACATCTCAGATTTGAAGCTGCTCCTTTGCATTGAGATGGATATTTTGCTGGCTACGACGCCTTTATGATTACTTCCCACTTCTTTTAATGCCGGTTTATTCTCGGCCTATTAGGAAACACATGTCCTCATTAAAAAGTTATAGAGTTAAGTAGCTAAACCAACAACAACCATGAGTTGTTGGAGGAGGAGGAGGAGGCCATCCGAGACATCGGTAATGATCCATCTGTAATGATCCTTCCGCAGGTTCACCTACGGAAACCTAGTCTAGTGTTTGGTCTAGAAAAAAAACAGTAAACAAGAGAACCATACCTACATAAATCATCAGATCATCAAGCTGTGGTGATAAATACATCTATCGACATATCCAAACGCGTGAAAGCTGCCCTCTTTTGTGTCTGCAAAAGTGTATAACTCCACAGGGGCTAGAAGGAATGCAGCCATTGCGGACACAAAGCCCAAAGCGTCAATTAAAACCTTGAAAGGCTCCCCAACAGCTGGAACAAGCACACAGCTATGAGGCGGCCAATCATGTATTACAAAAGCAAGATTGCCCATGTTTATACATCATGTGGCTGCCAGATTAACTCAGTACCCTTTAATGGTTCCCTTGATCTCAGCAGACCCCAGACTTCTATATACAGAGGAAACGAGGAAGACCACGCTGAAGGTAAATGTGAAGCTTGCCATCTGCTACATTTGCCCATTTAGCTCTGATATATTGAAATCACCTCCTTTGCCGCAAAGTTCTTTCCCTGTTATAAAACACCGTTTCCCTCCTGTATTATCCTGCCATGGTGATTACCCACCTGAGGCGTTTAGCACGGTTGTTATAGAGTGCTTTCGATAGTTGTGCTGCATGTCCGACAGGAGTGGATTTCGTGCACGCAGATCCACACAATGTCGCTTCTTCTCAGCTCTCACGCTTTACAGTAAAAACAACAAAAGAAAAACCCGTCACCTATGATCGCGAGCAGTTTGACAAGCTCAGCAGCGCTACCTTCTATAATTGGATTTTAGACTTCCTCTCCTGCAGACCGCCAGCGGTTTTGATTGGTACACACATCCATCGACACAAAGCACTTTTAAATGCAACTAGTGTGCTGCAGTTCCTCCAAGTATTCAAAGACGTTGCATAGGGTTTAGCAAGAAGGGCATTTGTCACTGTTTTAGAGAGATGGAGGGATAGATAGAGATGACTTTATTAATCCCCGTGGGGAAATTAATTTGTCACAGCAGCAGCATTGTTCTGGTACAGGACCAGTGGACATATAACACTGTAACCTTTTCAGTGTCAATTTTGTGCATATATTATTTTTGTTTGCATGTAGTACTTTATTATTTTTGCTCTGTTGTGTTTGCCAATAAAGGATACACACATTATAAATTAGCTTAATGAGAACAAAATAAGAAATCAAACAGTAAGAAGACATTGGAGACAGCTTTCTTCGTAGAATGGCTGCACAGAAGTGTGTAGCAGAGCACTACAGCATGTTTTCATGATAGCTTTTTAAAAAAATATATGTTTAATCCCTTAATGCACACTCTCTGCGACATGCATAGTGTATGATCGGAGTGCCAGACAGAAGGTGACTTATTGTATGTGCTAATCAGTGTTTGATCAACAACAAAAAATTAATTACCCTGTGTTGCAAGAGCGTGTTTTTTAACCTTTTTTCTCTAATAACAAGTGCTTGCTTTTCTGTGTAGCAGTCCCGGGATGTCACTTTGAGCCGGATGGAAGCTAAGTAGAACTGGTGATTCAGTCATTTCCTCCGTGTTCAAACCAAAACAAGAGACCACAGCTTTTGTGCTACTGTTGCCCAACATGGAAAAGTAATTAAAGAGATAAGATTTGTCGTGCGGTGCTGTGTAGCTTTTCTGAGGTGGCGTTGGTTGTAGAAAGGCAAAGGCCGACAAATGGGCCTTTGACGAGGCGCACACAGCGATGTCGCCATACTTGGATGCAGGCCAGTTTTGCATGCCTCTGTGATTGTCTCAAGGGTTATTGTGGCTTTTCAGGGTTTCCCCTCAAAGACTTTCTAATGCAGCTTTGTGGAATCTATGTGAAGCATCTTTGTCGTAACTGAAATGCCAGTCGAAGTGGCCTTCTAAGCCTACATTTGCATCTTGTTGCACCATAGCAGAGAGGGCACTTCTGCCTCTAGCCACAAGATGAATTATTAGCCAAACGTAAGAAGAGTTAGAGTCACGAGTAGGGGTTTGATGAGTAAATACAACACATAGGAAAATTGTCAGCTGCTGGAATAAACATTGCCTTCAATGTACTTTAGACCAATCCTATATATATATATTTGTAATGTAATATATATGAGATCAATTTTGACTGTGGGAAGCTTTTCTTGTCATTGCGTATCTGACAGATACCTCTAATGTGTGTGATTTTGTAAAGCTCATGACAATATTATTATTTTTCTTATAATTACTCAGCTACAACTAATTCTGGCTGTTAGTTAAGTTGTTAGAAAATGGTCACAGGTAAAATATCCAATAATATCTTTTCCAGGACGTACTGCATATGTAATATGATATATTGTACTGTAAATGCCCTGTCGTTGTATAGCGCTTTTACATTCATTTTGACTACTCAAAGTGCATAATATATAAGTGAAACTAATCCAACCTGTGACGGTATGTTGAACGGTAGATCTAGACGTATACTTTAAATGCACTTTGCCTGTGATGTTTGTTATTATCACTTTTCATACTGTATCCTGCTACAATTGGGCACCGGATTATGTCACGTTGGTTTGGGAAGAAATTGCATTGTGTTGGAGGTAGTTGATAAAGCTACAAATCCTCGAATATGCTGCACATCCTTTTGCCTCGATTGAGATGCTTCTTGACATTTAGGTCACCAAGAACCTCCCCTCAGCAAGTCTCCGAAAAGTCACTGGTATAAATAAATCAAAGGCAGACCAGCATTGATTTTTTTTTTTCCCCTTTCATCTTGTAAAAAGTGGAATTATATGCTCTAGTCTCATTTTTTATTGTTCTGATCAAGCATATATGCGAATATCATTATTTCTACTTTTTTTTAATGTTTCGCCTGAATACGCTGTACTCACAGGCTTTCTCAATGCAGAATAATCACTCAAACTTTTGTTTCCCTCTAGGACTGACAAAAAAAAAAAATGAAAGCTCCCATTACTCTTGTGATCCTGCTTCAAGCCACAGTAGTTCATTGCCTGAAAGTGGTATCAAAGAGAGGCTCAGGTAAGTCTTGTCTTTTCACCCCAACTCCATTATCCTCCTCTTCTTTTAATAAGAGCCAGTCCTGAACAATAGGAATCAAATCTAAATCATCTATTCTAAATCTATTTTACTATCCCACATTTAATACGTGCAGCCTGGTATCTGGCACTATTTTAAGGATTTTTTGCCTGAAAGTATAAACCAAGTTTCTGTCAATAAAAGGCAGATCTCATGGCTTTGTGCTGTTGTATTGTAGTTGGAGACTCCAAAGAGTCATAATAAGAACGATGGCTGCTGTCTCTATTAAAAGTTTGTTTTTCAAACACTCAGCTGATTTGAACTGCATGAGGCCCTTTTGTGGTAGAAGATTATAAGAAAGCATTGTACCTCTTGATTACACCAGGAAGAAACACAACTACTCAAATATGCATTCTCAGAACCCAGGATGTTAGGATGGAAAACCTGAGTTAGGGGTTCGGTGGTGTATGTTACCAATCCCCTGGTTGAAAAGAAAACCCTAAGTGAATGGTAGATTGAGTGTTTTGTTTTTATTCTAACTATTCATAGGCTGCTTGCATCTGGTTTATGCATATTAGACACAGGTGCAGGAATAGCCCGAGGCTCAACAGAGGGTTTTTCTACTTTTCCAGTAGTAGTCCCCACGGGCTATCTGTTCTGATGCTTCACGAGGCATTGCCTAGGGAAGGGATTTGAAATGTGGCCACTGATAAATGAACACCCCATTCAAGCCAGATCCCTCTGTCCTTTGTTCCTTCTCTTTTAGCTGGTACAGCTTTATTAGATGCAGTGCTGGTTGGAAGTTAGGGAGGGGGCTTATTATAAAGGGATTCTGGGCAATCAAAGCCAATTTAAAATCGCAGTTCTTTAATTTTCAAGAAATGGAAACAAACAGCAGGGATGAGAGGCCATGGAAATGGCAAACATGTTTAATAAAAAAAACCCAAAAATCAGCATTTGTTGTATCTTTGTTTTTTAGATATGCATTTTATTGCATTTTGCGTAGATTCTAGCTTGTCTTTCATTGGAATCCTACTGCATCTGTAGTATTAATTTCTCTCATAAACTTGTCACCCGGCACAGATTCTATCTGATATCCTTTTGTTTATGCAGGGGCTAAAGATCTGAGACAGTTCAAACGTATGTTGTGGTCAAACAATCGTAAACATTTGATTTGATATATCAGAGCAAAACATCTTGATATTGCATTTAAACTGAGGCACTCGGAACGCTTCTTTGCGTGTTATTTCCATTAAAGAAAACTCACTGTGGACAATTAAATCCCAAGTGTCAGCCTATTAAAGTACACTAAATAACTTGATTGACTCCCTCTGGGACAATTAATCCACTATCTCCCTTTCTTTCCCTTTGACAAGACACACAAAAGGGCATAAAAACTCCAGGAACTCTTGCAATGTGCTGCATGTGTATGTCTATTATCTGTAGAGGATGAAATTCGAAATACCCATCTTTGAGTAATGTTTACTACATACCACATACATATTACATACATACTAATCCTCAGCCTGTATAAGAGGGAAAATCAAACCATTCTTCTCTGCTGTGGTTGCTCTTTGTTAGAATGACTGTTTGGCTGCAATGGTTGGTTGAACAGCATAATTATGTGTGTTTCTGCTTAATATAGCATACCCCCACACATTCTCGGACACTCTCACATTGTTGTATAATTGCTGATGTTCAGTATATGAATAATTAGTTTGAAATATATGCCATGTATTTGACATGAAGCAAATTAATTATTTCCAGATTTTATCTATGCTAAGATTCTCGCAACATAAGATCATTCGATGTGTGTCCTGGCAGAGGTCCAGAGATTAGCGAGGTGGGGTTGTCATATTTCCATGGGCTAAAGTGAACAAGTGACAGGCAAATTGGCTGTAAGTCAGGCACCTAACAAAGATTTGCATCTTTCTCTGAAACAACACTAATGTTTCGATAGTTCATGCAAACGCCGATATATGAAAGACTTTTGAATGTGCTGCAATTGTTCAATCAATCAATTATAATTGATACTAATCTGAAAATAAATACACACTTTTACCCTTTAAACACTGTAATAAGTGCCACTGATTGATGCAATTTTAAGTGTCGCAAGGTGTTTACCTCTTTCATGTATCCTTGTTTCCATTAGTCATTACTTAAGTACCTTGCTGCTCACATTTATAGTAAAGCCTGTAAGAAAAATAAGGAAGTCAAGCATTTCTTCAAAAAAGAATCTGTTCTGGTTCTGTTACCTTATTTAACACACAATCACCTTCCTTCCTCGGTTACTTGTGCCATACTACCATACAAAAGACGCTTGGAAGCACCGTGTGAAAAATCCCTAATCCCTTAAATGTGCCCGTTTGGCTACTTGGCATTGAGCTGAAAAGAGTAGAATCCTCTTTCTGAGCACAGCAAAGCTGCACTTCATTTGCTATGTAACAGAAACTTTTGAATTCTTGTCAGCTCTCATGTTATACTTTCGGAAATAATAGCATGCATTTATTCTTTTCCTCACCTTTAAACATGGATTACAATCAGTGGGAGGCAGCTTCAGAGGTTTTTGAGGATGTCTGTTGGCATATATAAATATAGAATAGAAGCAAAAGGACACAAAAGAGACTAAACAGAACATATGTTGTATACTGTAGTTGTTTTCTCAAATCTATTTTGGGCTTTTCCGTCTTCCGCTTTACACAGTGAACTCTGCTGTCTTATCTTTGGTTGTCAGTTGTAAGCCACGCATTTCCCCATACTTGCCAAGCATTGGGAGATATGTTTATCCTCAGGGATTTGCTACGGTGCCTCTCTAGGAGCAGTTTTACACAATGTTAATGACTTAAACTCTTCTTCTGGACAAAACATGCCTATATTCTCTAATTTTCAAGTCCATGTTTGACGTATTTGACAAATCTGAAAATGATGTCCCAAATCAACACTGCAGTTACGAAACCACTCTAGAAATGCCCCTTCAAGAGTTTTTCTAGTTGATTTACAAAGGGGCAAACTAAGTACGGTAATACTGCTGGCCACCAACCATTTACCTCTGTGCACAATGAAGAGACGATTGCTTCATCAATCAGGATTATTACGTTTGTTTTAGAGAGTAGGCAACACTCCAGCTTTTTGCTTCATCATTTAGATCTTTTAGTGTTTAAATTTTACTAGCAGCACAGTAGCATTTCTGTTTTATCATTAAAAGCCGACCTTTAACACAACTTGTTAACACATGTTCAACCAGTGAATATGGATGACAGTTGTAGATTTCCAGCCATATTCCTTGACATTGATTGAGATAGATTTAACCTCTCTCCTCGACTCTGTTTTTAGTCCTCATCTCTTCACCAGACATTGATGTGTCCCCAGACAAATGATGGTTACCTTTCCAGTCCCCCAGTAATTCCAGCAATATATTACCCATAACATTCACTTACAGTAAATGCATACATTGAAAAGTTGACGTTTGTACCTATTTGGAATGAAATTCTGAATTTCTTCTCTGCCTTTAGTTTCTGTTAAGGATGGTCTGGAGGCCCGATGTGTCACTCAGATGAAGAGTAGCTGTGAATAAAACGCGCCACCGCAACAAGAGCTTGGTTCCTATTAGGGAGCAGCCGGTCATCATCAATCTCCCGTCTTATATTTATCTACTGCTTCTACACTCGGCCCACAGCATATATTTTCCACTCTCTTCCCCCTCTCATTTTCCTTCTTTTCCAATCATGCAGGAGGAAGAATCAAGCGTGCCCCTGACAGCCAGCAATATTTACCGTCTTCGCACCCATTGCGATTCATATCTCTGGGAGGACGTCAACATTAATAAGTCATCTAAAGGATGGAATCGTCCCCCCACATTAATGGGCCTACTTGCAATTTGGCTAATAATAAGGCCCTTCTTAATAGGATGAGACAGTGACGCCTAATGGGGGATGTCAGCACACAGCAAAAATTCAATTATAGACAGCCAGCTGACTTTCTAATTGATATTAAAGGATGTTGAATATGGCACAAAGCTGTCAGCGAGAACTTTGAGGGAGGGAAAAGGCATAGTATTAGTGACCCTTTCCATTGTGTCACCTTTTACAAGTGAAACCTACTAGTTTTAATATCCTTCCTGTGAATTTTTAAAAAAAAAAATGTGTCAATGCTAACCAGAAGTACCATCATATGAACCCACTGAGTTTGTCTGAGAACAGCTCTGCATTTTAATGCCCCGAAAAATCCTTCGAAAACAATTCCAGGAAACCTTAGCTGAAACGTCACACACAGAGGCAAATATCCATGAATACCTGTGGTTCATCTTCCCTTGTTCAATACCACATATCTGCCACAAATTTTGAATGATTGCATTGCTCATTTTTGCCGGGGGAGAACGATACGAGACGTGATATTAGAAACAATTGACTTACCACATGGAGTTGTTTCCGTTCCGCTGCTTGGAGGGACGGAGAAAGATAAACCACCAGGTAGATATAGATATAGGCATGTTGACAACTGGGGCTACTATGGATATTTGTGTGGGGACACATGCCACGGTCCTCGGTGTGACGTGGATGATGATCCGTCACCTGATTCATTAGCTGAATGGTCTGTCTGTGGCCTGTCTTCTGACCTGTAATAATGTAACAACAGCAAAGCAATTTAAAACAATGTCAGGGATGGTTGGAGAGAGAACCACAGGTGTGCGTTGGGGTGTTTCAAGCTCAGGTGCACTGTCAGGGTTTCTGTCCAAACTGTACATCTGATTACAGTTATTTTTATTTATTTGATGTTGGGTGTAGGAAATGATGTAGGATGATTGGATTTGGGTTTAGTGAAATCCAGATCTGACAACCAGGGTGCAAGCGTTGTTAAAGGGCTAGACACATGTCGATCAGGCTGGTACAGCCCCTAACTGACTCATCCTTTCTCCATGACATGGCTGGAATGAAGCAATAAAAGGCGTCGAGTAAAGTATTGAATACTAAATCTAGAGTAGGAACATTTTCTGTAGCAAACCACATAGAACTGCTGTTGTAATTAACTCTATCGCTGGGGCCATAATCAGCTCAGATCACATTATTGAAGACAGGATTTTGATAGCATACAAAGTGAGTTTGGTGTTGAGTTTCTTTTTAAACCTCCCTCATTCCGTGTTTTGCATCGCATAGCCAGTCGAATACGGATCGTGAGGTGCTGACATGGCTGATAATAATATCATGTGATAGTAATTTCACAGAAACATACTTGTTTGGTACGAAGGGCTGGCTCACTTCCATTCAAAGGGGAGATGATGTAGGAATATGAGCAGGGTGCTTTATTCTTCGCATTTTTATTATATTTGCATAGCATCATGAATCTTGTTTTTCCGCATGACTTGTTTTAAATGTCCTAAAAACATAGTCAGAATGGGATGCAACAAAACACAGAAAGATTCTCATTCAATGGGATGTCCTGCTGTGTTATTACTGGTGCTTTTACTTTAATAGCATCCAGAGTTTTACATTTTATCTTCAATTTAAAAAAAATAAACAAAAATAACTGTTAAAATGGATTTTAACAGAACTTGGTAGAAGGATGTTGACTAGGACAAGGAAGACCTGATTACTTACTGTGCAGGTCCAGATAGAGGAGCAGACCCATGAACTTTAATTCAATGTGACTATTGGGCCGTAGCAGAGGTCCCGGATGCACTCCGGCAAGTGCTATTCTAGTTAGTAGTAGTTTTAAAACTTATCCTGATGTGCTGTGATTTGAATTTTATACAAATTCTGTGAGCAAAAACCTTCCTGCTATTTTTCCTACCTGCATTGTGCCTCTTATCTATTCTCCGTCGTGGACCCTCAATTGTCTGCAAGCATTCAACGTTAAATACCAAACATATCTGCACTTTTAATATTTCTCTCATAAAGATAATATGTGCATTTCAGGCTCCCGTAGCAGATTATGCAGCCCACTTTAACAGCCGGGGCATTTGGTACCAAATTGAGAGATTATACGTGTGGATGATAATGAGCTTTAATCGAGAGAGGATTTTGACTTTGAGAAGGCAAGCCACTGCTGATTTAAGGAAATCTGGCTCTCAGTTTTAAGGGGGAGAGGAGGAAAAATGAAAAAAAGAAAGAGGTAAATAAGTAACATTTGTCATAAGGTTAGGGCAATTTGGTGATAAACAGTCACTGACCTGGGAACGATTTGAATTCCACTTTACTGATAGACTCTCACAAAGCTGACCAACTGGGTTTGTCTTTCAGTAATGCCTGCATGGTGCCTACCATCTTCCTTCGAACCTGTCTGCATACTAACATTCCTTCCAGCAGCATATCCACCTGAGCCTAAATATTGGAACAATTGTACTTGAAACCTTGATGTGAGTGAATTTGTTATGAGACTTTTTTTTAATATGATTTTGGTCTTCTTTTATGCACAATTTTTTTAAATTGGTTTATTTTTTTCTACAGAAAATGTATAAATATCATAAAATATTGTATGTAATAATCAATCTGTCACTGATACAAACAGACCCTTCCTCAACAGACCAGAGGGACTGAGTAAACTTGAACTTGTAAGCCAATTATTTACATGACTGATAATGCCTCTTGATGGGAAGTTTGTGTCCCTTTCCAGCCTTCAGCGTTACCATTGTGAAAACTACATGAATTGTGATTTTTAATTGGCCTGCCCTGCACAATGAGGCTGTGGTCACTCAAGAGGTGACGTTTTGTGAGTGCAGGAAGTCTCCCAACAACACAGCATTTGATTAGGCTGTCAAGTTCTCTCGCATCAGCCAGCCTCTCAGCGTGTGGCCATGTTCAATGCCCCTTTATTGGAAAGTTTGAACACATCCCTTTTCCCTGTGTTCACTCCCTGTCGCTCAATGACAGCTGAGAAGAAAAAAAAAACACTACTCTCTTGTTCTTTTTGTGCATTTGCTCCCCTTTCGTATTTGTTTTTTTATACCTTTTTTTCTTTTATTCTCTTTTTATTCAAACTGGGATTGGTCAACGCACAATCAACCTATTTCTGAAACAAGCAGAGGCTCAGTGAGTCCTTGCAGGTCTATAGCGAGTCCTGCCAAGTTTGAGCGTTTTCAGTCTCCCCTTTTTTTGGCGAGCGAGAAAGGATGTAAGCTCGCTTGCTGAGGAGTTTGCCTTTGTTGGTTGCGGAAGACTGACGCACTGCAGGAGTTTTGGAAACGAACCAGGTTGACTCTATTCTCCTGGCCCAGGATCCTTGTCTTGCCACTGTTTTGAACACACAAGCAGGCCCCTTTCAAGTCCTCCCACATTTTTATTATAATTAGCAGAGAATTTCCTGGTATTCCCCCCATAGGAAATTTCATAATTTTAAACAAAGGTACAGTTTTGAGAGAGATATACTACTTTAATTAAGAAGCACCCAACATGCTTTTAAACATCCAATATATTCAAACTAGGCTCAACTGTTCCCTTTAAGCGTGCTTTGGTTTCCATGTGGCATAATGTGCTGTTCCATCACATATTTCCTGTCATGTTTATTACTTTTGATTGATATGTGCACTTCAAATATTCAAGACTTCATATTTATGGTCTTCCATGGTCCAAAAAGTGGTGGAAGATTGCAGCTGATTTCCCTGCAGTGCAATGATCAATAAATTCTGCATATCAATTAAGTGGCTCTGTCATCTCCAGGGCCACATCCAGGGATAAACTCCTCTCTCTCGCTTGTCGGCCAGTCACGGCTCTGCTCAGCCTCCCCCACTGCTCCTCTAGGGTCATGAAGCAAACATGAATTGCATTAAGTTCGTATATGTTGTTAGTGTTGGTAGAGAAGAAGATAAATCATCTGTAATTTTAAAGAAGTGCCTTTTATTGCCTTCGAAAATGATTAGAATTTATTAGCCTGTGCAATGATTTAGTCCTTATGATTCTGATTCTGATGACGTGCAAAATGTGCTTTTAATTCCTTTTTTAGAGCTGAGAAGAGGAGTCCAAAGCAAAGGGGAGAGAGACTGTCTTTACAAACCTTACAGCCTCTTATGTCAAAACAACACAACATCGTGTTGAAGTCAGCTGTGATACTGTCACTCTCACTGCAGAAATCCCTCTCTATTAGCATCCTCTGCTAACAGAGAGGCACTTACAGATGTTAGTAGGCGTCAAATCTCTGCCGGTAGCCAAGCAACACACCGCACAGCACAACCTCACATTCCTGAGTCATTCTGCGCTCTCAGCACTTCGCTTTAGAACAACATTGCCCTCCAGAACAAGATTAAAATGCTCTGCAACCTTTGCCTGCATTGTGCACGTGATCATGCGAGAGTTTCGGCTCCATCCAACCTCTCACAAAAGTTTCAGATTTGAAGTTTAACCCTCGAAGTTAGTGTAATGAGACTCCTGCCAATGCTTGTTTTTCATTCACGTACAGCCGAACAAGTACAAATAGCGTAGATGCTAGCATTTCACATGAAATATGGAAACATACGTTAAACATCTTGTTGAATGATTAACTCCCCTTTTGCAAAAGCGCCGACCGGGCATTTTCCTTGGTAGCCACATCAACCATCAATGAAAGATATAAATATGATTAATTGTTGGTAATAATCCAGCAGCTGATTTTTATCGGCCGGCTTCACTCCAAACCAGCAAAGAATATAAAACCTTCCAACGCAGTTCATGGCAATGCACATTTTGATTTCTTGACAAGTTGTCAGTCACAGTTCCAAACCTCAATCACTCCAGTTCAGTCTCCAAATAGAAGTATCCAAATCCAAATTCCTACACCATTCATTCGCTTGCCATTGAAATTCAAATCTAGCTTGATTATAATGTTTAATGTGCATGCCCACCCTCAGCGATTTTTTTAAAATTTATTTTGTTTATTTCCCTGGTGTGATATAGACTTTTAAAGGGCCTCCTTTTGCTGCTCGGAATGCTCTCTAAAGCTCTCTGTCACCTTTTTTGTGCACCAAGTGCCTGGTCTTGAAAAAGACAAGGACAGCTAAGGATTATAGTTTTCTATGTGTCTTTCAATTCTTTTAATATGCAAATTGGGGATTAACTTTGGAAGGAAACAGTTTGGTATGGAATTTGTTTGTTTTTTTTTCTACCAGGAGGTGATGCTAACCATTTGCACCTTTATTCCCCCTCTTGGGATAAGAGTTGCCCATTTCAGCAGAGAAAGGCATCCATGGAGCTCTACATGAAAATGAGGAAATGCGTACACATGGAAAAATGCTCAGTTTTTTAATAATGCATATGTAGCCTGTAGCGTTATGATTTGCTACATGTAGAAAAAGTGCTTTCAGTGACATGACTCAGTATTATTAATTTAGGTCCAAGACATATGTCAGGATTTCATTTCAAATAAAATAATAATGAAAATAATAATAAAACTGCATCACTTACATTTTGTAGTAAGAGCCAAATGTAGCCGAGTAAATGACTTTAAGTAATAAACTGCAAGAAAATAATTTCAAGTTTAGCATGGGAAGCAATTCTAGCATTTCTTTTGATCTGAGGTGGAAGGGTTAAGGAAATGATCCCAGCATTGAGGCTATATAATGAAAACTGACAATGACCAGCGGTGTCAACATTTATAATTGAGTGATTTTAATGACCCAATTTTTGCACTTGTGCTGCCTCTGTGGAATATAGGTGGTCTAAGCATGTTTGTTAAGTCACCCTAAACTGTACGCACCGATAAGGACAGGAGATCCAGAGAACAGCACACTTTTTGCTGTCAGACACATAAACAATAGAAGCGTGCTAATACCCCTTCAGTACTTTCCAACAAAAAGTCGGTCATGTCAAGTATATTTGTTTTCAAACCAACTGAACTTAATTTAGATGGAAAGCTCACCAGGCTTATTTAATTGGCACTCGAGCACATACACCTCTGTTGCTGCTGTTGTTAAAACATTGATTCTGCACACTCGCACACACATGCATGTGAGACAGTGAGGCGCAGTTTATCCAATCAAACATCCGTTCTGAGCGTGTACAATTGATCAAAGTACATT
>KV751369.1:1733306-1746835 GCA_001698575.1 Mola mola | reverse complement strand
ATTTAAAAGAGAGTTTGTCATCATTGTTAAACAACCCCTATCCATCCATCCATCCATCCATTTTATACTGCTTATCCTGTTAGGGGTTGCGGGGGTGGCTGGTGCCTAACCCAGCATCTTCAGGCGAAGGCGGGGGTCACCCTACACAAGTCGCCAGTTCATCGCAGGGCTGACATATAGAGACAAACAACCATCCACACTCACATTCACACCTACGGGCAATTTAGAGTGACCAATTAACCTAACCCCCATTCTGCATGTTTTTTGGACTGTGGGAGGAAGGCGGAGTACCCGGAGAGAACCCACGCAGGCACAGGGAGAACATGCAAACTCTGCACAGAAAGGCCCTGACTCGGAATCGAACCCAGGACCTTCTTGATGTGAGGCAACAGTGCTAAACACTTTGTTGTCTTAAACAACCACCATTGCCAGTGAAAATGGCAATGGTGAAACAACCCAGGCAATGACCTTCACAGAAGCCCCGTCACTAAAGAGGACACCCTTTATGAAATTCAAGCAGTCTAATGTTGTTGAATCATAACCTCTGAATAGTTCAACAATTTATACCAAATGGTAAAATAGGCCCCCAAATACCACCAGAAAAGATCTAACAAATCCACTGTTGTCAAAATGGTTAAACTGAAACTGACATGTTTTTTTTTCCCTCATCCCCTCAGGATAGAGACAGTGGGCGAAGGAGTGAAGAAGAAGATAAGACATGAGAGGGATGAGAGAGGGCGGGTCAGTGAGGAGTAGAGATTGAGGGATGTGTGCAGAGGCTGCTGAGGGGGGCTTTCTGGGCGAAAAAGGGACAGTGAGGAAGGATGGTTCAGTAACTTTCCTGTCTGATAAAGTCATTCTGGCTCCAAATGACCCAGTTTCAAAAGCGCAGATTTTTAAATGATAAAATGAAAACTGAAATGCACTTGTTGAAGTATTTAAGTTTCCAAAATGTGCAGGTAAAAGAGGGTTGTAGAAATCTGAATTGAATAGTAACGGTGCATTTGCGTGTTTGTATGCATCATGCATAATTGTGAATTTATCCTTCATGTTTCAAGCGAGGTGGCAAGAAATAAAATCAGGTCCGTGATGAGGAATAACATTACAGATGCTGATATCTGGCAGGAAGATTTCACTGTTTTTCTGCATTTCGCTTTCAGTTCCACAAATTTTCTGGTCACATAGTATAATGTCACAATAACGGGACTGTCAATCTCCATGAGCTTTTGTAATCTTGGATGTGTCACATCAGCTAAAAAAAAAACAACTCCCTAATCCTAGCTTTCTTAAATGCACTGCTGTTTGGGTGAATGCATTTTTTGAAAGCAAATTTCAACACACAGCTTCAGCAATAATGCATCATGCAGTGGAAGTGCAGGTTCAGTGCATAATTCTAGTTGAGTGCACACCCTCCCTTGTTCACTTTTAAGTTCCATCAAGGATTTTTAAATCACTAAAATCTGATTCTAAGATATCTTTAGGAAAAGTGCATTCAGAAGCTACTCAATCATGTTACTCTCTCAGTATCCACTTCATCAGGCTCCTCATGTTATCTTCTAGGTATATTTACGCAAGATACTTTCAGTTCTTTCCAACTGTGAGAACTTCTCCAGGAGCCTTTTTTCCACACTATCCTTCTTGCTCTATAGAAAGTCCTCTGATTTGGCCTTATAAATGTTACCATTTGCATTGGGACCATGACTTGGACACCAGCAGGAGTGGAGCTGCGATAACGAGTTCCTACCTATGTACCTGCCTGACTCATAGTTGTAAAATCAAACTTGAGATAGAAAAAATTTACAGTGATTAAAACTGAAATGATAAAAACTATTTTGTGGGGGGTTGAGGAAATGTGCCATATACTGATCATACTGCAGCCCACCACCAGGGGGAGTTCAAGATATTTTGAGACTGAATTGTTCATGTACGCTTGTCTCTGATGGCCAAGTCTCGATACTGTAGCTACTTTTGCAACTGCTATTAATATTCGGAACAAAAATTGTTAATGTTTTTAATGATTATGTAATCAATGTGTGTATCTAATGGGGATTCAGTACATTGCGATACTAAATGCAAAGTGATAAATTATCTCTTGCACCTTAATTCTAGCAATATTCCCTTTAACTTCTTCCTGTGTCAGCCAATGTTATGTTGGAGCAAAATAGTGAAAAGGCCAGATAAGGAGAACAGCGGTGTTATCCTGTTGTCGCAAAATCTTTCCATTTAAACTATTAATTTGCAAGCAGTATATTGTTGTTTTAGTTTTTGTCTCTGCAGAACTGTTTAACCATTCATTATAGCATCATTGTTAAACAACAAATTATAGAAAGGATCATGACAACACTGTTGTTGTCTTGTCATATCACAGATAAAAACCACCTAATGTGCCTAATCGACATGGTTCTTCAGACGCTGTGAAATCACACTGCTCCCCAGCCATCTAGATCAATTTGTCAAAATGTCACACCAAGTCTGGGAAAAATAAACATGTGTTTAATGGTAGTCAATCAATTTTGCTTTAGAGAAAATAGATGATTTTAGCAGTTCTTGAAGCAGCAGAGGTTGTCATTACTGCCTTAGTATCACATTACCAAGTCTCTGATGGGGATGTTTGGTGCTGATTATGTAGACGAAGCAGCAAGTGGCAACCTCTAGATAACGTGTGACAAGTGTGAGGGAATAGGATACTTGTGGGAGGACTTGTAGGCCCACATACAGACTGTTTACAATGCTTTGTTCTTTCATGTCACAGCTGTCTTGTAGTTTTACTCTTCAGTATCTGTTTTAGTTTTTTTTTCATTGAAAATTTTCATAATAAGGAATTTGAAACACAGCTGGATGTCTGTCCACTTCTATAAAAGAGCCTACGTGAGGGCAAACAGCATTATTAACATCCTGCAGTACAGACCCTGCAATACCACACATGGTTCAAAATCCCCCTGAATGGTCCATTCCGATAACCTGCACCCCGCGGCCTCCTTAAATTATGCAAATGAGTGCATCATGTTTGTGCAGCGCAAATAGTGGGTACTGAAATAATGCAGGAAGATACAGGGGAGAACCACACTCTGTGGCTCTCTTGCCCCAGAGTGCTTGGTGAATTATTTATGAAAGTGCTGACAGAAGAGGAACAGGTTCAACAAGGCGCATTTCTCTGGGGGGCAACAACAGCCGACAGTCAGGTGGGGCTTGGGGTGGTCTCGTGGCCTCTGGATTTTAATGATGGTCCACTGGTCTCGTTATGCTAACCAACATTGTACTTTTGCCCCATCAGTTTCATTCTGAGCTTCGCCCCTCGCAGTGTCTGTCTACAATTCCCTCTGCCTCACCTTCCACACCTTCTCATGAGTATGTCTATTACTGAATTTCTATATTTCTGTACCCTCTGTTTATGTCTTATACGTCTCTGTCTGTCTTTCTCCTGAAGACTCCTAACACTATCACTGATGATAGACAGTGCATTAAAGATAATTTAATGTTTTTCATAATTAGCTAATTAGAAGCCTTTTATTATGATCCACAGTTAGGAAGAGTGGAAAAAAGGTACCTCGGCCGTACAAATTAGCTTGTGATCCATTACATTCTTATCAGCACACTTTAATTTCAGGTTTAATGGACCTGGTGCTTTTTTACAAGGAACAGGCAAACAAGGATTATAATAAAACAAAATATGAGATGAAGATAATATTCACTCAATCCACTCAAACTGAGGAGTGCACAGCTTACACACATTTCTGTAGAAGAAGTTCCTGTATGTTATACATAAGTATATACAATTAAAACACTACTTAGCAAATTGAGTAATACAGTTTTTCATGGCGGGTTTGCCTCCACTGAGCATTGCATCTCCTTTGATTGGGGTGTCGTAACAGCATTTTGGACGAGAGAGATTAGCCTGTGAACCTTAAGGAGCTGCCCACAGGATTGTATCAGCAGGCAATGGATATGGCCGCAGCTGATAAGACATGAAAACACTTCAATAAGACTTTCATCCCTCTAGAATTGCTTATTTTTAAGACTAATTTGAACTTCAATTCATCATCACAGAACTCTTAGAGTTGCTCGCTGTAATCGGTAATTTGACAGTTGGCTTGAAAATCTTGAAACTGAAGATAGATTGACACACACGTGAGGTCAATTAACATTGAAGAAGATGATTTAGGTTGTTAGCATTATTTAAACACATGCAGTTTGGAGTCATATACAGCAGCTAAAATGCTGAGAGACCTTTTGAAATTAGGGCAAAATTCGTGTGCTGTTGCTTTCTGTCTCCGAGTATTATCTTAATGCAACTCATTGCTATCAAGAAAGATTACAGTTCACATAGCAGCTCTCGGAGACCGAGCAAAGCACTGTTCTTAATAAATGTGACGCTTTTCTTAATTACATTTTGTATGGAGCTCACTAAACTGATGTTGCCATGCTGACAGTCTTGTTAAATCTTCACTTGCTGTTCTTACCGTTACAGACTGAGGTATTGTAAAATTTTAGTGCTGTAATGACTCACTCCTGTCCTTCTCCTCTCCTGCTTGTATTTTGTTTCTTTTTAGCTTACATTCCTTAAGGGTTTTCATTGCCCTTGTCTCACCTTGTTGCACACACGTGTATAGAAACACACTTGCCTTTAAGTGACGTAAATGTGTCTTTAATTCTTCCCTTCTGATAGAAATGAGTTTTTTTCCCCAACAAGTTCAGATTGTTTTAAAAATGGACATAACCGTCTATCAATCCATAACTTGAAATCACCTTTTTTTTTTTTTTTTAAACACAGTAGAAAGGACAGCTTTTCAACTGCCATCATTGAATACACACATTCACACTAACTCGCACACGCACTGTGCTTCAGGGAGATTGTATAATCCGACAGCACCTCTGCTTATAGGTTGTCTCACTGTCAGATTCTCCTCTCCAGAGGATGGACATATCACAGGTCTCTTCCACCACCATCTCCCCCAGGCCTCACTTGTCAGCAGGAGAAGCACCTCCAATGTTTGACCCCAAGGGAGCAGAGAATTTTAATACAGAATTTTAATGCAAAACTCCAACATTGGAAGAACTACATCCTGAGACTTCAAAGAATTGTGTCTTCAGTTTTAGTTTTAGTAGCTATAGTTTGTCAAAATCACCACAAATTGTATTGGTTAATGTAAAGATGGCAAGATACTTGAAGACAATGTTTTTTTGAAAGGATTTATGTTAATGTTGCATTTCATCCAAATGTACAAGTTCCAAGGACTTCTCTTCAAGGAACGAAATGAACGAAAACAGTCTCAAATCGCGATGAAAAATGACAGAAAGGAATTAAATTTAGGTAATGATAATGCAATCAAAATGCAAGTAGTTCCTCGAAAAGTTCTTATTTCCTGTGAGAACTTCCTGCAGTCGAAATGCAACATGTGTTAGCAAGGAAAGATCAGGCATGTAGTTCTAGAAACGCTCTTAGAAAGGAAAAGTCACGTCAATCATATTAAGTTCATTAGCTAGATGGTAAGTTGTTGTTTTATGTAAATAAGGCTCTGTGGCTAACTACCTGAATAAGGTTGGTCCTGTTGTCTAAACTGTTTTATCCACATGAAAGAATATTTCCTGACAAGTAGATTTTGACTGGGAGGAACGCATAAGAAAAAGTACCAAAAGAAAAAAAGAATTTGTGCAGAATTGCAGAAAGAGGCAACATTTAGGTTGGGTAGCTTGACATAGTAACATGATATGGTGAGTTGGCATCTGATTCCCACTTCTGCTTACTGAACATGCTGTGTTGTGTTCAGGTTGCTGTTTTGTGTATCAGGCTTGTGTGGGTTTATTGCAGAGCTTCTCAGCCTCTTTGGAGACCTAATGTGCTGGAGTATTTTCCATGAAAAGGGATTAATGGACTGTTTGTGTTTGCAGAAAACAAATGTTTGACTCAGGCCTGAATTTTGCTTGCTGGGTTTTCCCATCTCCCAAGCTCCCATACAACCCTGTTTACACATCCCCAGATTGCTCTGCTCTAAAACCTGACTGAAATTAAAGTCACAGCTTTGGTATGAGGTGCCACATTCAGCACCACAGCGCACATTTCTAGCCGATTACAAGGAATTGTTCTTCTGTATCACATTTCCACCATTGTGGCCAAATCTTGCTCCCTGCAGTGCCTTTTCACAGCATAGGATATGCCATATCTGATCTCAGTGGAATAGTGGAGAAATAATAGATGTTCTTCACTATTCCGCTGCGATCAGATATGGCATATCCTTCCTGAAAATCCCCAACTTTAACCTTGTGAAAAAGCTTGCAGATTGAACTATCTCAGCAGTTCCCAGCAACTCTAAGCTGCCACAATATCTTTATAGCAGCGCATGGCTCTTGCCCGTGTAGCTGTGCGCTGTCCGAGAGCTTGACAGGCGATGGCACAGCTGCCTTCAAGTATGCGCACAACCACACATACTGTACATGGACACATTCTGGTGAGAAGTAGGGGGCCAATTATGGGATACTGTGACAGTATGGAAGTGAGAGTCCCCCCGAAGCGGGCCACAGTGCTCCTTACATACTGCCAGCATGTCAAAGGATAGTGATATGATTTCTATAATACCTCAGTAGTGACAAGGAAAGGACAATTCTAGGAAAGGAAAGGACAATTTTAAAGCTTTTGTGAAGGATATGATAATGATTTTTGCTCATCAGATACTATAATGAGATCATATTGAACTGTGCTGCACTGTGCTCACTCACCCATTCATTGTCTTTATTGGCATGAAAGTTAGCCCATGTTTTCTAAAGAAACCCTCATCTTTTGGCCTTAAGTCAGGGCTACCAGCCGTATGCACCGTAACAAAACTTAGTGAGGAGGTTCCAGGGAACATGTCAGAACTATAGAGCACTTTATATAAAGAAGCTTTTGGTAAGTATGATTTTTAAGTGCTGATACCCAAACATGCAAAATACGAACTAGAGTAATACCATCACAGTGGTGTCGTTCACACTGTGTCAGCCGAGCTAATTTTGTCTAAGCTTTCCTTGCGGCATAAAAGGCACCATTTAACCCCTTTTTTAAAAAAAATAATTTATCCACCCCAAAAAAAACCATGATACAAGGAGGGCTCACTTTAAGCAATATTTGAATGTATAGGTCATCACTCTACAGTGTGTTTAGTCAGTAAGAGTGTTTGTGGGTTTGTGCATTAATAGTATATTGATATAATGTGTATAGTTGGGGTTTTATGAAAAAGATCAATGGTGATAATTTACTTTCCTAACATTTCAATACAACAGCAGCTACGACTTTGACACCATAATAATTCTATATAATACAATTCGATGCTCTGCTGTGGAGAGATGAGGGAGTCTTGCTCAAACTTGTTGGTCTTAAATCAGGTTGATCCCATTATGGCAACCTTATTGACTGTCCTTCTTTTCACCCTGAGTGCCAATTATGGACATGTTTTACTTCCCTGTTATTCTGTGAGTGGCACTCCTCACAGTGTGAATGAAATGTGAAAGTTAGTTTAATTGGCAGATGTAGGGATGTAAAGGCTTGAAACACATTCATGTAATGTACATACTCACACACACACATATGGAATTATTAGCTTTAAATTCTATAGGAGACAGCATGCATTAAAGCAATGCCTCACTGCTTTCTAAATGCACAAAAATGATCATACTTTGCTTATTTAAATGCATCTTAGCTGTGATATTGCAAAAATGCCGATTATTGCTACACACAGACACAGACGCAGGCAAATTGGGCGAGTAACTGTTTTTTGAAATAAATCCTAAGTGTTGGGAATGATCCTAAAAGCATGTGTGTGGCGACAACAAGTGAGCAAGCTTAAGAATCCTGTCCGCCCCCCTGCTTAATTATCTGCACATCCATCCCTCATCTATCCATTTTCTACCGCTTATCTTGTTAGGAGTCGCAGGGGGGCTGGAGCCTATCTTAGCATCATCGGGCCAGAGAAAATAAATGATCGTCCTCCTCAAAATAAGATTAATAATATTGCTATATGGGGCTTACAGCCATAAATTGCAGGATAATGAATAGTGGGATTGACTGAAAATTTCTTTAAACCCAAAATTGCTCTCCAACATTTTTGGCAGAAGATAGATGAAGTAGATTTAATCCAGTCAACTTTGTAAAAATAACTGCTTTGATTTGTGCCGTGCATCTCTGAATTTCTGTGGGCAGCAGTGTGTTTGTCTTCTTTCTGGCCAGACAGCCAACATGAAACTGTGTGCAGATATTCAGAGCTACAAAAACAACTGACACGCAAATATTTTCTGTCCAAAGTTCAGCGGCCTGTTTTTCATTGCCAGTCATCATGCTGGGAGAAATCAGTCGAAGACTCCAGTTTCTCTGCTGAAAAGAGAATCAAATGCCCAGAATGCAATGTAACTGCACCCCACATCTTTTCCTGAGTAGAAAAAACCTTTCTTCCTCCATAACATCGTGAACATTGTTTTCTCGAGCAAGTAAGGCCAATCCGCAAACAGACTCTGTGCCGACTCTGCATTTTGTGAGGATATTACGCACAGACCTGACTCGCTGCAGCACAACTCCAATAATCCTCTCAACGGTGGGATCAGATTTGACATTTCTCCATAAGGAAGGGCCAGTCTGTCTGAAAACAAGGAGCGCCATACCACCAGGGAAATTCGACAATAAAGATGGAGTTTAAGGAGAAAATAGCTTACCTATACATTCAGGACATTTTGTAAATTTGTACATTCAAAACTTTTGCTTCTCATTGACACTCAAGCCTTTCCCAGTCCACAAAGAGCTGCAGCTGTGCCTGACTGCCCAAGTCATTCCTTTATGGAGTTTCCAGCAACCAAAGCCGCCCAGCTCCCAGAGACAGAGCAAACATTTGATCCTCTCTCAACCAATCACAGTTGTTCCATCTGGACTCTCTGACCCCCATCCTATATACACACAGTACACCTTTCCATCTGACTGCATCCTGTCTCTTCCCACTGTTCCTGCAGGTTAAACTCAGTGCTCATTTTGGTCCTGTGCTCCCTTGTCACAAAGTCTCTACAGCCTACTGTGTGTCCATGCGGTATGGTGCAGACCTCTGTTGATTTAATATACGTTCCTGCTCCAGCAGTGACCCTGTGAGGAGTGGCCCTCCTCCTCTCTCCAGTAATGAGAGATATTCCAAGAGTTAAATGTGCATGGAGGCTCAAACTTGTTAATGAATACCAAGTGTGTCAGCTTATTGTGGAGTGGCTGCAAGACACTTTTTTGCTTAAACCTGGGCTCCATCATCATTTTAGCAGTGGCATATTCTGTTTTGTTGTTTGTCCTTGGTCTACTAGACCTTGTTTACTGTACGCCTGTGGTGAAGCTACATCATCAGAGGTCCACTCCATATGATTTTTGTTTTGTTTGAATACATAAAAACAGGGTTACAGGGTCATGGGTGGGTTGAGGAATAGGAAAGTGTCACACCAATGCTTCCCTCTTGGGCCGCCCATTCCATCATGGGCGAGGGGGAGCAGGAGATAGGAAGCACAGTAAAAAAAACAAAAAAAAACAGCTGTGTGTTTATGGATGTTTAAATAAGAATCAGAGCTTATACGTTTGGGAAAGTTTTCTGGTGGTATGTATACTTTGGAATCAGCTCAATGCAAATGTAGAGGATAGAGAACGGAAGCATTTAAAGTAAAGGTAAATCTTGAACGCATGTCTTCAAGCATTTTATTGCTTGGAAATTGCCCGTCTTTAATGCATTCATCTCTTGGGATTAAGCTAAGCGTGTCAGTTGTCCATTTATGCTCACAGACGTCGCTTCTTAAACGTTCATTTTTCTTGAATTGCTCACGTTCTTATAGGCTGTATGCAGCTGTTGGTATCAGTAAATAATGTACTACAGATGTCTGATAAGAATATAAGAGAGAAAACACAGGATTTTGTTGCATCAAGCATGTTAGAGGAAAATGATAACCTCTTCTAAACTGGTTGCAAATGGCTCAAAACAACACTTTAGGTGAGTAGACGCTCACTTTTCTGTCAATTGCTGTTGCTGCATATCTACAAGCGCTTTCTTAGGTCCCTTCTAAAAACATATATTTGTAGAATTCACACGAGTGTGTATTTCTGAGCTTTTGAGCCGCTAAACAAGCAGGGATCATTACCCATGGAGGACATTTGCTTTGAATGTTTGTCTCTTTCTCTCTTTGCTTTGGGCAGCTTTTGCACGGCTCTGCAGACATATTCGAGCGGGCGGCTATGCAAACATCAGGACGCGGCAGGTCTCAGCTGTCCAAATGACAGTCACACATTCACTTTACTGTGACAGTCACACACTTAACACAATCTGAGTTTCACTAATGCATCCTTGAACACAGACGGAACATGCGCAGTCGCTGAGAGCCTCAGTTACCCATCTTGACCTGATGTACTCGTACTAAGGTCTCTATTCATCCCTCAGCTCTTTATAGGCCAAGTAAAACCACAGTTAACCCACGGCCGTCAGTCAAGTTACCCCTGTTCACATGTGACACGTGTATATAATTCCACATTAGAGGAGATTGTTTGATAAGATGACAGTCACTTTGAGACTTCAAAGTAAACTATTCCTGTAAACACCCCAGTCGATGAAGCCCAGGGGTGCGCTGAGTCACCTTAACTTCCAATCAAGCCCTTCAGTTTGCAGCAGAGAATATTAATTAGAATTCAAGGTTTTTGAATTGTTTTTTTCTTTCTTTGATAGATTTAGTTTGATAATAATGTGAGTTGCCACAGTGCACCATTTTATATATGTGCAAACCGCAGCTTGACTTTATTTTCACTAGCAAATAAGCAGCAGTAGCAACTACCAACCTGCAGCTTCTGGTAAAATGTCTAACATTCTTTTGAAATCTTGAATTCCAGGTCATTCCCTGAGGTTTGGGTCTTTTCAACTGAGAAATTATGCTTGCATCGTAGATGGGTCGATATACAGTGGCTCTCAAACAGGTGCAGTAGTTCAGACATTCCCGCTAATGATATTTGTTGGAGGGATGTGCTGCTACCACTGGTATTTGTAACTAACTTGGCTCATTTTGTACGACTGTCAATTGCCCACACTAACCAAATTAAGGGTCTTTGCCCAGGGTGGCTGAGCACAGAGACTGAGGAGAAAGAGAATGTGTTCCTTAGTTGATAATCTCTCTTTTCTTCCTATTATGGACTCCAGTCTGTTGCTTTTAATTGGTAAACCTAAATTGATCTGCAGCTTGTCTTTTCACTCTCATCAGCCAGCGAAAGATGACAGTTTCAGCTGGAAAAGCACAAATTACCTACGTGTAGGAGACATTGAACCCCCCTCCTAACCCCGGAGGGGAGAGGTCTCTTCGGGTTCTCTGGCACTTTTTCCTTGTTGCTGTACTGTAGAAGTGTCTTGGATTTACTGTATTTTTATTTTTTTACTTGTAACACTGCCAATAGGCCTTAGAAAAATACAGTTTTGATTTTTGTCCCTCTGTTATCAGTTAATCTGTTCTTTCTTTGGGCATCCTTTTTCTAGGCAAGCTTCCACTAATGCAGTCAGATCATTTCACCGTCCCAGACGTCCCAGCCCTCTGAGAAACCTATTTATTTTGAAATACATCTGCCAGGGCTCACTCCTTTCCTCTACGCTTCACTTTCTCTTCTTCATTCGCGAGTTCATCTGTGCAGCACCATTCTTTAAATCTACATAAAACACATATAATGTTTTCTGATACATATATGATACATCATACGTGATTACGGCGTTGTTGATTGTTGAGGTGTGTATAGGTAAGGGTGTAAATGATTGTAAAGCTCGCAGTTCAGGTCACATCATGGTTTCTTATCCTGGGATTGGTTAATTTTTCAGATCGGCAATAAAGAAAAGGGGGTGGCGACATATACAACTTCGCTTTCTATTTATCTGTTCATTTTCTGTAATTAATCCAACATTCACTATGAGGCCTATTCTAAGTTATTTTAAACCTGCAGTAGAGGAAATTAATACATCGACCTTAGCTCATGACTTTAGATTATTTTTGAACTTACTGCTAAACGCTGTATGAGGTTGATGTGTAGTTAAAGTGAGAACGAGCTCGCGGTGGATGTCAATGCGCTTCATGCAAAGCAACTTTGATCCTCGGTTGGCAATTATTCTGAAACGTGGGGAGCACTCCGTATCGGTCACAGATAAACTGTATTTTGTTCGTTAGTATAGGCGGGTTGAGGTATTCATGAAGTATTATCAGCCCTGTGAGTCACTTGCTAGTTCATAACTATTCAAGGGCATCGATAAGACACCTGACGTTCATTATAAATCACATCCTATTTTGCACTAGAAAGAAATGGGTTTGTAGTAGCAAAGGTTACCGATGTATTTATTGACTTACCTCATGCAGTTTATCTGTTCTGTAGACCATGACAAAATATGATGTGTCGTGTATTACAAGAGAAACTGGCTTATCATTTACCTTCATGTGGTGATCTTTGGAGTTAAAGACATGACAAGTGTGAAGGATGGCTTAAAGTGACCATAGCAACAGCATCTGCAGAACAGGATAAAAGCATTTGATATAAGAGCTTTTGTTGTTTCAGACACACAAGCATAAGGAGATTGACAAAACATATTTAACTGAATAATATAACTGTGACTCAGTTGTCATTTCAAAGTATAACCTTTACTTTTTACTCAACTTTTGAACCTTGTAACCTTGTAAAAACTGGGACCAGGCCTCCTTTCGAACAAAGCCATGAAGGTTAGAATCAGGTTTAACCTGCCTCGGATGGCTGTTAACTCAGAGGTAGCTTCACCGCGGACCATCAGGAAATGTGTTATACCTATCACAACATCCTAAAGCACTCTCTGCTGTATACGGTCAATTGTATGTGCACAGTCATCCAGTGTTGTCTATAATGCCCATAGAGGGCTGTTTTGAATATGTTTTGCCTTACCTTCTAGAAAAAAAACATGCGTTTGCAACAGCCTGATAGAAATGGTGTCTGAATTAGAGGCCTGCTAAGCTGTTTGTGAAACAGAGATAGTATGGCTCTAACTTTGGGGAGGGCTTCCTGTTGTGAATATTGGTTCCAGTCTGCTAGAAAACCAATATGAAGTTTTTGGGCAGTGATAGCTGGATGGAAGAATATTTTTAATTTAAAGAGTGGCTTTTCCAAATCCCCAAACCAGGGATACTGTACTATAACAAGGATAGTGAAATTCATACTTTATATTCTTACCACTCCTAGATAGTGCGGCCAGACTGATCTTTAGCAAGGCGTTTAAAAACAGTAGCACCAATGGCGGATATTAAAATACTGCAGCAGTTTTGCACACAGATTTTACATATATTTGCTCATAGAGGCTTCAAGTGGTTCTACATGAATGATTCCATCTTCTGCCTATTTTTATTTCTACTCCACTACAATTTAGAGACACTTTTTTACTTTTTATTTAACAATATTTATATGGTAACACTAGTTCATAGTCCCTCTGCGTAATTTGTTTAATAGGACAAGACATAATTTAGCAAAATTATGATTAAAGTTTATTTGTAGAAAAAACTTTATTGATCCA
>KV751369.1:1722225-1733214 GCA_001698575.1 Mola mola | reverse complement strand
GATTTATATTCAGTACTGTGCAGTTTATATATTTGTACACTGTAACCAGTATCAAAATGATATGTATTTTATTCATTAATCATATTTATTGATAGATTTAGCATGACTCAACAAGTCATTCAGAGACCCAGTACATAATGTATAAAGACATACATAACATCTCTTTGTTTTAATCTTTTTACAGTATAGTATGATTTTTGGCCATTGTGATGGGCTATTAAAAAACAAGAACCTCGTCTCAACCCTCCCAAACAGGGCTGTTGTGTTACAGATTCAATCAAACTTTTGGTTTATAGACACCTTTCTGTATATATAACTCAGTTTTCTCTCTGATTTCTCTCTGTTTCCAGTATTCTTATTTACTCGTGTTTATTTTAAACAACAATTTGGCCATCATACACTTATCCAGCTCTGTAATCAAGAGGTTTTTTTTTCTAGTTCTTACTATGATATATTCATGTATATCTTTATATTTCCTACGTTTCAAATTTGCTTCTACGACTCTTGAATTTTCCTCCTGGTATTCATTTAAGAATAGGCCTCCCTTCCGGGTAAAGTCCTGTTTAGGAATATGTTTCTTTAGCTTTCATGTTTAGTCACGTTTAGTCACATTTTCATATGTATTTATTCAATCCAATTACCTCCAATTACATTTTTCTCGCCAGTCCACCTTTTGCGATTGATTACCAGTGACTGAATTTGACTTGACTACAATGACTGGTCGGCAGTCATTTTTGATCTCTTTTAACCATCCTCACAAGCTTTATTCTAACCTTGATAAGCAGATGTGGTTGCCACAGTCACAGGGGTGACAAATTGTTTTTATATTTGCCATGTTAGTTTCATAACTGTGATGTTGCTTGAGAATTCATCAGAGCCCTTCATTCCTGAATCCCTGTGCAAATCCACTGTCCGTCACGGTGATCAACGCAGTCGCACAAATCGATAATGTCAGCTTGCTTCATGTCATCCACACAGCTGCTCCAACGTAATACCTGAACCCATCACTGTCTCAGCCAGTGCAGCCATTCATCCGGCGTGCTGGCTGTCTGTCAGTCCAGTGAGACGCGTTGTGACTCCAGCATATGCCCTGTGTTTCCACCCGGCTCTAAATAGCTTGGAGACTCTGAGGCTAACGCGCATTAGCCATGTTTATACCACAGAAAGGGCACAAGTCGCGGAAAGCCACGACAGTAAATGGCCTGATGAAAGTGTTTCTCTGGGGAATTTTTATCCTGTGTGAGCAGAGGGTCAAAAATGTCAGCTGGTAGTTTCATTCATATCCCCCTAACTTGGAGAGATAATATGCAAAGAAACATGGAGATGGGGGGGAAGGAGGGTTTACTACAAATGCAGAGGATCATCAATCTTTCCTTTGAGCACAGATAAAGATGTGGGTGGATTTGTCTCTGCCAGCATGCCTTTGGAAGTGTGTCACGTCATTGCCTTCCCTCCTCCTAACAATCACTTCTCAGGTGGTCTTTTCTCTCTGCATTGTTATATTCGTACAATGAGACTGGCTTTTTAAAGGGGCATGTCAAAACAACACTTTTTCATGTGACTTTTGAAGCACGTAACCCTTTTGATGATGTTTTGGTATCCATTCGTTGGGATCCCAATGAGGCCTTATGGCTCTTGGGTGTGCTTGGCCCTTTTCTTCTTTCATCCGGACCCGTTCCACGCTGACAAAGGGGCAATGTCAAAGGCTGCCACATCATATTCGATTTCCTCATCATTTCACGACACATGACTTGATAAGATGAATTTTCCTCTAATCAAATGAAGTGTGACCTTCAACTGTACAGCAGAATTAGCAGAGCATTTCTTAAATGTGTATTTAATGCTAATTCATTTCTTTTTATCTGCATTTGCAAGAATATTTTCAATGCCGTTCTGCCAACACTTGAGCGCTTTCCAGTTCACTTACTCTTATTCTGTTGCATAAACTGTGATTCAATGCTGCTTTGCCTGAGATACTTAAAAATACTCAAAGGAAAACGGCGGCATTTTTGCCATTTTGTCAGTTTTTCTTCTAAACTTTCACAAAATACATGTATTTTTTAAATGAAGCAAGTGGAAATTTTAATCTTTATAGAGCGATTAGTAAAACTTAGGTTAAAAAAATCCCTTAGTTATTTTTTTAAAAAAATCTATCTGTTTTGTGTGTGTGTACATATATACTGTTTATGTATTTCCTTTAAGAGAAAAGCTGGTTCCATAAGCCAGAGGACCACGCAGAGAAAGTGAAGACAGTAACCATTATGACCACATTAGATTCCATTGTATTTTGTCTGATAGGGCACTCAGGACCACAAACTGCAATTAAAATCTAAATAAAAGATTATTTTTCAGCCTCTGCACATGCAGAGGGAGGAATCCAAATTACACATTGCGGCCTTTCTTTCTATTCCCTGCCTTTTTATAGACACTAGCAATGTTGTAGATAAATAGGTGCATTAAGTAAAGACACCAGCTTGATTCCGCGGATCCATACTGCAGATTGATCAACGCTCACTTTGATGCTGCTTGACCCAGAGGGTTCATCGCTCTGCCTGACCTTTCCCTGGCTCCACAAGCCCCACTCCCCAACTGCTCATTCCCATCAGGCCTTCATTTTGTTACATCTGTCCGCACCAAATGGCTGAGTAGATTACTGAGCACCGCATGAGAGAACATCGCTCAAATGAAGAACTAGATAACAGCGTCAATCGTTGTGCAGCTTGTGACAGAAAAGTTAATTTAATCGAATGTCTTTAGTGATGAATGCCTTTGTCTTGTCTCTTGCTTGATTCATTATCAAATGAATCATTACAAGAGTCATTCTTGTGAAAGTATGTTAATTCCTCATATCTCTCTGGCTTTTTATCGGATATTTATCATCCGGCCGCTTTTTCTTCCTGATCACCGCGACATTTTGAGTCCTCTGCGTTTTACTAACAGACACTACCCTGCTATGCAATCATTATCTTGTGCCACCTCGCACCTGCATGTGGCTCTAATCCCATTATTTGCAATCAGTGTTTCAGTTGAATATAAATGTCAAGAGTGCCACTTACTGTCCAACACAGTCGGTGCTAGATCCAAGCAGCCCCACTGCACCGCTCGGGAGTTTCCGCAGCAATTTTCCAGTTAATGACAACTGTTGCAGTGGGCTCGGTGTTAAAGCCCAAATTCCCTTCCGAGGTGTTCTGCTGCTTTGGATTACACATCTGTTGACACCTGTGTGTGGGCAGTGCCATTTTTGCACTTAGAGAAACGTCCCTGTTGATGGAGAATTCAGTGAGTAGGTGTCAAGTATAAGAAATGTCCTGATAATACCACAACCTGTCAGGACTGACTAATTATACACAACCACAGCATAACAGGCAATAGGGGTGTCCATATGAAATTTAGGGAAGGAAGTTTAAAGTGCTAAAGAGCTTTAAGATTAAGATTTAGTCCAAATCACGAATAGGGGTGTCCATATGAAATTTAGGGAAGGAAGTTTAAAGGAAGCTAAAGAGCTTTAAGATTAAGATTTAGTCCAAATCACATAATCATTTGGTTCTTAAGTTTTTCGTGTAATCCAGTTAAATAGTTTGATCCTAATCATGTAAATCATTGTTTAATTATATTCCAATGCTTCAGTAGATGAAATGAATGAGGCTGCCATCTCAACACGGATAAACACAGTCGGAAATTTTATGAAGTTATAAAAGCTTATGATACGTTTATTTGTCATTTTGTTCTTGGATTTATTTTAATCACCCATTTATGTTATATAGTCCAAACTTTCCAAAACCTCCTTTCAAAATACAGAGTGGTCAGAAAGTGTTCACTTATGCTAAATTTTAGGAAGCTTCTTTGTGTTTTACTTACATTTGACCCAAGAGTAGCACCTAAAAGATCACTGATATTGGCTGATTCTACAACCCTCAGCTTTACAGCCTTACTTTTGTTTCGTTTCGTTTTCTGCCGCTTATCCGGGTCCGGGTCATGGGGGGCAACAGTTTGAGCAGGGAGATCCAGACGCTCCTCTCCCCGGCCACTTCCACCAACTCCTCCGGGGGGACACCAAGACGTTCCCAAGCCAGCCGAGTGATATAATCTCTCCAGCGTTTCCTTGGTCCGGCCCGGGGTCTCCTCCCGGATGGGCATGCCCGAAACACCTCCCCAGGGAGACGTCCAGGAGGCATCCCGACCAGATGCCCGAACCACCTCAACTGGCTCCTCTCAACACGAAGGAGCAGCGGCTCTACTCTGAGCTCCTCCCGGATGTCCGTGCTCCTCACCCTATCTCTAAGGCTGAGCCCAGCCACCCTGCGAAGGAAGCTCATTTCGGCATGTGGATGTTTAATGTTAATTTTAAAACTGATTACTTTCTGCAGTATTTGTGCATGGTGACTGTAGTTCAATACATGTATTTCTGGCAGCTAAAATTGGGTGAAAAGAAATATGGTTGGGTTCAGGGAAAATGTCTCAGTTACTGGTAAATAGAAAGGAACTGCTTCCTCTGGTCTCCTGTGTGAAAGTTGGATGGGCTGTATGCCTCTCCACCACTCAGACCTCCACACCTTCACGTTATGCTTCACTTCATAAAGGACTCACCACTTTCTGAATTCACGCTGAATTTTGGCACTAGATTAGATTTATGCGCTGCAGAGTCGTCCAGCGTTTGAGGTGATTTATGATTTAAACTGCTCTTTTTTTGGGAAGCTCTAAGAGGCTTGTCTCATTGATCAGAGATGAAAACGAGTAGTTAAAAGAGATAATACAGATATATATATGTCTTTGTGGTAAGTTTGCTTTGCTGGATTCTTGTTTCATCTTAAGTCATAGCGGGCTAAATCCTCAGTGGTGTCATAATGTGCACTATCCAAAACCTTTTCAATGCGGGTACACCCTCCCACGCAGTCAACGCTCATTTCCTTGCCACGTTGCCTTTTCTCCCACTTGGACTTGTGTGTGTGTGTGTGTGTGTGTGTGTGTGTCGGGCTCATCAACTCCACTCCTGTCTGTGCAGCATCATCTTGGAGGTGAACCCTGCTGCCAGGAACCAGAATAAAACAATGGAGTCAGTGAGACATAGCAGGGCTAATGGATTCGCAAATGCCTCTCCACCACCTTTGCTTTTCATTTGCAAAAGTATTCATGGAGTGTTGATGGCGCCAGCCATGCATGGCACTGAATCATTTAAATGGCCCGAGAAAAAAATGAAAACCTTTCACACACCTGGCAGAAAACTATTAAGGAGGGCTGTATTGAATCAGAATATTTTTTTTTCCCTCATGTTGAAAATGGTGCAAATGTGTCAGGTACAGGGTTTGGGGGATCCGATGATGCAGAGACATGAATCAAAGTCATTTTACTTAAATTAGATCAAAACCGGGAAATCCAACTAGATAGCAAAGGTACAGTTTAAGGACTAGGCAAACTCGGTAGTCGGGATACGGAACAATGATCAAAAGAAAAGAAAATACGCTGGACTGCTCGCTAGGAAGACAAGACAATCTGGCCCAGGAGGAAAGGAACACGGGGGGTTAAATACACATGGAAGGGGTAGACGATTAGACACAGGTGAGACACATTAGGGAGGAGAGACAATCACACACACCTGAGGGACAAGACTTGACAAGACATGGGGAGCAAGACACAAACAAAACTAAATAAATCAGGAAACATCGAATGGCCCTGACAGACAGACACTTGACGCTACCGGACCCTGACACAAATGTTTGTTTAATGGTTTAATGTGTTGAAGGTCTGGTGTGGCGTCGGTTGATTTTTGCCAGTCGTTATTATATGCGTCGTGAAATTCTTCCCTGTCATGCAAACAATCTTTTCCTACAACACCAGACGGGGCAAATCAGAACTGTTTGAGACTGTTTTGTCGACTCCACAAAAC
The DNA here is from genome assembly GCA_001698575.1 of Mola mola. Lineage (NCBI taxonomy): Eukaryota > Metazoa > Chordata > Actinopteri > Tetraodontiformes > Molidae > Mola > Mola mola. The sequence goes on along the minus strand of KV751369.1, from coordinate 1,727,330 downwards.
AGAATTCTTGTTTCGTGTGCCAAAAGTGCAAGTTTATACAGAGTTCCAAAATTCTGGTATCTAACAGTTCTTAAATTATGGACCAAATCCAAGTCAAAGTGCTGAAATCCGATTGTGCATCGAAACTGTTAGAATACCAGGCTAAAAAGTTCTACTGACACGAGATGGCTCATCGCACAAGCTCAGCTTTACTTCTTTTTAAGCTCCATTGAGGCATGTGCTGCTAACTGTTAGCCTCTGGAACCTTTATTTTTGCCTTTAACAATCATTGAGTGTAAAACTTTAACCTTATACATACATATTATTAAGTAACTTCCAGATTTTAAGGCAATATTGCCCCCGTGTTGAGTTTTCCAGCCTGTTAAATCTACTATGACTGCAGTGCCTGTTTTTATTTAGTTTCTTCTCTTTTTTTGAGATATTATAAAGCGTCTGTAATAAACAAGTCTGCTGTGAATTATCAAGCTTTTTAAAAAAAAGTTTAAAGCTTCCTTGTCCACAAATAAACATCCTCTCTATTCAAAGGTGTTTGGATCGTTTTCTTGACGTGTGAATAAATTGCTTTTGCTCCCTTTGAGTTGAAAATAAACAGACACATTATTCAATTTGTATTGCTGTATAATATTCAGTGAAATACAGTGAGGAGGCGGGATAACTTGATAACTTGTCACCTATATCAAAAACTGATGTTTTGAAAATTCCATTTAGTATAGTTAAGCAGCAAAATACGCTTCACTAGGCTATTTTCAGCTCAGATAGCATTGTGGCTAAATTGGTTGGATACAGATGCTGTGTAGCTTTGGTTCCTTACTTTGCTTTGATGACACCAAAGAGTAAATAGGTACTGGCGGCTGAAATTCAAAGCTGTGCAGTTTGAGGGCCTTATAATGTATTCACCTGCTTCATGTTACACATTTTGTGGCTTTAGACCAAGATTTTTCTATTTCCTTTTGTTTATTTGCTCTATAGTCCAAGCAGATAATGATATTATTTTAACTTTGAACACTGCCCACTTGAAGCATTTGCTCTAAGGAGCAGTTTGTAGGAACAACATCAATGTAGTACCATCACTGTGTTAACTGCAATTTCTTCACTGCTGCGCTTGTAGTTGTGTTACATATTTGAGTTTAGTAAATGAAAAAGTTAATGTCAGATTGATCGTTAAAAAAATAATTGTAAGGTGCAGAGTTACATGACAGCAAGTCACCTGAAATCCTAACATAACAACTTTTGGTCGCTTGTTCTTTTTTGTTTTTTTCCCTCATCCATACAGCAAGTAAAAATGTATATTAAAAGGAGTTGTATTTCCTGCAAAATGCCTCATTCGGATGTATACACACACCTTTGATAGCTTGACCTGTCACATCGGCTGCGGTGTTTGCGACTTTGTTGTATAGTATACACAGTATAATGTAGATAATGAGTCCATTGAACAGAATGGTATTCTGATCTACTTTGCACAGATATTTTCCCAAAAAGGAAAAAGTTTTCTGGTAATTTTGCTGTGAATTCTAATTTTTCTTATCCGAATTACTTGTCAGTGGTTGATGAGTCTGTGTATGTATATAGTTGGTGTGTGTATAGTTTATATAGTTAAAACAGGTCAATATATTCTCACAGGGTGATGGATTTCCTTTCTGCTGACCAACTGCCTGCTCTGCAAATTGCAACAGTTATGTCATTAAAGCTGTCATCACATGTTAGTCATCATTAGGATTGGTTGATTAGGTTTCATTTGATCAGGTCTCTGCCTATTAAAAGATGAATTCCTTGAAATTGCGAGTGATAAATACAAAGCAAACACGTTATTTGTTTCCATAATTGATTGGAATGTGTGTAAAACTGTGGACATGGTCAATCATTGAATATGAGCATGTGGCATTGTTAAATGCATTAATGATCCTTTTTATTCTTCTCAGGCGTGCATGCACACATGCAACAACGCCATTTCTCTGGTGCATTAAAAGTCACAAGAGTGGAACAAATGGTACGGTTTCTACAATCACTCCGAATTAATGCGTCTCTCCTGCAAAGAAATGCGAATTTCCAAACATTAGATTGCTTCCCAAAACAGAATTGAGGGAGGGGGGGAATAAAAAGAGAACATTTCTTTGAGACGTTTTAGAAACAGGCTGAATTTGCTTTACTTTTTCAGTTCATAACAGAGGCCTCATTGGCTTTGGTGTTGGGTGTGAGGGTGTTATGTGTAAATCTGCACAATTTGGCTTCCATGCTATACTACAGTGCAATGGAGTTATGCAACTTCCTGTTTATTACAAATAGATTGTCATTGTTGTGTGGGACCTCTACTCTCACAAAAAAAAAAAAAAAAACAACCCAAAAAACTGAGGATCAAATGTCTGGCGGACAAAAATAGTAACTACAAGGAATTAATGCTATTTTGACATTGTTTATTAATCACACCGACGTTTGAAATCAGGTCATTTTTTTGTCTTTTTTTTTCAACTGGTAATAATGAAGCCTATTAAGAGATGAATAAGCTTACAATGACTAAGAAACATCTCCGCTATTGTTTCCCAACTATCAGAGGGGTGAATGTGTTTTCAGCCAAAGTCCTGGTAACAAATCCATCTATGTACATACGATTCCTGTCTGTGGTGGAATCAGTTCCTGTCTCTGCCCAACATCCTGCTCTCTCCAGCAGGTATTTGAGAAATGACTAATGACTAACGTGGCGTTTTTAAATAGAGACAAAGAGAGAAAGAAGGAGAAAGGAGAAAAAGACACTCGGGCCAATTAATAATTCATGCTCTGCAGATGATCTGTGAATAGTATGTGTAAACAGGCTTTTGTGGCTTTTAAATCAGCTATATTACACGCCTGCCCGGAACAGAAAATGACCAACGACTCCACTGTTGGTGAAGTTCAACCTGTTGTTGCTAGCAGAAGAAAAAGAAAAAGAGGTGCCTCATAAATGGGAAGCTTGACTTATTAGTTATGATATTTGTCTGGAGTGCCTTTAATATCCACTGACATGGGACATTTTTTAACTGGTGCATCATTAGGATCCTCCGCAATGTAACTCTGCTTTTATGATTGATCATGTGGGGAGAGCCAATATAAGGAAGAAATGAGTCTACACAACACAATACGCATTATGTAGATGTGTTGGTGGATATGCAAAGGAGTTTTGCAGCATTTCCTTTTATTTCCTACACTGTATTTCAGAGGCGGTTTATAAAATGGCTAGCTTGTTTCTGATCAGGTGTAGTGGCAGGATTCATCATCCTGAGTGCCAAAATGGCATCCCCCCCTCCCCTCCTTTTCAACACTCCTGTTATTTTTAATTTGTGGTTGCATTCCCCCCCCCACACCAATTTATCCTCCTTTTTTTTTCCTCATCTTCTCTCCGTAATAAGAAATGTGTGAATTTTTTATAATGTTATATAAGAAGCCCCAGCACCCCCAGAGACCCATGTCCTGGTTCTGGTGTGTTCAAAACAAGCTCACGAGAGGAAGAGAGCAGAAATGAGATAGAAGGGGAGAGGGAGGGGGTAAAAGTTAAGAGAGCTTTCACAGAGATGGAACGGACTAGAGAAGAAGAGGATGACAGACAGTGAGAGGATTGCAGTGAGGGAGAACAGAAGGAAGAGGAAAGACAGGTTGAGGAGAGAGGATTAAATGAAAGCACATGCAATGGAGCAGCCTGTGGGGGGGGAGATCTCCCCATTAAGAGGCACAGCACTCTGCTCTCTGATCTCCGAGTTGTGTTGTGATGCCAGACAAGAATACTCTGAGGCGACAACCACTGCCACCAGAGAAACAGCTCCTCAGCGACTGATATACAAATACTGTGTACAGCTAAAGTGGAGAGCAGAGAAGAGGGAGGGACGGTAAGCAAGTCCAAAGAGGGAAGGATTGGAGAGAAGGAAGAATGGGAAGCAAGTGTGAGACAGGGAGAGATACGAATAGAAATGTGAGCTCAATAGTGTGACAGGCACCCTTAAAAGCTCTACACAAACTTTTGTTACTTGCAAATGTTGTGTTTAATGGGATAAGCCAAGCATTTGCCGAGAGCACCTACTGGAGTACCGCTTCTTTTGAGGTTGTTCAGGTAATTAATATTATTGTTCACTGATTCCAGTCTAAATCGTGACCATTTAGTGTAAAGCGTCTTTTGTGTCTCGCATTGTTGTGTGTCTCTGTTTGTTGTTACTTAAGACTATGTGAAGTGAATGTAAAGTGGGAGCTGAATAACATAACAAGCTGCCATGAGCAGATGACAGCTTCCACTTTGCAAAAGTGATGATATAAACAACATCTATGTCAGGGTCTGTTAGTGTCAAGTGTCTGTCTGTTATTGCTGGTTAGTATATCCTCTCTTATTTTGAAATCCCTATGTGTCTATTCCCCACTTCCTGTCTAGTCTTGTCCCTCAGGTGAGTTTGATTACTCCCTCTCCCTAAAGTGTCCTACCTGTGTCCAATTGTCTACCTCTCCCTCGTGTATTTAACCCCTGTGTTCCCTTCCCCCTGTGCCAGATTGTCTTGTCTTCTTAGTGAGCAGTCCAGCGTATATTCCAAGTGAGTCTCCTTGTGTTTGATCATTGTTCCGTTTACTGAGTTTGCCTAATCCTTGTCTGTACCTTTGCCTAGTTTTGAATTCCTGGTTTTGACCTTGTTAAGTAAAACAACGATTGATTTAGAAACCCCCCCTGTGTGACTCTGTACTATTGGATCCTCTGTTTGATATTAGCTATATTGCTATATTGCCTGTCCTTGAATCCATCAATGATCCAATTTGATCGATGCAAAACAAAAACATTGATAACCTTAATATAAACATGTTTTCTAACATCCTGTGGTGTATGTCCTTCCTAAGCAGCTCAACACCACTAGAATTAGGAAGGTAAAAGAATGCAGTGCTGAGCATATTTGCTTAGCTCTTGTGACTAACTCAGAATTGACAACTCATTTTTCATTCAAGAGTCACGAGGACTTGTTTTAATATATAATTTAACAGTCCACCCACTTGTTGCTCTTCCTAGTAGCTGTACGGTTTTCAAAAAGGTCTAAAAAATGCAGTTTGTGAATGTGTTTTTGTTTTTTTTTTTTATACAATGCAATGTAAGTTTAAGTTGTACC
>KV751369.1:1703031-1717105 GCA_001698575.1 Mola mola | reverse complement strand
GACTTTGTTGAAAAAGGGCAATTTTTTAAAAGATGATGAAAATTTAATTAAACTGTGCTTAAGTCTACATTCCGCACCCTGCTGAAGAAACGCTAATGCACAACTCAAAAAAAGGCTGAAGCAGGTTGCTCTTATGTTCATGGAGATACTTGGGTCAGTCTGGATGTTAATGCCCTGATGTGATCTTCATCAGCACAGACCCAGAGAGAGAGACCATCATTGGATCTCTGTGATGCAAACGGATGGTTGCTCTTATGGTGCAGTGCAACCAGAGGGGTGGCTTGTGCATCATTATAATGCTCCACCCATCTCCAGCCATGCGACTTACCCATTTACACAGACACCAGCTCGCCTCTGATGCAGCTTTGATACTCAGGCAGATCAGAGGTGCATCAAAACTGGCCCCCCAAGCTGCAGACGGCGATGTGGGGTAAAAGGCGCTGACACTGACACTATTCATCATATTATAATTTTGCCTGTAGAGAGAAAAGGGAAGATGACAACTTGGTCACTGCCTTTTATTTGAACTGACTGCGAACTCAAATAGAATGAAAGATATGAACAAGGAAGGACTGAATGACATCTGCATTCATTTTATAGCTTTTATTCAAAACCTGATTCAGGCTTTAAAGTTTAAAACAGTGTCATTTTATCAAATAAACAGTTTGTCTGCTGTTTTATTTTGAAACCGCGTGTGGACCTTTCCAGATGCAGTGCAAATTAATTTTTAACTAAAGATGACACTTCACATTAGTGCAATTTATGAAATGATGACTTACTGTCAACCTCTGAGCGAGTGTTAGCCTGATGCTTTGTCAAAGTCTAACAATTTCTTTTCTTTTTTTTTTTTTTAAGAGCTTTTTAGCCTTTTAACGACAAGAAAAATCTAATTGAATTTCTTAATGACATAATTTTAATCTCAGCAGGGGGAATTAGAGTTTGATCATTGCTCTCTTGCAGCCTACAGCCTTTGTCATGTTTTTTTCTTTCTTTGTCTGATGTCCAACCTAAGGCAGTCCTCCCTTGATTACTGGCAGGGGGACAGCAAAGAAAGGATAAATAAGACAGGCTCAGATTAATAATCAAGGTTCTTCATTTTTTCCACTAATATCAAAAAGGACTAAGATGTGTTGCAGTTGCGTACCAGGTAGCCAAACTTCACTTCCGATGGCTCAACAGCAGAACTGGTGTGGTTTGAATGATGTACTGCAGCGATGGCCTGAGCATTTGATCAATATCAGAAGCTACCGCTTTTCATCCGGTACAGCTGCTTCACAGACACTGTGCTTTAGGTGTTTTCCACCGATCTTCAGGTCTAAAAGGACAAACCTTTTAGAGAAACAGGAAGTTCTGCAGGTTTTGTCTAAGTAGCAAAACATCGAATACCCTTCTATCCTTACTTTGTCACCCACAGAAGCAAAGTGCAGTGTTTCCCCTCCCATGTTTATTTTTTAAATGCATGCAGCTCCATTCTATGAGGTCAGAAGATGTTTATGCAGTCATCTGGTGTCTAATTATCAATGCCAGAAATGCCTTATTGGTCGCCTTTTCTCTGTCAAGGCTGACAGTTTCTTAGAAAATTGGAATGACTCAGTTTTAGATGTTCAACAAAATGAAACTGATTTTTATAATATTAAAATGAATTACTAAGTATTCTAGTACCCAGAGTGTAACATTGATTTATGATTTTTGTAATAAAATATCAATATTTGGAGAGTTTATATCAATAAATGGATGCAACACAAAATATTCCAATATTTCACCTTGTCAATTTTTTCTTCCCCATTACTACTTAAGATGTGGTTCAATATACAGAATACTTCATAACGTTGGCATAAGGTGATGTATCTCCTTTATGAATGTCATCCTCCAAAGCAATGAATTTCAGATAAAGCTTGTTGTGCGTCCCCTCCAGCTCCCAAACCCTGCAGCCATTTCCCACAGCTATAGAGAAAACCTAAAGCAGCATAATTTGATGGAAGTTATAAAAAAGTACCCTTTTACTACACTTCCCCTGTTTGAGCTGCCTTTGAAGGGGACACCTTCAAAGGCCTCACTCCACTGAATGCCCACATTCAGTGGCTACAGTGGGAGCACTTACCAAACAAAAGAGCCAGTCTGAAAAGCAAGGGAACAATTGTATTAATTTTGTGTACTCCCCCACCTCTGCGGATAGTATGTTTCTAATTTATAGTTTGAACCATTGTTAGCTCACCTGGACCTACGATTGTGGCTAAGAAACCAACTGAGTCTTTTACTCGAGGGTTGTAGTTTAGTTTTGACTTTTGTTGTCAAGATAAGTGAGTGTGTGGCACTAGCTGGCATTTATATATATTAAAAAAAAATTCCCCACTCCTTCAGTTGTGATCATCTTGCCTCTCTTTGATGTCATTCGGCTTCACTTGTCTAGCCCGAATGACATGTAGATGTCAGAGCTGTAGATCCTGGTGATGTGGATCAGTGAGTCGATGTCTCGCTCACTCTTCACATACAGCTTGATGTCATCCGTGTAGAAGAGTTGGCTGATCGTTGTTCCATTTCTGAACCGGTATCCCAGGCCACTCTGTGATGATCTGGCTGAGGGGGTTCAAGCCAATGCAGCAGCAGGGGGGACAGGGCATCTCCTTGGTCTTCCTGGTCTTCCTGGTCTTACAGTCTCTAGAGACTGCCCTGTCCACCGGTAGCTGGTGTTTGGCTCCTCTGGTGTCACTACCAACCCTTTTCTGGGCCCTGCTCACCTATTGAGCCACATGCCTACTCATCTTGGCCGCAATGATGCCTGACAGGAGCTTCCGTGTCGTGCAGAGGCAGGTTATTTGTCAGTAGTTGGATGGAATCGTTCCCTTCTCGGGGTCCTTCATGATCAGGACCGTCTGGCCTTGGCTGAACCACTCTGGGTGGGTCCCATCTTTCAGCAGCTGGTTTATCTGAGCTGCAAGGTGTTCATGGAGTGCAGTCAGCTTCTTTAGCCAGTAGTTGTGGATCATGTCAGGGCCTGGTGCTGTCCAGCTCTTCATCCCTGAGACTCTTTCTTGGATATCTGCCATTGTGATATATATAGTTTTTTTGGTTTTTTTGAGGGGGGCATTAATGCAGAAAATACAGTACATATAATATAGACATGTGCTGTCATAAGTGGAATCTTGGCAATTATTCCCTTCCCTGAAATAAGAATCACCTTCTCTGACCTTTTAATCACTGTTCTCCTTTCAGTGGCTCTCGGGTTTTCCCTCAGACAGACATCCATCTAAAGTGGTGAACCTCAGTTTAATTAATTATGCATATGCAAATACAATCCCTTTAGTACCAGGATCTCTTTTCACTCCATCTTTCTATGGTTTTCACTCCATTTTTCTACCCCGCTCTTATTCCTCCTCTGTGGTGACTCCAGGTGGATTTTTTTGTAAATTCAATTGGCATTAATTTGCTGACACTGCACGTGGACACATTTACCGTTAATATACCCTTGCACTAACAACTGCTCACCCTCCACCCGTGCCTGAACTATAGGTATGATTGGAGGGAGAAGATGGGGTGCAGCACATGGTAATGGAATTTTTACTAAGCTTCTAATTGAAGCAGAATGGGATGGCTTATTTCGAATAAGGAAAATTAACTGCTTGTTATCAGCCAGTTGGCTGAGGGATAAGGCAATTGCAGTCTGTGTGTCGGGAGTTGTTTTTTTATGTGTGCTGAGTGGAACTTGTAGCTGTGTTTGTGTGTGTATTCGTGTGCATGCGAGTGCATGGTCACATAACTAAACATGACCGCCATAGCTTATTTAATTTCAAAGTTTTAAGTTTTAAAATTGAAAGTGTTTCTGACCTAAATACAAATGCTCCATAATTTGCAGAGTTTAAATATTATTCAATACAATTCTCATTTTTTTATTTAGAATGAAATATATATATATTATTGTATTGTACTTGTATTGCTTTAGTTACTCAGAATGTTTTGGAGAGACTTTGGAACAGTTTGAATTCAGACCATCTTAATAATTTATTATCAGGAGGCTGGCAGCTTTACAGCCACAATAAATGACTCACTCTCCTTTCTAGATTAACTGTAAGAATAGGTTAATAGTTGATTTGCAGGCTCTCTTCCACCGTCTGCACAATAATTGGAGCTGTAATGCCAGGAAATTATTGGCATATGTGTGAAAAACATTTACTCATTTATCCCCTGGACTGACCTGATCACTCCCCCTTGCTGCATTTGCTATTGATAACTCATGGTTTTGCTCTTTCAAGGGAGTAATTGAGCCATATTAAGTTCCACCAATTTGTGTCTGGGCATAAGTCCAGAAACTCACTCTAATGTCCGCAAATTCCATCATCTAAGCACATATCATGGGTTTCCGTTAAAATGTCCATTTGGGAGAGGAAACTTCTTTTCAATGTTTGCTTTGCTAGATAAAGCTAAGTAATTAATTCACCTTGTTGATACAAATTTCGTTGAGTATCATCTTTCAGTATATGCTTTTAATGGCTTTGAAATTAAATTGGACAGATCTCAAAGCGTTCTGGCATTTTATGTTTGCGAGCCTTTTTTGCAGAAAACAAATATTTTGTCACCCAACGCCTAATTAAATAACTTCCACATGATGGAACTGTCAGACAGAATGGGAAGGTAAACTGTTACAATGCTGTCAGTGGTGATATCCTGCTTATTTTTTGTAATTGTCTCTTTGATCTGGTTTCTGATGCTCTGATCGGATGAATAATGGAAAACTTGACATTGGTCCATCTTTTCATTGAAACAATAAGCAAATAACTAGATTAATTTTACTACCTTGTTTGTGGTCAGTGCCATTTGAAAAGGTGGAACTGCTCAGCCTCTTGGACTGTGAGACAATACAAACCCAATCAAAGCAAACAGAAGCCAAAAGTTTCACCTCTGGACCAGAAATATGAACCAAACAAGCATCCGCATTTTCAGGAAACCTCTCTGCCAACTGTTCTAAATTCTTCATGTCACTGGCAGAAAACCACCACAGAGAATGAGTGCAGTGCGTCATATTAACTGGTTTGTAATTGAATTGTAATGGGAGGTAGGTTGGTAATCAGTGTACAGCAGGTAGTTTTCATTCCAGTGTTTGACAGTAATGTCCTCTAATGGGGACCTCTGGCTCTACTCTTGTTCCAGTCCACTGGGTTTCCCTGGATCCCTGTGTGATTGTGTGTGAGTGTTTATAGGCATGCAGTTTAAGGATGCAGCCATTTTTTGTTTTCTTTTTAAAGACAGACTCCTATTAAAATCATGTTTTTGACCTTGTTAACAGAACCATATCGTGTTTTCTATGTGCTATGACACACATCACGATCAAACTAAGCAGTCAACATGAGCTGAGGGGTTTGTGCTTTCATTCTACAATCTACTGATGACAGTCTCCGACAAACAAATCCTGACAGCCCAGGTCCTCTGTGTAGAAAAATTTAAGGAACCAATCTTGATGACTTGCAGTGTTGATCTTAACATCTACTAATATATTAAAATACAAACTATTCTTCCTTCTTCTTCTTCTTCTTGGGAATGTGTGTGTGCAAACATGTACGGCTGAATAACTCCAATGTTAGAATGTGCCACTGTCTAGCATATAGTAGACTAGTTTAATAGTTGGAAGATGCTCACTGGAGCGGTCAGCGGAGATGGGGCAGGGCTAAAGTAGCACAGCCCTAAAACCCCACAACCTAAACGAGGCAGAGGTGTAGAATTACTTTTTAGACCATAAAACGATTTTACATACATATATTTTGTTTTTATTTTAATCAATGGCTGGCCCAGGACTTTATATGTCCACTGTACAAGGCAGAAATGGTTCATTGCATAGCCTCACTACTAATTTCCTCTCAGTATATCCTGAAATTCTTTTCCTTTTAATTATACTTGACCTTGAAGACATGTCTATTCGTCACCATCCAGTCTTGATGAATTATTAGTGCCAATTGTGCAGTGATATACAATAAAAACGCCCTTATGTGGCTTCTGGGGACCTCGCTGTCCTTGCTGATCTGCAGCTTGAATCGTTTCTCCATCATAATTTTCTTCATCTCTCTCTTTTAACTGCCAGTGCAACCTCCCCTCACCCTCCCATTCTTCTGCACAAGAATTGAATAGCTCCGAGAAAAAGGTAGGGTAACCAAAAGAAAGAGACAAAGGATGAGTGTGAAATAGACATTGAGAGGTTGGGTAGTTAACAGTGTGTGGGGGGGGGAAGAGGCTGATGTGACAAGGCTCCTTATCCATCTGGGTATGCTGTATTTTCACCGACGCTTGTTTCGCAGGGGCACCAGAGCACAACGCCCAAATGGTGTGTCGTGTCTGTAGTGGACCAACAAGGGTCTGAGTCACCGGCTTAGCACACCCACGCTGCCGTGATACAGCACAGAATAACAGGCTTTCAATGTTGCCAATGGAAGCAGGCAACACGGATTGTGTGGCCCGTTCTGTGTGTGTGTGTTCCCACCGTGTATTTTGTACCTGTGTGGGTGGATGAGCGTGTGTGTGGCAATGTCTCATAATCCTGTCTCATGTCCTGTGAGCGTCTGCAATGTAGCACTGAGGCCTTTTTCCAATATTGTCAGTATTGTTTATGTTGTGTGTTTCTCAACCTCCCAAGGCTGTTTGCCTGTTTGTTAGACGTGAGGATTACTGGTGATCATTACATTTTCATAGTTTGACTGTCCAGGAGAATCAAAAAGCTGTTCAGGAGACGTGATCTCCCCTCTAAAGTTTGAGTAGTCATCACAGATTCTCACGTTGAGATGATCTGATGGGATGGTAAGGCACCTATACAGATTTGGAGCAATGAGTGGTGTAAGGGCTTTTGAGCATGCAAGAGAAAGCAGACCTAATAACCTTTGTAGAGACAAATGAGCTGATTTATATAGTGCTTTGAAGCGCTGGAGTTCCTGTTTATATATGGAGCGATCCATACAAAGGTTTAGTTGCTTACTATTCTGTATCATTTGCCAGTTGATGTTATTTGTAGTCTGTTTTACTACTTTACCCAATAGGGACTACCACATCTCAGAACATGACAAGCTGCATGACTGACATGGTACCAAAGCCACAACGAAACATGTTTTTTGGTGGAAGTTAAGTCAAGTTCACTGAAGACTGTATCGCATTTTTTAAGCTGCAGATGTCCAAAATGCCTCCTGCAAAAAAACTTTTACACGACAGTTACATTTAAGTATAGCGATGCTATTGGAATTAAACGAGTGCATATATTTGAAGGCAAGATCTGAAATAGATCAATTGTCAAACTCTGGGTTTTGTTTTTTTTTTGTGTGTGTAAATGTGATATTTTTGTATTACGGTTTTGAGTTTCCAGTTGTTTGTCCTGTTTGTAACCTGTGTCAGTATCTCTAGTTTATTTCGCTTTGGAGGTTTTGAGTTATTGTTTGACGTTTGGCTTTCCAGTGATTGAGTTCTGAAGTTCTAGTCTTAAGTTTCCAGCGTTTATTCTTGTGTTCAAGTTTCTATTTCATTTCCTCTCCTCCTTGTGATTTCCTTCATGTGTTTCACCTGTGTCCTCTTTTCTGCCCTGCCCTAATGTGCAGCACAACTTATCTCCGCTCTCTTTTTTTATTTAGGTCTTTGAGCTCCCTTTGTCTGTGCCAGATTGTTGTGTATCACTCCATCATCAGTCCTCCATTTTTCCACTATGTTGTTTCGTTTTGCCTACCTGATTTTTGACTGTGTAGATTTTGCTTTGCTGTCATATTGATTTTCTGGGCTTGACCCGAGTCTGCATTTCAATCTGTATGTTGGCATCACCCCACATTAAATATAAATCCTCTCTTGCCTCGCCTCAGTTGTCTGCATGTTGGATGAAACCCCCGTCAATAGTGTTTGTGGCACAACCGTGAGGCACAGTGCTGCCCTCACCACCTCAATTCAACCAGTATCATTTCTGTCTTACCCACCTGTGCTTCTCCGTGTGTGTTTATTTATTTTGCCTTGCACCTCTTTCTCTGCAAGAAATCATCAGTGCAAAGTCAACCTCTTTCCCCTTCTCCGTCAGCTACCACTCTGTGCTGACTGAAGTTGTCCACCTTTAACCCGTGATTGGAGACAGCACACATCGCTCTCTGGAGGCCATGTCCAATCAGGGGAGCCAAATCTGATAGAGAAGGAGGATGCCAGCAAGATTGCAGGGCACTGTTTATTTAGCGATAGTAAGGAAAACCGTTTTATTTTTGTCCCCATTTTCTTTTTTTTTTGTTTTTCCCCACAACCACATATAAGTATTTGCATATAAATGCAGCCCGGTGGCTGTCAAGGAAGAGATACGGTTGGGGACAGAGAGACAAATGACAAATGAAGATGAAGTGTCATGAGCGTAAAGTGCAGGCAAGACGGGGAAAGATAGAGCGGTTTTATCTGTTTATGAGGAACTGCTCGGAGGATCGGAGTTAAATGTCAATGCAATCATGACTTAAACTGGGCAGCCAGAGTCTCCAAACAAAATATATCAACGTTTTCATCAATATTAAATCCAACCATTTTTTTTTTTTTGTTGGCATTTTTTTTTAAACAAGATGCATTTATGGTAATGGAGGGCTTAGAAATAGTTTTTTATTTAGGAAAATATTTTTTTTTGATGCTGTTTATTGGGATCATAAAACGTTCTGATCATAATCACTGAGAACTTGGAAAATAGCCGCATCCTAAAGAATCAGTCCTATAGAGAATCAGCCAGCCGGTGGAGTTGCAAACAGTTTAGATAAATTCCTTCGTGATTGAGCTCATCTGCTAGCTACATATCTATAGAAAACAGTCTATTTATTTTTCCTATCGAATGAAATCAATGAACATGGGAATTGATTTGAAGCTTTGTGATTGTCTTATAGCCAGCGTTGTGAAAAATAAATCTCTTCCGTTATTCACTTTAGTTTTCCTTTAACTTTTGAGTTGCCATTAAAGTATAGTTAGCCTAACACAGCATAAATATTGAGTTAAACAGCAGACTTATTCAAATGTTAACGTTTGCCTGAGCAGAAGCTATCTCACGTTATCGATTCCCGCATACACACTTTGCACAGGTAGGTTGAAACGGTCATTGAGCATAGAGTTTGGACTCTGCTTTAGGTATAAGATTTGATCAACTCTACAAAGGTTGCTAGGTATGTTTTATCATCACCTTTGGTTATTTCTTCCCCTTATCCGTAACTCCTCCTACACCATATAGTTACACTGCATACAACTTAATCTAGCAAACAGACCAGTGGTGTTTGAGTAATATTTTTCTAGAGCGATTTCTGTCAGGTGGTGGACTATATGTACCGTACTGCGTTCGTTCTCACTTGTTTCTGCAGAAGTCAGGGCCGTTTGATCCCTCCTTTTATTTTAATGCTAAGCTACATACGTTTCCTCATTTTCAGGGAAAATGCGAAAAGGCATAGTTCCACAAATAACGGATTATTTCTTTAACTTTCCTGAACATTTTTTAAGACTGCTTTTCACATCCAGGTGGTGGTCGAGTCCTATTTATGTTGCCGTAAGGCTTGTCGTTTCTTTATTATTGCAGTGTCGTTGCATCAACAGTATATTGGCCTTCCTCCTACATTTTTAAAGAGATGCCTTTCTGTTCAAGTACAAGTCCCGACTCTTGTGGTCTATAGATCCTCTAGTGTGTGTGTGTGTGTGAGAGAGAGAGTTGTGCACATGCAGATAGCCGTGGCTGATTGCTTTATTGGCTGATGACTCATTCTCTTTCTCAACCTGCTGGAGGTGCTTCAATCACATAGGTAATCTCTTCCCGAGAGGTTACCTTTCCCACACATCAGAGGCTTTATGCGCCTTAACTGATACCCACTCTGCTGCGACAGCATTTTCACAAGGTGGGAATTGGCAGGTCAAGATTTCAAGACATTTCTCTCCCACCCCACAGCCTCCCTCCGCTGGCCAAAGTGGCTGTGAAGTTGATAAGTTCCTTTAAGGACCCTGGAGCCAGGCCAGCGAAGACACTACACATCATGAGGGCAAATAAAGGTTGATGTGGCATCACCTCGCAGAAAGACACAGGTGTAGGGATGCTGGCATGTCTATCCAGCCGTCCTCACGTGCACTTCTTTGCGATTGTATTATCCTGCAGCTTTTATGGAGAAATCCAGTAGTGAGCCCTCAGCTTGATTGCTAATGGGAGAACACACAATCTGTGGGTGTCTCGGTGGTGAAGAGACTCAATCTGCATACGATTACCCCTCAGCAGACCTGTAACCCAATGAATGAGCTGATCACCTCCTCTGCAGGAGGAGCATATGCTCAGGAGACTGTAAAATGCAGCAGGAACATGATGACAAAATATTTGCTCAGTTTTAGTTTGCCGCAATTTGAACCACAAATTCATTGGGCTTGTGTATCTCGAATGCATTATTTATTATCTTTGTCTCATCTCTGTTGCATTGTTTCAGCAATTGCCTTGTTTTTGCAATGTGTTACATTCTGCCCTGCTCTATAGATCCAGTATGTAGAACCTCCACTAAAACAAAATGGCCAGTTTCAATATACCTCTATGCATTATAATGACTTATAATTCAGAAAAACAACTTCAGCCGATTTGTGGGAAATGGCTTAAGACTGATTCCCAGTGTTTTCCTTTAAATACTGAATCAAATGAGGCATTTCGGTGAAATGAAATTGTTTTGGTGTGTGTTTTTTTTTGTTCTTATTTTGAAAGTATAATTATCTTTATGACTCAGAAATACTTCTTAGTTAAAGTCTTCTCTCAGTTGAGCTTGATTTTAACACCCCCTGCTGTCTAGATTTGTATTTAAACCTAGTTTGATGGTTTTTACCGAAGGGATTTCATAATGAGTTTAAAATGCACATCTGTGCAGAGAATTTGGCATCAGATTTTTAAAACCAAAATCTTTATAGAAATCAACTTCTTGGTTCGGTTTTGATTTGGATCATAAAACATTAAGATAGAAACTTTTCAATACATGAGACCTCCGTCTTGTACACACTTTCAAATATACCTTACAAATGGCCCCGCATTTGTTTATTGGCATGGTTAAATCGGGATATTGTAAGAAGAGAAGTGTGACTCCATTAAATCCCGATTTCCATGCAGAGTGACCCAGAAACATTTGTTCTGTGGTCATTTGCAACAACACAACAGTTACCAGTTTATCACTTTTTCAGCTGACAAATATAGATGTTGGACGCACTACTGCAACTGAGGAATTACCCCTTTTTACCTACGGGTCAGATGTAGCAGAGCCACAAACGCTGCTTGTGCCGGACTGTCCCAGGTGGGTGCTGAAGGGCTGCCGGAGTTGTTATCACTCAGCACATTGGCCAATTCCCTCACCAATTGTGATCCAGCTGAATGGAAATCTGGTGAGCAGGGAACTGTTAATCGAGTTCAATTAGGCTTTGTACCATGTTTGTTTCCCGCCAGCAGATTATGCAGAATCCCCACCCTCACTTACTGAAATGAACGATAACCTTCTGTCAACAGTTTGAAACGGGCAATTTGAGGATACGTGGTAGATAACAGATATTGGTGCTGGCAAAGCTCCCGTTAGTCATATTAGAGATAAATACAGCAGGACCTTTGAAACAGACTGGAGTTAAGCCTGAGAGGGAAATTAATTTCAGATTTTGTCTTTAACTCCTCGGTTAAACTGGGGATATTTTCAAAGCTCTGTGGAGTAATAAAATGCCTTTGGGTGCTTTGAAAAGCATCTTTTATCTGACAGCAATTTCAACGTTGAAAAGACCTACTTTTACATGTTGTTTCCCATTTTCTACTTCTCATTTGTCTTTTTTTATCAGATGCATACTAATAAGTAAGTTAAGTTTGTAATTGAATTACTTAATCTAAAGATTGTAATGTCCACTTTTATGCATGTGTCGTTTAACTGAACCAGCTATACAGACGTAGAGTTATTTGCTCTATTCTGCACAACGGTACTCAGACACCCGATCTGTGCAACATTTTTTTAATATTCACTAAAAAAAGAAACGGGGATATCAAATCCAGTTTGTGCAGCCAAACTGAAACCACATCTGAGTACATTTGCCAATGTAGTTTCTGTCTGGGCCTCCAGAGAAAATTAAGGTGGAAATACCAGTAAATTTTATTTTCATCCTCCATAATTAGCGTCCCCCTCTAATCAAAATTCTCTTCCTCAAGCTGAATGTTAGATTTTTAACTGAATAGAATAATGTATTTGCAGAGTCACAATGAGGCTCTTTTCACACTCAAAGCCCCAAAAATGTACATTTTCTCCGTCAATGACAATCTGATTTTAAGCGAGGTCCTACAAGCATGATTTATGTCATCGGAAATCCTGGTCCAGTAATCACTATACATGAGAGTGATCTGGAAACCTTAACTCTACAAACACCAAGACTGAACTTACAGTAAAAGACATGAAATTGAGTCTAATTCATGAAATTTGAATGTGTCAATGTCCCTTCAGGAATGTACCAGACAAAAGCTCTATATTTTAAAGTCTTTCTTTTGTTTGTAGGTGCACCCAAGAAAAGAGAACGATAAGCTGTTACCCCTTGCATACTTTTCTCCAAAAAAAGTCAGAATTTATGACCTTTATACCTTAAGCCTTCAAGTTATTATGATCCATGAACTAATTAACAAGTTTTTGATAATTGATAGTCCATCCTTTGTTGTCGTAGCGACGGTTACGCTGAAAGGACGACAATTTGGGTTAGCTCGCACAGCACAAACTGCCTTCTCCAGCATTTGTGTAGGCTTCATTTTGTTTCTAGTTATTCATTCTGTCTACATTTTTTTTTTCTTTTAGTTTATCTCCTGCAAGGTCTCATACATTTGGGAGAATCAAAAAGAGGTTAAGAGGTTGACATCAAATGGTGTGAACGCAGCGTTCTCAGTCTCAAGGTATGAAGAGAGTGACTTAATGATGCTAATGGATCAGATAGGAAGGAAGATTTGCAGATTTGACACTGCTGATCAGCCTCACAACAAAATTACATATTCAGAACATTCACATGCAAATACACACATGCACATGTTAAATTGTTGGTTGATTCCAGACCTACTCTCATGATAAACTGATTTCTTCTGTAACAAATGTTATCTAATTGGCTCCTCTGCTAGACCCAGAGATTCATGAAAAAAGAGCATTGAATGAACTGCAGCTAAAATGATTGGTGATTAGCTATCGAACAGAAAATTATTCACCAGCTGTTCTATCTTTTCTTGTCATTTGGTTTTGGCTTGCAAAGAAACATGCTTTTCTACTGCTTTACTTGGAGGCAGAAAGACATTGTGGCATTGGCAGCCATCTTGGCTCCATTGAGACATCAGCTGAAGGAAGCCACCTGTAGCAGCTTGTAGCTAATGAACTGCCTCCTTATTCCAGAACAACATATTCATTGTACATGCATCCGCTTGCACACCTGATGCATATTATTCATACTCTAACAGAAAGAAATGCATTCTGTTGCATGTCATTGATGGATTGTCATCAAAAAGTTTGCCAATCCATAGTATGTGTTCTTTTTTATGCTGCTCAAGTGAGTTAGTTTGCTTTCCCTGTTTTTGCTCCTAAAGCACCCGCAAAGTATTGTTGCTGCCACTCCAAGCACCACCCTCACAGTCCCTAACGATATAACGCAATAACATAAATTAGCATTGCTAAATCAATTCCCCACCAACACCCCTCCTTTGGTTATCCCCAACGACCGCACTGAACCTCGTTGATTGGCGGCTGACTTGCTTCTTTGGTAAATAAAACATTTATGGAGGCTCAATTAGTAGAGCCTTTTGGGTCTGCGGCATCTGTGCTCACCAGCTGTTTTTTAAAAGAAGAGTGATGCGGTGAGGTGAAGCAAGTGAAAAAAGGATGTCAGAAACAGGAAAGGAACGAAATGGATAAAGAAGATGAAGACAGAAAACTTGTTTTTGATTCAGTGTGGACCCACTTTGGCTTTCAAATGAAAGACAAGTGGGTTGATGTCTTTTAACTCAAGAGCTTTTATCTGATATTTTACCTTAATAGAGTGTACAGAAATAGAGTAGCTGCATTAAATAAACCTTGGAAGAAAAAAAAACTTGATTGGGGTGAGGAAACGT
>KV751369.1:1677812-1702998 GCA_001698575.1 Mola mola | reverse complement strand
GGTGAGGAAGTGTGATGGGTTTTTTTTGTTGTTTTTTTTTTTTTTAAAAAAAGCAGTGTCGGTGCTTTTTAATTTAATATTATTCATATTGTGGGGACATCATCTGTTAGCCATGTCTGCAGTGATAGAACGGTACAGAAAAATACAGATAAACAGACAAGTTTTTGCTTATAAAGTGTCATGTTTTGTTATACTGTTGAACATTATTGGGAAGCTCTTAACACGAAGAACCTGAGTAGGCTTTGATTGCATCTTCTCCTGTTTATCCACTTTAAGTTGTATTCACAGCAGACCTGTTGGGCTGGTGTGAAAGCTCATTGGAACTTGCAGAACAAACGACCTCCAGTCCACCAGAAAACCAAGTTCTTAGTTCAGTCTTGGCCCCACTTCCTGGTGAATCCCAATGCAGTCTGTTTGAGATGTGAAAGTAAAGTGGACTAAGTTGTAAACCAAAGACAGGAACTTAACCTCCTTTTATGGGATAAAACGAAGCAAAACTAACACCACACATTTTCACGATGTCCCAATGTCTAATGGACAGATACAGAGCAAGAATGAGGTGAAACGTGATTGTATAATGTCACAGACTTATAGCAGCTCTTAATTTTCTCAGTTAAAATGCTGATGGGTGTCATCACTGCCATTTCAAAGGATATTGATGGTAGCTTTGACACAATTTATTGCCAGTAGACTTGATTTATGTCTGAGACGGAGACACACAAGTCAAATATAACCACTGCGATGTCTGAAGGTGAAGGTAGGGCCAGACAGGGAGCGATGATTGAATGCAGCAGATGACACACTAAACGTTCAGTTAGACATTCAAAAGTATAATAAGGTAATGAAAGCACTTCCACATATACCTGCATGGACTTTTCGCCATGAATTCATCAGACACACTTAGAAAACGATGCGTAAGACGTGTGTACATGTTTTAATAGCCTCATTTGGTCTGTTTGCTCTTCTGAAACAAACAAACAAAAAAAAAAACAAGACACTGTAGATGTCGGTGCTACTGGGAGGAAAAAAAGAGATCCTGTACTGGTCTTTTAATTGCATTTTTAGATTCCCAGGATTGCAAACCTCCTTCGTTTGGCAGTTAGCATTTTAGCATTTAGCATGTGTATCTGTACGTACACATTATGACTGAGGACTTCCGGTTTCATCAGTTACTCCAATGTTAGATCTTGCCACTGTGCAGCGTATAGTAGAACCACAGCCTAGATGACGCAAAATGTTTAGAATTTACATCCAAGCTAAATTAGTGGTTGGAGCTGATCTTTAATTCTTCCTCTCTCTGTCCTTTTTTTTTTTTTTTTTTTTCAGTGGAAGGCTGCACAGATTGGTCAGTGGACTATCTGAAATATAAGGTGCTTCTGGGAGAACCTGTACGGATTAAGTGCGCTTTATTCTATGGATATATACGGGCCAACTACACCCATGCGCAGAGCACTGGACTCAGCCTCATGTGGTACAAAAGCGCGGGACACGGGGACTTCGAGGAACCCATCAGTTTTGACGGCACAAGGATGAGCAAGGAGGAGGATGCCATATGGTTCCGACCAGCGGAGTTGGATGACGTAGGATACTATTCCTGTGTATTAAGGTAAGCCCCCTGTTAATTGGAGATATACTTTTGACCATCCACTGTAGCAAGTCCATCAATCCTTTGGATTTGTTTCCAAAGGATTGTCTTAAAAATGTGTTTCTGGAATCCTTTGGGCAAAAAATAAGTGTCTCATCCCCCGGCCATAAGAGCACCGGTCCTTGGTCTACAGGTGATTGTGTAACAGTATGTGGCCCCTTTGCTTCACTTTATATGCTAAATGATTTCTTTTTTTCTCCTACGGGGAACAGTGAGCCATTAGTTTCAATTGGTAAAACCATAATTCTTCAGCCAGCAGTCCGTCTTTCTAAAAATGTAAAAGAGTGAGAAGTGAGATGGAGGAAAATGTGCAGTAACTCAGCATAGGAAGATCGAGGAAAGGAAAAGGTAGCTAAGATAAAAAGGAAAAAAAAAAAAAGCATGGTACGCAATATCTTTAATTTCTACTCGCCCAATGTTGGAGGTAGACAATTGTTTACTTTATGAATTCTATAATGTGGTGACATTTCTGGCTTTCTAGCTCATATTGGCAGAGGTTGTCTGTGGCCAATCAGAAAGAAAAGCACTGATGCTCTTCTAAGCCCATAACAATGTGTTTTTCCACAGGACACATCTTCCTGAAAGATAGGAGGTTTTTTTAAATTCCCCAAAATCCATTTGTACTCCAGGTTAAGCGAAACTAATATGGAACATTTGTTGCTCTCTAAGTAGGTAAATAATGTGCCCTTTAGCAGTTGCGTTCAGTGTCGGTTCTTGTGTTTCACAAGCTCAATTCAAAGCAGTTCGTGCCATTACTATTCATCACCACGGGCGCTCTCCCGTTTCGCTTTGGCGGCCGCACCAGTCCAGTGATTCTCATGGCTCAATTTATCAACGTTGGAAGCATTTTTTTTTTAGAGCTACACAATCAGCCAGCTCACAGTTATTGTGTAATCACGCGGAAAGTAGAGCCATGAGATTTGATTTGGACTAGTTGTGCTGCTTTGTCGCCAGTCTCTGTGATTCAGAACCAAATTAAGGGGCAACACTTATTTGCCCATCGTGGAGAAAAACAACAATCGTTCTGAATGCGGAGCATTTTTCCGTCATAGAGAAATTTTCTGTCTACAGCCACGGCTTTGGGCTATTGTTGTTTTCTGCCGCTTATGTGTACTCTGTTTTGATATTGTATATATTGAGTCAAGAGAAGGATGTTTATCTGTTTAAGAGTCAACTCTATTTACAACTCTGGCCTTTATTTCCAATGCCAGCACTGATTTTAACTGTTAATCAAACCGCAGTAATATCTAAACAGACACACACAATAACACTGTGTTATGATGTGATTATTCTCACAAGTCCATGATTATATGTGGATCAATAATACTACTGTTTTAAAGACCGCCATCTTTATGGCGGTATTTCCTGAAGGATTTTATGGGCGGACGCAGAAAAAAACATTTGCACATTTTGAGTGATCCAGAGTTTTAACTAAATGTTAAATGTATGTTCATTATATAACATTTTATCATAAAATGTCAGGAAATTTGAAATAATGATATCCATGATAATACAAGGAGCATACTAAAGGGCATATTACAAAATATATATACATATTATAAATAAAAAAAAGGTTTGCTAGTAGTATAATATAAAACGTATTTTTAATTTAAAAATAACCATAGTAGATTAAATTTATTTAACTTCAGGGACCTGCACAACATTACCATCACCTAATAGAATTTGCTTCAAATTTTAAGGTCAAGTGTAAACATTCAGCAGCAATCCAAACAAAAATAACATGTAACTGCATCAGTAATTTCTTTGCACCGTGTGCTCTTTTTGGTGTACGGCAGTGAAACTTGCGACTGCACCTGCTTGAGTCATCCTTTTCATACCTTTGGACTGTGCATTACGGAGAGCTTTGTTCTTCATAGCCCTCTAGCCTTCACCGTCTATTTGCACTCGATTGTGCATTTTTGCTTGAAGTGATTGAATGAAGTTTGTTGTCTTCCTTCCTTTGCCGTCACCGTTTTCATGCACCGTTGTTATTATTGTGCTTTGATAGAGGTCTGAACTATAGCCAAAACACTCAGATGTGCCACAGTGTCCACTAGCTCATTACTCACTTTGTCTGTCTGTCCATTTTTAGTGCTGGGCAGGTAGTTTTCTAACTCACTTTTCACATTATAATTGTTAATGTAAAAATAATATTAATTGATATGCTTCATAAATGCATGAACGCAAAGTGAAAGCACTAACTGTAAAACAATTACAAAAATAAAGGAGAAAAGCACTCATTTGACATAAGGTGTCAACTGTCAGGTTTGCAACGGTAGAGTTGAAGAAATTGTCCAAATAACTTTCAGAATTGTAAATGCTTTATTATATAGTAATAACTTAGTGACCTACTAGGTAAAGGGTGGTTTCACTTGACTGGCTCATTAGTCAGCTCCGTACAGTGGCTTCCAGTGGCTTTTAAGAGGGGGAAGGCCCTGCTTGAAAGGCTTGAGAGAGGATCAAGTCATTGGATATTGCATGTGCGTGTGTGCGTGCGTGTGTGTGACATGTTTAGTTTAATGCAACATTCTGACGTGCATAGCAATGCATTAGAACTAACCTCACAGGGCCATCAAATTAGGATGATTTATAGTCCAACATTAGCATATGGTGTGAATTCTGTAGAACAGAGCCACAATAATAAGGCCAATATTCAGTTCAGCTGACTGACGGAGCATTTGTTTCAAGGAAACGGACCGTTTATTGCTTTTTCATATTTACTGTTGTTCGAAGTGCTATAATCCGGGAAGGTCACCCATATAAATAGTACTTAAGTAAGGGATATTCATGCAATTTATCAAAGCAAATTTTTTTTCACAAAAGATTTATTTCAGTATTAAAAGTGTTGCAAATAAATCCATACGTAGTATCTATATGTATATGTTTTTATCTGAATCCCACAATAACAATGATGCAGTGCACTTTTTTTACAGTTATTGAGTTAAAAATATACAGGTGTTTCACTTTAAGTATCTCTGCTATTCTACCATGACACTTGCTATAATGTTTTGAGTTTGGTTAGTGGTGGGGAAAAAAAGCGTTTTGATATTTACCTTTCAACTTGCACATAGCCATTAGGTTGTAGCCCTAGTGAAGGTTTAGGTTGGGAAATATGGTAGTAATATAGTTCTCCTGGAGTGGAAGTATAAAATTTAGTATCAATTATCTCAAAATTGTGCTTAAGTATAATACTAAAGAAGGTTAAATGTACTTTATTACATTCTGTCATGTTGTATGAACTAAAATTAAACATGGTTGCAAATGTTTTCTATACATAAGGTTAAAGGGAGCCACTCAAAGTACTTTAGCAGTAATAATACCTGAACTATTGACCTTGACACAGCTATTAACCTTAACATTTCATCATTTGCGACTACATGTGTCTTCATTTTGCATTTCCACAGTGTTATTAATGGAAATGTTACATGGAATGAAATCATTTGATTTTACAACCACACAGTACCCAAAGCCATTATTCAAGCCATCATTTCTAGCCTCCGTAGCCAAATCGGAGGATTGCTCTTGTCTTTTGTTTCAGTGACGTGGGTCCTATAGATGAGCAGGGCTTGCATATGTTAACATATCACATTTGGATTAAGCTCTTGGCAGTGAATTTTTTTCTTGAGGATCCTCACCCTTCTGAAACATGAAGAGATCTGGAGAATTAGAGCGCTCAGCAGTGAAACGAATGAATCCCAACACAACAACAAATCATCGCTCATTGGATGCATTTCATACTTGAGCATGTAATAACAATTCAACCCTAGTTTCTTATGGGCCCCCGTGACGTTTTTGTCTTAAGGCAAGTATTGATAGAAACTGGTGAATCCAACAATTTCACGTATCGGCGTCTACGTTCTCGTCCACGGACAACATCTAGAAATTACGTTTACACTGTCATTTTATCGTTGTTTTGTTCATAATTTACAATTCCTCATTTCTCTTCAAGCGCCAGTGTGGTGTGTGTGAGGATTAAAAGTAGTTTAACGTTCTTGTTTTTTCAGTCTTTAACATTTGTTTTTCTAAGATCGGCTTTGATGTCCATTTAGGGGAGTACTAATTTCTGTTTTGTATAATTCCGGATTAAAATTCCTGGATGCAGTTTCACACCCCACCTATGATGTGGGGGATCTGTGAACGTGCTGCTTTAGTCCCGCCCCTTCTCAGATCATCATTCTGCCGCACATCTGCAGTCGAAGTGAAGCAGAGTTTACCTGCTCCGTAAATTTCAGACTTTTAATCTAGTCTACCATACGCTGCACATTGAAAAATTATTCAGCCGTACACGATGTAGAATAATGTCTGGTGGTGTTCTTTGGGATATTATACAATTAATAAATTAGGTCACTGTTGTTTTCTTTTATCATATGCTGACACCCTTTCAGAATTGGTTCTAATACTAAAATTAGTATCAGAAATGCAACTGATCCCACTTAAAAACAATACCGAACTATGTATCGGCTAGAAATGAAATGACCAGCTATACTATACTGTAGGCTATTAGTGCAAAACCTGTATACATGCACAATTAGCCATAAAAACAGCAAGTTATTTCTTTTTTCTATGATAGTAGTGCTGCTGTTGCCAATGTCAACAACTATTTAGATAGCTCAGAGGAGATTTGCTTGCCACAGGTGTTGCAGCAAGCAAAGCTAACCGTGTTAGCCGAATATTCATAAAGCACTCATATCAGGATCGCCATAGCCTGTGAAAACACATTACTGCAGCATTTCTGCCAGTTTGCTTCCATTGAACTAGGAGACCAAAGTGCTACCGTTATCCCAAAATAGCCATTCAAACCAAAATAGAACTTAATTTAAAAATGTTCAAATGTCATATCTAGAGGCAGGTTTATCAGTGTTGCCCCCTTGAAAGGAAATCTCGTGAGTTCCAAGCGAAATGTGTTTTGTGAGCATCTTGTGGCATAATGTAGATTACAGAGCAACTTCTCCATGGTGGAGGGGAAAAAGAGGAAAACCTCTAAGTTTTTTTTTTAGTTAGCAAACTTGAAATGCAGAAGCGCAGCAGGGGGAAAGTGTATCCGGAGGGTGCAGATAAACACAATTATTTCCAATTTCTATCATGCAGTTTTAAGCATTTCCTTAATCAAGAGGAATGTTGCTAATAGTGTAGAGTCTATGGCTTTTTTTCTTTGTTTGAAATAACTATGATAATTAATTGCAAGTAGGGTGCTTTTCTATATTAACTACATCATTTATTTGATTTATTCCCTATGATAGGCATGTCGTTGTGTGACAGCTATTTGCTCTTATGTGCCCTGTGACAGTCACACACACACACACACACACACACACACACACACAGCAATGCAGCAGCGTGGCCGTGCTGCTCGTGTCGTTTTGTATTTGCTCAGCTGCACTTAAGGGTGTCAAAGGGCATCGTCATACTCTATCTCTCTCTCTCACACACACACACACACACACACACACACACACAGCGTCATGTCAGTTCCCAGCTCCCCTCTGAAGGGCTGTGGCTGACAGTAACTCCAATCTCTATGAGAAAGCAGGCCAACATTAGCACACATGTGCATACTTGGCACACACTTTGACTCTCTTGCATTGTCACTCATGCACAAACACAGATCTACATGCTCTATGAACATATGATGAGGGACCTCCACCAATTGTACGGTACAGTGGAAGGGAGTGGATGAGGAGGGTTGTGTGTCAAGTCAAAGTGTCTCAGATGTTAAACCCCCGAGGAGCT
This sequence comes from Mola mola, assembly GCA_001698575.1. Taxonomy (NCBI): domain Eukaryota; kingdom Metazoa; phylum Chordata; class Actinopteri; order Tetraodontiformes; family Molidae; genus Mola; species Mola mola. The sequence goes on along the minus strand of KV751369.1, from coordinate 1,695,623 downwards.
GTGGCATATGCAAACCTCAGACATCTGCAGTGGTGGAGTGCGTCGTCTCTGTATAGAGGCAGAACATGCACATGCACACATCCACACATATCCTGGTGCTTGGAGTCCCCCTCTACTGCTGCCAGCATCTCTGTAAGCCTATTAGACTCCCAAAGTTGCTAATTCCTGCTATTTTATATCTTGTTGACAGCAGAGGCAGTGAGTAAAAGCTCCTCTGGATAACACTCTTGACTTGAAAAATGAGGGGTAAAAAAAAAAAACATGAAGTGAGATGTTTGAAGATGAATCACTTTGGAAGTATTTGGCCTTTTATTTGTAAGCTTTTCATTGTCAGGACTGATTATTATAATTATTCTTTATTTTGATTAATTGTGAGAAAATGCAGAGTGTTACGAAATGCAGAGAAAAGTGTTTTTTTTGGGTTTTTTTTTCTAGAATCGAGTTTTGTTTACCTGATATTTGTCTTATGAATTTCCATCACCACCAGTTCTTTGCAGAGTGAGCAACAGTACGTCAACATCCGGCCCTCCATTCTAACGCAGCACGTTTTCTCTTCCGCTTTGAGTTTTATGCTCGAATGCGGCATGAATTAACGAGGCAAAAGTGATTCAGTGCTTGTCTGTTTCTACTTGGATACAACCACACACATGAACTTCAGGGATTTCTTTATCAATCAAGTTTCCTGTCTTTGAAGAGAATGACATAAACGTATGGATTTTACCACACTTAAGGCGATTTCCCACCTTTACATCATGTCACTGCTGCTGCACTAGCTGGGAGTAATCTTTAATTGTTCAATTATGGACTGTTCAATATATATTGAATTCTTTTAGAAAAAAAAATAACACTGTGTCCTGGTAATCCATTTCCTCAATCATTTAAACTGTCTGCGATAACAGCAGGAGCTCAGCCTAAACACCTGATGGCTTTTAGCTTGTAAATCAACACATATTGAGAGAATAACTCAAGCAGGCTAAAAATGCACCACCAATCACACACATACACTCAGCAGTTGTGGACATAAAATTGCCAAAACGGACATTTCCACAGTGTATCGATCGTAGTGAACGAACAGGGATTACAGTGTCAAATTAAGGACACATTGTAAACAGCACAGGCAGGATCCCACTTCTTGGCATGTAGCTAATGTGCCACCTTTGACCCCGTCCACTGATGTCGGCATGCTGCCAGTGTTCTGGACTAATTAATGGCTTCCCTGCATGTCCTGCGAAGGCTTGGGGCTGCAAAGGCATGTGGGTGGGTGACGAAGCAGTGACATCACTAGTGTGAGTGTACATCTTGAGAACTCGCATAGAGCAGGCACTCGCAACTCACAATAAATGACCACTTCCCCACCACCCGCAGACCGCAGCCATGTTGACTGGCGATCTCTCAGGGAAGTGACAGTCAGAATGGGCCATCTGAAACACTCTGTCATTCAGCTTGAGTCAGGGGCTGCCCAAGTGATCCAGGCCAGCTGTCAAAGCCAATGAAAAACGCTGACCAAGGAGCAACAGGGCCGCCAGGGGTTATGAATCATGTATAACGTAAGGATGGTGTTTATGTTATAAGCTACCTGGCAGAAGATGATCAGTTAGCTGGCAGCTCTGTGGAATAGTTGCGGTAGGGGTGGCCATAACAATGGTGCACAGATGATTTATTAATAGAGTTTATTTATAAGCGCCGTGCAGTGCCTGGACAGACCCCGATGTGATTTTGAAGTCACAATAGCACGTAAAGTTATTATTTCACCAAATATGAGCAACCCCAGATTATTCAGCGTTGATTGGCTAATTCTCATGACATGCAACCAGTTAGATCGAGCCGTGGGTGGGATATTGAATAAAACTTAGACTGCGAGTTTAGAGTTAAACTAGCACATGCTTAAATTATTTAATCAACGTTCAGACACAAAAAAAAAAATGGATCTTGAACCCTTCTTTTCTGGGGAATGCATGACAATCCATCACGGTTTGAAGGGGGTTCGGATCATATCGCGGTTTTTGAGCCCTGGATCATTAATATGAGTTGTAATTCATGTAATGGCAAAACAGGAACTGCATAAAAATCATCAACAGATCATCCAAGATAGTAGTGCAGGTACACCATAGCAGAGAGTGATGGAAGAGTAGAGCATCGTCCACATTGTTACCATAAGAGGAAAGAGTTGGTCTCTGCCAGGGGGTTCTTCTCACTGGTGGCGTTTTTGATAATTATGTGATAGAGATTTGGCAAGTTGCGTCACCCATCGGCCAGGTGTTATTGATGATGGCCCCCTGTATTGACTGTTCTTCACACCTGTATAGAGAAGCCATTCTGTCAACACAGTGTTTGGGCAGCCTTTTAGTTGGCTTCATGCTGTTAAGTGGAGGCTGCTCCAGCAGCCATTGTCTGGTGATGTATTGGCTGCTGTTTGAGCTTAATCCATCTTTTATATTGCACTTTGTTCAGCCATGAAATGTAGCAGTTTGAACCTGGACAGATGTTCGCTGTGGACGTCTGATTTTAAAATGGTTGTGTTGAAGAAAAACGGTGCACGTGGAGCTATTTTTTTTTAGAGCCGTGTGCTTAATTGTAATAGATCTTGATGTGTCGCGGACATGGAAAATAAAATTAATTCATGAATTGATATGGTGTTCATCTGTTTACAGATTGAACTTTATAGGTTTATTTTTGTTTTTTACTCATCCCTACTCAAACTTTACCTCTGAAAATATTTCATCAAAGAATCGAAAGCTTTAAAATATAAGATTAATATTTATCCTTCTTTACTTTCTTTATAATAACTGCTATCCTACTAACATTTCTAACAAATCTAATAAATCTAGAGGATAATAATAAAATGATATTGATGTGGTGAATGCTGAATGTTATTTTGTTGTTTTTTTTACCATAATTTAATGGGTTGAATTTATTTTTTTTAATAGATCATTCCGCACATATACTGTATATACAGAGATGTATGCTTTTATACTCACAGTATGAAATGTGCCCTGATTCATTCAGCCTTAATCATTTCATATTCCTGTCCTTGACGCCTTACCCATTATTGTGTGCTTTTAGAGCCAGAAAACATGATTACGGTTCAGAACATGAATCACACTTTCTATATTTATAAAGCAAAAGAAAAACAGTCTGTTTCATTTCTCTATAGTTGTTTTTTTGTTGTTTTTTTTGTTTTTTTAAGAACTCACATTCATAGCATGCCTAATGGCAACAACAACAATCAAGGCCTCAAACAGTAGCAGTATTATTCACCCATGGCCTTTGTAAAGGCTCAGACAATATTGTTTGTTTCCACTTAACTTGGCCGTCACAGCGTTTGAATTAAGTTCTATCTGTAGATATTAAAGAATAATATAGACAATGACGCATGGCATGTCTTAGTGAGTGGCTAACTTGTGACTGACAAGTGGAGCTGCAACGACTATTTCATCAATTTATCAAAATGAAATTAATCACCTACTATTTTAATAATTTAAATTTGTTTTTTCAGTCTACTTTTCAGACAAAGTTCAAACATTTGTTTGATCCAGCTTCTTAAATGTAGCTATAACGTATTTGGTGCTTTTCTTTTGGTTTTTACCTATCGGGGGGAGTCAAGCATATTTTACTGTTTTTTTTTTTTAAGTAAATGATCAAAAAAAGCTCACGCTGAGCAAAGAATGTCATCAAACGAGATGCCAAACCATGGTTATCTGATAGCAAGGACACTGACCTTCTCTTCCTCATATCAGATTGGGGTTTTTATCTGCAAGAAAAATGTCATAAATACCATTCCCCAAGTACAATTAAACTGGCAGCACAGCTAACTTTTCCTTCTCTCTTCCTGCCTCCACCCCCTCCCACCCTGGACTGTAAGTTGTTGAGCACCATGCAGCACGTCTGCAATATGGCAGCTATCAGTCACACTGTGATATAGAAGGGAACTCACACCTTGCCTAAATCCTGAGGGTAAGAGAAGATAAGGGGGGGTGGGGTTTGGATGTACTACAGAAACATTATTAGAATTTCATAAAATTGAAAAGAGCCCATTTAAATCAGACTGAAACTGAAAGTATCGGACAACAACTCATCACAGCTGGATTGCCTTTTCTAAAGAGTCCCGTTTCAAACGCAAACGTATTCACATCTTAGGCCACATTTAGATTTTACAAATTAATCTTTATTCAGAAAAATGATATATGTTCAATCAAAAACCATTCTCAAAAATGAATAGGCATAGAGTAGATTGTTTAAACACACTAGTTGCTTTTGGCTGTAGCAGGCAGCTGTTTTCAGTTGAAAAGCTAAAAAGTAAAAAAAAAAAAAAAAAAAAAAAAAAAAAAAAAAACAACCTCTATTTCTGTCAGGCAACTCACGTTTGTGTATTGAAATATTTGTATATATAGTTATTCCATTTTGGCATCTCAGCTCCAACCTCATCTCTCCCCCACAGAAGGGTGCATGTAAATATTGGTGAGCTGTGAGAAAAAACCTTGAAAGCCCCATCAGAGCCTGCAAGTGGGTGCCGGGGCTTTAAAGAACAGGGAAATGCTCAAGGAGAGCAGCAGAGGCACTGACAGGCAGAAAGAGAAGTGCACGCAATTTAAACAGACGTCACTCGATTAATGAAGTCACTAACAACTCTTCCATTACTTGTACACATCCCTTGTTCTGTCCAGGTGATATGTCTGAACTCTGCTCTTGGGAAGTTTGCACTGATGCATAAAGTTACCGATTTATATTTTTTGGGGGGCATCCTAAATGTCCTATACCCTCATTACACCAACTGTGCTACTGTTGCTGGTATGAGACGGTTGGTATTTGATAGGCTTTGCAGTATGGCTGCTCATACATTATACTCAGATGGCCTGAGGACCAATGAATAAGGTCGTGGCGCAGTTTGAAGAGAATGCTATGGAGACAAATTGTTTATGCTTGTTATGAAACCTGGTTGCTAGCATAATGATGAGTTGAGGGTGTCATGGAATGGGAAATAAGTTCCCTAAAGGCAATTGACTTGGAAATGACTGACTAATGCGATTGCACACAAGTATTGCTGCTGTCAGTTTGAGACATACAACTCAAAGGAAGGCTTGTTGTAAATTAGTTCTTCACTAAATGTAGGATTTTTATTAGAGAATAGTTTTTGCAGCTATATATGCACTGTCTTGCACATATTTTGAAGGATTTGAAACTGTGTGGTTTCAAGCAGACCTCTGCTACAACTTCAGAGGTCTTGCCTGGATGTAATTCCAGTTAAAATACAAATACTTACAATTGACCTAATTTGTGTTCCTTTAAAGTCTAGATTAGCAGTAGCTCTAATTTGTTCCTATGTTTTACCATGTAAATCACAAAGCTTAGTATCTGCTTAGCATTTTTCTGAAAAATAAGCCCTCAGATCTTTGAAAAAATCCCAAGGCTGTTAAACAGCACTTACTTTGAGGATCCTAAAAATACAACCAATCTAACTATCTGGTTGAAAATTCTATTTGCTGCACAATTACAGAATATTTTTAAGAAGCTTCCTAATTTGTGACATTTTTTTTTTTTTAATCCAACAAACAAGAATGCAAGGACGGAAACATCCTTGCTTGATTTGTACGAAGTGAAGCATATTTAATCAATTGTTATTTTTTCATTTTAATAGAAAAACTGAAGGTGTGAGTGTGTCTGTGTGAAGTTCTACGGAGGGTTCTCTTTTTTTGTATCTGGTCTCGTGAGGATTACGCATAGCACAATCATCTTTATTTAAGTGTTTGTTGGTGCATGCAAATGATGCATTGTTCAAAGCAAGTAAAGCTGAATTAACCACTGAGAGATTGGATACTACATCACAAAAGAAATGGGTGAGTAGATGGGGACAGAGGTAAACCACAACTAGCAAAAGCGAGAGGGGTAGAAAGATTATAATTGAGGCACGATTTGATTGTTCCAGCAGGGCAGACAGATGCGACACTCTTAGACAGAGACTAAGTAGGAACAAGTTGGCCCACAGTCACGTTTATGGAGCTCGGGTGCTTCATCACCCGTGCTGGTCGCAAGAGTTGACAGGTGAGTTATGAGCCAGCGCTACAGGTAGGTACTCCAGTCTTCCCATAGCTCACTATGACCTTAGCTCTGTCCATAAATAATATAGAGACCATAAAATACTGATTTAGGATAACTGGGTTGACCTTTTCGCAGTGCAGCGTAATCTTGGTGAGGGTGAGGGGGCTGATGTAATGCTGCTATGCTACGGGTTTACATATCCTAATCTCATTCTGTAGCTCAGAATTGAGTCCACTTTTTTTTTTTTTTTTGACTGTTCCACTGTTCTTTTCTCAGCCTTGTGCCAATTTGGACCCATCTCAGCTACTGCTGGAGAACGACCAGACTTTTTTCCTGCCTGTCTAGAGCCATTGTTACATTAGTCTCTAAAGGGACAAGACACATCAAATCATGCCAAGCTACATTAATTGCTTTGTACAGTTCTTTGTACAGATCCCAGAAAAGATCTTGCTTGTACTTACATTTCCCCGTCCTGGCATACCCTTGGTTGATATTGGTTGACATTCATATCCAGTCTCAGGGACTTGCTGAAGTAGCTACAAAAAGAGGGTACAAGGTGACTCTTATACTAGTTCTTTTAGCATTTGCTACACACCGGTATAAAGTGAAACCTAATGAAAAGGAATTAAAAACGTATTCCCCCTGTAGAGAAACCGAACATGATATAGAAAACACAATGTGTAGGGCAGCCAGGGTAACACTGCTACTCCTGAATAAATAATCTGAAATGCGAGTTCAGATGCTTCAGTGCATTAGGCATCACTAATCGTTAGTGTGTGAACATTTGTCAAGTGTATACAATGGTCTTAACCTTGGCCGTTTCTAGAAGATACTGAAGTATTGTGTTTGACAGCACTCCTTGCTTTTATCATTAAAAAAAAAAAGGGGAAATATCCTGTAAATAAATGGTAGTCATCCTTCCGGTTGATAAAAGACATTTTTCTCCGTCCTATTTTTTCCATTTGTACTTTCACATTGCGTGGCTTTTTGTTTGGTGTGTTCCATGTTTGCAAATGTTGTAGAGCTGAAGGTAGGGATAATTTTAATGGCTTTATCTGCAGATTATTTTCATGATTACTTGATCGTTTACTCCATACACTGTCAAAAACGTTTTCAAAGTTCAAAGTGACACCTAAAAATTGGGATTGATGGAAGATGTGCCTGATTGAATTACAAAGTGAGGTTAACATTGTTCATCATCTCGAAATAGGGTGATTTATCGGTTTGGTTTTTAAATAGTTTTCAGGTTAATACCTTGTAGACTTACATTACAAGTTTCCTTGGGTCTTTCTATGCTTTTTTTTAAAATTATTTAATTATTTTGTTATTTTTATTTACAAATGTACCTATATCGAATGATATTTGCATTAAAGACTGCCTCCGGTAAACATCCCATTTTGACCTTGTTAACTTGTCCATTTGGTGTTTTTAATGTACTCCAAAACACATCACGACTGAAATAAGCAGCAGTCACCATCATGGCTGTTGTTGTCTGCTTTTGTTCTGCAATCTACCAATGACTGTCTCCAAAAACATTAAGGCAGCCCAGGTCATTTATAAAGTCATTCCTGACAAGTTGCCATTCTGATGCATCCATTGGAGGTGACTTTGTACAACTTTTTCTTCTCCGGGAATTTGTATCTGATTCAAGCGCGTATGGCTGAATTACACCAACGTTAGAGGTTGCCACTGCGCAGATTATAGTTAAAAAGTCAGAAGATGACAGAGCAGGCGAGCTCCGGCTAACTCTGGGCAGAGCAGTGAACTCGGATGGGAAGGGACTAATATTGATAGAGCCTCACAACCTAGATGAAGGTGTAGAATGACATTCAAGCCATTTTAAGACCACAAAAGGAATGTTTCAAAACAGAAATACGTTTTTAAGAGTTCAATCTATGGCTGAAGCAGCAGTTTAAGATAAAAGTCGGATATCCCTAAATGTTAATGACTTTGAATGTAGGTCATCATGCTACATTGAATGTTTAAATGATTATTATCTGTGCCGGGTTTATTTTACTGCCGTGTAATGACTTTATGCCACGTTAACGTTCGGTCAACCTTTAGACCCTCGCTTTGAGAGATGTGCTTTATTTCTCACACAGTTCAAAATAATGATGCCATTGTTAGTCAAAAGCAAGCCGTAATAGGTAATCAGCAATTATTTCATCATCGGATTTTTAACTCGAGAGGAGTTGTATTAATTATGAGATTAATGAAGTAAGTTCATCAGACCCCCGCCTCTCCAAACACACACCCCCAGGTGCCATGGATCCTCGGGAGAATTTCAAATCAATTCTGCTGCCTATTATTTAATATCTGTGGGATCACAAGCATGCTCCATTTGGTTACTTCTGTTGTTTGGGTATGCTTATTGACAGCCAATAAAAGAAAAGAAAACATGCATCAGATGGTGGATGGTTTTTGGTTAGTAGAGGCGCACTTCTGAAAGACTGCATGCATACAGTATATCCATGAATCATCCAGTGAATTTAACCAATGCTAAATCTAATGAGTATCTTAAAGTGCAGGAATTAGAACCTGCGGTTTCTACACAATATGTCAGTCACAATATTGATAGCCTGATGCTAAACTCCAAACTGACAATTGCACTGCATTTCATTGCATTTGCCGAATATCACAGCTCAAGTCCTCTGAAAGCCCTCAGGCAGTATACAGTAGCTGTCAGCCTGGCACTGGAATATCAGTTGATGTATGCAGGATGCTATCCATCATTGCTTAACAGTGCATATCCCCTTCAGTCTGACACATGTGACAGACACAGTCGCCCATTAATGCCATGGTATCAACTATCTTGTTATCACTAAGTCGGCAGTATGCAGAGGCTTCCACATACTTTAAATGCTTAGTGCGTAGCTTACAGTCAAATCTCTGTTGCAAGCTGCAGGATAATTATCCTTCTTATTTCTTTGGATAGGCTTCATGAGTATTACACCTGCTGAGTGGATGGTCAAAAGATCACTTGGCTTTAAAGGCTCAAAAGGCCTCGTGGTGTGAAATGTTGGAAAGACAGCGTCGGTACACAGTATTGGCCCACAGCATCGATCGCTCATACGGAGCAGATGACACAATTCTCTTCCTCTCTCTATTCCTGTGGGTGAGTTTATCAGTGCTGCCCAGAATATTTAACAGGGAGGAAAGCGCACCCATGGGATCTCATTTGCACAGGTGCCCATCTGGTAAAAGTTGTCTGGGGTAATCTCCACATCATGTCACATTTGCATCCGTGCGCCAGGAAAATGACACACTCGCAGTGCACGGAGTGCGCACCACCGGCCACTTTGGAGGCCGACGGATTGTTTGCCGACACTGTGGCAAAGACCAGTGTGTGTTGTACTAATCCACAAGGCAGTTAATGCTGCGCAATTATGTAAGGATTTAACATGTTTGTAATTGTTGTTGGTTCGGCTCAATTTGTGTAACCAGCTTTAGTTGGAAAATTAACAATGAGATTTTTCTAAACACTGCCAATTTGTTTGGTCCTTAAACCAGCAGGGATTTGCTGTAGTCAGGCCTGAATACTTGTCAATTGTGACAGTCTAATTAGCCAGTTTGGGCAAAGAAGGTGTTCTCATTGAACTCACTGAACGTCAAGGACCTTTGCTTCTGTTTCCCTCCTTCAAATAACATAATTTTCACAGTGAATCAATGTGTTCATTGATCCCCATCTTCTGTTAAGAATTACTCAAGCGACAGACCCAATCTCAAAATCTCTATCTCATTAATGACACAAACCTGCCTGCTGTAAACACAGCTTTATCTTGTCCTCTCCTGAGGCTGTGGAGCATCATTTTTTAGGCAAGAGTAGATCTGATCACGATCCCTGCAAGGTCCTGTGTGTACAAATGGGAGTTCAAACCAGATTGGTTTCGTATTTATAAGACAATGACTCAGTACAAAACAAATCCTCTGAAGGTACATTGTAAAACCAAGCATTAAAGTGAATTCTGTCCTCCATCGGGGATGCATATTCACCTGTATCCGTGAGCCAGGCAAGCATGTAGTCTCTGAACATTCCAAATAATCTTGAATTTTATGTTCCTTCTCCTTGCAACATGAATTCTCTTCTTTATGTATACATCCTGAGGAGCTACAGTACTTCAATCGTAGCAAATCATTTTCTGCTAGCTTAAACTGTATCTGCTTAATGCATGAAAACGAAAGGCTCAATCAATCTTCAAGTGCTGCTGTCATTCAGAGCGTCGCTCTGTATTACCACCCATGTCCTTGCCATTTATACACACACATGCGTGATACACGCAGGGTTTTAGTTTTCCAAATATCGTTGAGAGAAGTAGTCTTATCATGTACTATTGATACTCACATTGAACGAACCAAACATTATAAGAATGTATAATTGTCCAGTTTTGGGCTCATATATGAGATAATGTATTAAAAATGATGCATTGTGATAATGATTAAGTCATTTTAACAGGATTCTTTTTTCCTATCTGTCACCATCTGCTGCATTTATTGACTCACATGGAATCTAATGAATGAGCCTTGTGGAGACTGACTTTCTATGGCGCCAGAGATGGACGCCTGGCGGCTCCTCTTTGCATCTGGCAAGATTTCAGTATGATTCATACTAATTTATTCCCCCAGCTGATTCATTGACTTTGTGTTGCCACAGGAACTCCACATACTGCATGAAGGTTTCCATGTCCCTCACAGTGGCAGAGAATGACACAGACCTCTGCTACAACTCCAAGATGAGGTTCTTTGAGAAGGCAGAACTGAGCAAAAGCAAAGACATCACCTGCCAGGGCATTGAGGATTATATTCAGCCGGGGGTGGAGCCTGACATTGTGTGGTACAAGGTAAGACACCCATTTTATGTATTTTAATCATAAATGATGAGGGGAAACAAGGAATATGTCTCCAAGCCAATGAACAATATAAGAAATGGATTATTTCAATTAAATCAAAAAATTACTTCACAGGAAGTTCTTCTTCTTTGACGACTAACCTAGTTAAGGTCAGCTATATTCCTATCTAATTAGCTTAAAATATCTCACCTCTGTTACTTGAAATACTTAAAGTATTAAAATGATAATTAACTAACTTACTTAAATAAATCAGTGTTAACTTTATTCCTCTTCACAAAGGGTTGTGATACCAACAGTGAAACTGTCCCAGGCAGAAGTCCCAGGTCTGACAAGCCACATTAACAGAGCTGTCATTATATGTGGAACTTGTGGGCCTGTCATTCATGAAAGCGTGCTTGGTAAGGTAGTAGCAGTGCTTCTTCAGCTTCCCACTGAATCCAATTAAAATGGCTAATAATGATTGAATGACAGTGGGGGGCTGATTGGACCTTGAAACCAAACCCATAATGTCCCAGTTTCCTTTGCTCTTGGTATTCTGTGGAGCCAAATCTGAAAGGCCCTGGTTATTTCTAGAAGACCATACTTACCAGATACTCCTGAATGGTTCAATTCTGTAAAACCTTAGAACCTTCAGTTTGTATACTCTTGTATAGTCAACGTGCAAATACCAAAGTGTTTAACATGTTTGGCTCACCTTTAAATCTAATTAAAATTTTCAAGAAAAATTGCTGTGGTATCCATGTGGTTCCCATAGTCTCAGTAATTTGTCAGTTTTTTGGTTGCTGTTACTTGAATGTTGCTGCTAAGTCCTTTAATCAATAGCCAATTTTGACCTATATCTAGATTTTATCAGATCTATTTAGTGCTACCGTTTTCTTTTCATAAAAACATCATGCTGAAATTGAAGACAACTCTGACTGCTTGTATTAATTGCCATGGAAATACATGACATTGAATACACGTTGCCTTGTCTTTTTCTGACATTTCCTGGTTTATAGGAAAATTTTAAGACTTTACAAGACAGTAAGTAACAGTAAGTGGTGTATCCAGGTATCCTCAAAACCTGCCCATGTTCGTCCTTTGAGACCGCTCAGAAATTCCTGCTCAGCTCAAGACAAGAGTTAATAGCACGCAATACACTACCAGAAAACTACAAAATACTAAGAAAATAGTATGTGTTATTACTGCATGATTAGTTTTCTCGGTCATCCTATTTGTCCTCAGCCCCCGCACATTCACTGTTCGTCAAATAACAACAACATAGCTAATATGTTTGGTAATATGGGGCTCATTTGGAGTGAAAAGTCAATGTAAAGTGTCAACACATCTGACATGACAAAAAATGTTTTACAATTGAAACTCTGAAAGGCCGCATATACCTAAACCTAACCAAGGCTCAAAAGTCCGCTACATTAAAATTGTTGGTTGCACCACATGATCCTCACCAAAATTTTATGTTTTTTACCTCGGCGTGAAAATAATTTAGTTAGTTTATACGTATAATGAGTCCAAAATATATTAAATAGGAACTTTTTAATTAACTGATGAAAAATCATGATATTCAAGTTTTTTTGAGATGCACTGTTATGCTACATCAAAAATTTATAATGGAAAAAATGTGTCCTGCTTGTTCAAGTTTTTGGAGATAAATTGTTAAACACATTCGAAGCAAAGTTCTCCATGGGACTAAAATTTTTTTGTTGGGCCATGCAGAGGCTTGGGCTGGAATTGAAAACTCTAATTCAAAGATGATTTGAATAGCTTCTTTGTTGTTTTACACTGTATGTGTTGCGCCCTTAGGTATCCTTACAAATAAATCCCTTTTATCATTTTATAAATTACTCCTAATGCCATTTTAACTAAATTATCACATGACTAGTTTTCTCATGAAACGTGTTTTTAACCTTCTCTTAGTCACTAAAATTATCTAAATTTTTTAACCTAACCAGTTACCTATAGAATGTATTTTTAAACAATCAACTTATTTCTAATACCACATGAACAATTACACAACAGGGTCTGATCACGTATATACAAACACATCAATGAAATGTTAATGGTGAAATGGCAAAACTATTTAACACGGCCGCACCGACACGCGGCCTCCAGGAGCTAGCTTACACTCATGAGAATTAGCTTGAAACTCGTATACAATCAACCCATATAAAACACACACTAAAGATTGCATTGACATATGATAGAGTATTGCTACTGTGTCTTCTCTTTGTGTACAGTAAATACCTTTAAAAATGGGGAATATTGGTGAGAGAATAAGGAGAGACAACACAACACAGCTGTTGTGCTCACTCATCTGTAACGAATGAGGAAGCAGCGCACTGTTCCCTCTACCCAAGTCCCGCGGCATTACTAGTAGATCACAGAGCAAACAAACAACTTACAGAGCTCTGCATCACCTACGTTTATCTTACTGGCTGCTACATACCTCGACAACAACTAATGATATGAACACATATGTAATAGACTGTAATAAAGAATGAAATTAACTTTTTGTAAATTATATGTTTAACCTGGAAGTGAATTACTCCTTACTGTCATAACAACTTGTCAAATATGCAGGAAAAACCCTGCAAGTGGCAAATTTAAATGGAAGATATGTTACAGCTTTTAAGGCTAAACTCATTGTTTATATACTGTAGTTGATTACTTTTCAATTAAGCCCCACAATGTACACATTTCAAGCAACTGAATTATTCATTAGGTTTAATTACGCACTGATTGTGCAACTGAGTTTAGCAAATTACTACATTCCATCTAGCCAGTGATTACTCAGAACTTGGCAAATCTATATACACATATAAATAGCTGGTGAAGCTCAGTTCTCTCCAATATGTCTGGATCATCTAGTGTTAGTTTTGTTTTGTCCAGTTAGTGTTTGTGTTTGTACTTCCCGTTTTATTTTGATAGTCTTGTGGTTGGTCTTTGTTCCTGACAAGTGTTTCCCACCTTTGTGTTGTATATGCATCTATGTCTAGTTGGTAAGTGTATGACCTTGTGCCTTCCCCTTTTGACCAGAGCTTTTGCCCTAGTGTGTCGGGGTCCCGTAGTGTTAAGTTTCTGTCTGTTAGGATCATTCAGTGTTTCCTGTTTTATTTTGAAATTCTCTTGTGTCCTATTCTCCATGTCCTGTCAAGTCTTGTCCCTCAGGTGTGTGTGTGAATGCCTCTCCTCCCTAATGTGTTTCACCTGTCTCCAATTGTCTACCCCTTCCTTGTGTATTTAAACCCTGTGTCCCTTTCCTCCTGGTCCAGATTGTCTTGTCTTCCCAGTGAGCAGTCCAGCGTTAATTCCTAGTGAGTTCCTTGTGTTTTGATCTTGTTTTGTTTCATGACTACTGAGTTTGCCTGTCCCTTAAACTATTCCTTTGCTATCTGCTTAGATTTCCCGGTGTCGACCTATTTTCAGATTAAAACGGCTCCGAAGCCTGTACCTGATGTTGTGTTTTTTGATTGTTTGCCCGGTTTAATAGAACTATGAACTGACGCTTTTGCCTGATTAAACTTTAGACATTTTTTCTTTGCGTTTTGGTCTGAAATTTAGGTGTCCAGTCATTTCAGTACTTGATACAATCGCTGTTTAAGATTGTGTCCACGCCTAATAGTTCACTTCCTTGGTGTGGACCAGATGCAAATTTGAATGCACTATTTTCATTTTTCAGCTGGTTCGGTTCACATTCGCAAAGGTAAAGCTCAAGTGGACTATAAAATTGTGGACAAAGGTCACATGCACAGAATTCCGTTCAATAATTGGTCAGACGCTTAGGTGGGTAAAAACCAAAAAGCCCTCAAAATTTCTACTGCAGTCTACACACTTAGATTAAATTCATTCTGCCTCATTGTTTTGCTAAAGATTTTGAAAACATCTGTGTTCTTGTCTCCTTTGTGACTGTATGATGTACTCTTCTGCCCATATTTCCAGAAGGATTTTTGGATATTTGTAGCTCCACGTTTGTCCCCTGCCCCTCATTTTGTAAACCAAACCTTGCTAAATTCTTCAGCTGCCAAAACAGGAAACAGGACACGTAGATAGTATGCTTACAGTGACTGGTATGGATGGAGATCACACCAGTGTTGATCCACTCCAAAGCAAGTGGTCCGAGACCATCTTTTTCAAGCGGAGCAGAATCCAATTGTTCGGTTCTATCCAGAGGTTTCCAAACGAACTGCACCGGGGGGGTAAATGCTCCAGGGTTCGATTCAGCCAGACTAAAAAAAGGCTGGTGTAAACGCGACCTAAACGTTTCTGAAACAGGGACACACCAGAGTAATTTAATGACATTTTGACCATAACTACTTTAACTTAATGTTTATTGACAAGTGGATCATGAGAAATTTAGCCTCATTTACATTCAGTTAGCTTAAAAATACAACGAAAAGTAAATTATCTTCTGGTTATGATTAGATGCATTACTAGAAATTATCGTTTTGGTTTCAAACATCAGTTCCACGTGAACACCATCAGTGATGCTCTTAGTTCTAACTTATGGTATCCCCATGTTTTATTTTTCTGTATCTTAAAGGAATGCAAGCCAAAGCAGTGGAGGCAGACCATAGAGAGGAGGAGGGACACTCTGTCCATCAAGGAAGTACGGGAAGACGACATTGGGAATTACACCTGCGAATTACAGTTTGCGAACTTTGTGGTACGGAGGACTACTGAGCTGTCCGTCACAGGTAAAGGAAAAAAAAAAAAAAGCATTTCATTTTGTCTTCAATGCTGCCAATTCATTCACTGTGAGTGACCTCTGATTACCTCTGTTGAGATGTTTAAGTGCTACAGAAAGTCTGAATGGCTGTCGTATTTGCAACAAAGTGTGTGTGTGTTGTTGTACCCTGAAAGCCTCGATGCAAATTAATTTATATTTAATGCATTTCAAAAGAAAAAGAGTAGCTCCACTGTCGCTCTTGCCTTTGTGCAGAGTGTCCGGTGATTGAGTCCTGCAGATTGTGTTTTTTACACCGTCAGAAACAGAATGTGGCCTCAGGTTGTTGTTGTTGTTATTGTTAAAAAAAAAAATGTACTCTTTAAAGCTGATCCATGCACTTTTTCCAAAGTGTTGCGGTCGATAGTGTCACCACTCTAATTGCCAGGTGGAGGAATTCACACAGAACCACTTCAGCACTTTTTCCCAAAGGTTGTTCAAATATTTAAGGCTGAACTTAAACTTAAAGGTGACAGATTGCTTGCCATTGACAATGTCACAGCCGAGGTTCACACACAGACTGCGTATCGTTAGAATCTAAAATGAACAACTTACTCTTCACCTCTCTTCCATTAGGTTCTCTGATTGTAATTCCTTGTTGTCAAAATAATTCATTGAATGAATAAACAGCCTGACTGAGTTTATATTGACTTCCAAATATGTATTTTAATAGCATTAGCTATACATTTTTTTTTTTTTCTCCTCAACCTTGTTTGAACAAAATGAATCATTGGTGAAATCATCCTTTTCAAAAGATCCTGTAAATGATGAATCTGCTCCATTATAAACTATTTTCTACTAAATTTTTCACTTTCATTTTGAGTCAAAGTGTCACACAACAACAACAGCTGCTCCTTCCTGCGACCTCTCATTCGGCTGGACTCGTGCTCCCCGCGGTGACTCACGTCCTCAAAGGTATGAATAAATGCAGAACAGGATGACATTTGCTAAAAGCACGAAGGTTTTGGATAAATAAAGGGGCTGTAACCTCTCAGCGCAGCTGCCATCCGGCTTTATGGGTGCAAGGGCCAAAGTGTTTACTGCTAACTGCTATCTGATTGCACTTTATAGCCACCTTTAAAGACTCAAAGACAGACTGCAGCGAAGGCCCGGAAAAAGCAGAAGCAGCATGGAAGGAGTGCTGCTCGTCTGTGTTGCTCTTCTGCTTGGTCATCACGACAATTGAACAATTCTGAAGAAGCTTGAAGCACTTGAGAAGTTGGAAATTCTTTATTTTCTCATAGCTGTTATGTCGCGATGATAAAAACACATGCCTACTCATTTCATCCATCAGGGCTTTACCATCAGCGTGTTAATTCATAGGTCATTCATAGGTTGGCAAACAGGTAAAGAACAAACTGTGTTTACTCTACAGGCATGTAAATGGTCATTTACCCACCTCTGATCCACAGCCACCCCATACCGATAATACAGCAATGCAGTAGAAGGTGAATTATTAATGCAGAGAGATGCAGGAATTGTATTTGTTGCTTTTGAACATGGAATGCTTTTATGTTTGGAGAACCACGTCGGAGTTAATCCTGCTTTCGGCTTGGTTTCCTCCCTTTTTGGCAGAATTTCCTTCCTCCGAGTTTTGGATTCCTTTGTTTTGTTTTTTTTCTTGTTCTTGATTGAAGAAGTTTTGAGGTTTCGTACAAGGATGCTTTTTTTTTTTTTCCCTTTGCATTGCATTTGTGGCAACACTGATCATGCTAACTACCAAGTTTCTTTAACCTCATTCTTTAGTTTCTTTCTACCGCTTCAAATTAAAAAGTGTTCCATTCTGTCATCTCATAATTTATCAAATAGCTCCTTTAATTGTGGTCAAGCTGCATGACACATCATTCCTCTGCATAGTGAATACATTAGTACAAACTTTATTTCCTAGTCTTTTAGTAGCAACTGAGAATACTGCTAGGCACAAGCATATGAAATGTAGGAAAAGCTTTGTTTATACAATTGTTTTTTTTTACAAATTCATTTGTTACTTACCACTTCCAACCATCTCAACTTGTAGGTGACCTCGCACTTGTAGCTCTTCTTCCTCTAATTCCTGGCAATCTGTGTTGCTGATGAGCTAGAAGAGAAAGAATATCTTTGTTACTAAAACTGACTCTGATGTTTCAGTTACAGTCTTAAACGGTTGACTTTAAATTCGCAGCATTTTGATTTTATTATTACGAGATTATTCTCGGCTTTCCAACTTTT
>KV751369.1:1650490-1677726 GCA_001698575.1 Mola mola | reverse complement strand
CCATAGTTTATATTTTGTGCGTACGACTCCTTTTCTCAAAAGTTTATTAATAGAATTAAAATTAATGTTTTTTGCTTTCACCCTTAAGCTGTGTGTTGTTTATCCTTTTTTTTTTTTTTTTTTTTTTTTTTTTTTTTTTTTTTTTTTTTCTGCCCAGACTTTTGACCTGGAATCATCTACTGAAGTCATTTTCATCAATTTGTCCAACAAACATCATGTGATTATTGGTTGTCCAAGCCGACTCATTTATTTAGACAAATATAGACTTTTATAAGGTCCTGTCAGAATGATGAATGTTGTTAAAGCTGAAACCTCTATTGACTTTTTATACTTCAGTCTAGTCTATTGTTCTCCATGAGCAGCTTAATTCCATTAGTTTTGCTGAATAAAAATCAAATTTTGCGTCTGTTTTGATGGTGAGGGAGACCGAGTTTGACGAGTTTGTCAATTTGAGCAAAAATGTTAACAGAGTTCATGAGTCGACTCATGGACGGGATAGGAAGACAGTTGGAATATAATTGCGTCTTTAATCGATGGGAGATAATTCAAGGTGGCCAAGGTGTGGGTGGAAAGATAAGGCGGTGCAGCGAATAGAAAGTAATCCTTTCTTTTTGTGTGAATTATACACACTGTGTATATAGTAGGCGTTTTGTGAGGTCTATTGGTTTTCAAATCCTTTTCTTTTTATAATCACTGATATTTTGTCAGTTTATTAGAGGGCATATTCATGAATAAATATGAAGCTTGTAATTATTCTCTTATTAAGTCTGATTTGATTAGAAGTCATGGTCTCCTGCTGTTGCTGCTGGTGCATTTGGTGCAAAGTCCTGGAGTCAGATTTATTCATCTTAGCTGGGCATGAGTAACTTAAATGTCTCTTTTCCTACGTTGTAGCCATTATATGCATATTTGTGGAAGTGGTCTGTCAGAAATACACAGACATCTCAATGTTTCATTCATATAAGAGTCGTTTATGTGTCATACCCATCCCCCAACCCCAACAATGTTCTGAAGCAGTACTTTCCTTTTAATCTCCTGGCACATGGACAATGCTTGTTTTAATCTCTCTTGATGGTGTTTAGAATAGCATAATGGGACTGACACGAAGAGGAGGGACAAGTTCAGTAACATAGTATGACTATGTGTAAGAGTGCATGCCTGCCATATTCATCACTCACACTGCAGCATATTGAATGGGCTGACTCACAATAACTTGTTTGGTTGGTAGAGCTGTTGTGATACTCGGCTTATTTGATATTTCCCCAATTCCATTTCCTAAAGTCATTTGCTAACAAGTAATTGTCTCCCACGACTATAACTAGTGTGTGGGGCTCATAAAACTGCTAAAGGTTGGTCTTCACAGGCCATGGATGCACTGTAGTGTGTTGTTACCTCCTGCTATTAGCCAACAGTGATAACAGCAACAGCTGCTTTCCAACTTGTTACAAACTCATAACTTAAACATAGTCAAAATCACAATCCATGTACTGTGATATCAACTTTGTTTCCACGAGCACATGACGAAAATGTGTTTATACTTACTAAACGCACCAAGGTTCACTAGCTAGTGCTAGCATGCTAGTTGGTGATAAAACAGCTTAATTTTAGTTCAGCGGAGCTGCTGAAGTAAAATGGCACAAAAGTAATAATGAAAATAGATCAAAATAGTGAACTATTACTGCATACAAATTTGAACATAAAAGTAATTACTTTGATCATGGGAACAAAATAGTCTCTGTTATATATAATTTAAAAAAACCTTATCAACTATAGGAGGGCCCATTTGCTGAATCCTGCACGATGCAGTTTAAAGCTTTGGAAAAATTTACAAGTGACCTTATTTTGTTGCACTACGATCTTTGAAATAATGTGCAAATTTTTAAAAAAAAAAGAAAAAAATCACCACCAAACTAAAAAAAAAACAAACCTGGATGAATAGTGACAGATGGCTCAGCAACTTGATGTATACTTTTCTGTTGCCATGCAGATTCCATGCAAGCTGGCATTGTCATGAGTGAAGAGCTCTTAAAACACAATGAATGACTTCATGATCAGTTGCAAGAATTTTTTCATTCTTGTTCTCTGTTCTTTTTTTTTTTTTCATAAAGCACCAGAGGAGAATGAGGGTCTGACAGTTATGCACATGTAAAACTCCATATGCTTTGCCGTTTAAGAAAAAAAATACACTGAATCACCAAACAAAATGGCGGAATAATGCAGAACGAAATACCAAATCCAAAATGACAAACCATTTTTTGTTTTCATGGCGTTATTGTATTTTTAAGATTTGCAATTTCTTTTGTTGTTGTTTTTATCACCCTATTTCTGTTTCAGCTCTCATCTTGCCATTTGTCAGTTTCCGGCCCCGACATACTCTCAGACCCCACTCAAAGCCAAATATCAATCAGACATGAAAGGCAGACCATGAGGCTTTCCTTTACAGCCAATAATGGAAAGTCTCTTGCTGGGATTCAACAGTGGCCTTTTTGTCTTTTTAAATCAAAAAGAGTCACCAAATTGAAGCCCTTGTTGAGAGAGGATAAGAGTTGTGATGACATTGGTCGGAAATAGATATTACATATTGCGTTCTGAGGTCTATCTTGGACCTATTCTTTGCGTGATTATTCCCCCTCCTTTGGTATAGTCAGGCGGAATCTGACTTCATATGTGCCTGTATGTATGTATGCATATGTGTTTATTTTACATATTACTATTTTTCAAAAGTTTTGATTAAAAAAATGTTCTTTGATATTTTTGGACTTTTTTTTCATAAAGAGATTATTTGTATCATAATCCAAATGTAAAACATAAAAACTGTAAAACAAAACAATATCATAAAAAACAAATCTTAAAAATTGGTAAAAGAAGTAAAAGAAACCAAATATATACAAAAGTGAATAAAAACAATAGAGGACACATTATCTTAGAGGAAATAAATATAGGTGAAAATAATAAGAAAAAAGGTCATTTTTATCAGTTCACAAGATATTAGACTGAATAAAAGGTGCCAAGGATATTTAATATTACTTTCCATTGTGAATGTTTATTTTATTTTATTTATTTTTCTTAAGACTGAGACAGAGACGCAGAGAGTTGTTTTGTTACTAGAGGACCTTGAACAAACAGTCATGGCACAATTAAAAATAATAGAAATACAACAAAAAAGTGAAAGCCTTGTACTTTGCTGTGATTTTTAGCTGAAAAAACCAATTGGAGTATTTTGAACGTCTATTTTAAACAGGAACATGAATCCTGAGTCTGACAGATTTGCCTGATTTATATCTGTACTGTATGTGCCAATTGGCTTTGTGCGTTGTGCTAAACCAGAGGTGACTGCTTATACTTAATGGCGAGTCAGTCCCATTGGTTATATTTCCTGTGAAGAACCCGAAGATGAAGGATAATCATCACGCACCAGTTTATCACATCACATCAGCCAATATTTGGTCAAAATTTAGGACAGAAAAGCACAAAGAAAAAACACGACACAACGCCATTTATTAGGAAAAACCGGTTCTCCTGACTGCCACTGAATGCCCCAGTAGGGACGTATACCTACACTATCTCAGTGAAACTTGTATTATCTTTGGAGTGAAGTCATATTAGATAATTACATCCCAGAGGCTACGTCTCCATGAGAGTCCGTGCTACTGTTGTTGTGCCATGAACACCAGTGAGAAAGAGAGCGAGAGGGAGATAAATTGCTATTACAGGCCTCCCCTGCTGATTTTAATATTGTTCATAGATTCAAAAAAATATGCAACGCTCTGCTGGTGCAACATTCTTATGAGAGTGCTCTGTTTAACAAACAAATGCTTGATTTTAGAACAGGATCCGTAGGGCTTGTGAGCTTCATCCCAGTGCCCTGCCAGCACTTTTCTGTCAGAGGGGGGGAAAAAAAAACAAAACTTAATGGAAAGACGCATTTAAAAAGATAATAATTGTACATTTTAATAATAGTGTTTTTCAGAGCTTAATTACAAAATGCTTTACAATAAAAATAGATCCAATCTAAAATACAAAATGAAAGATCCACAAGACATAAATGAAATCAGCAGAACGCATATTTCTTACGTGACTTTTTTCAGACCCAATCCAAGCTTACCATTCCACGTGATTTGGCCGACTCTTTGTTAAGCACTCTCCTGCCATCACTGGCAAACCAGGCAAAGTCAAGGCAACCCTGAGCTCTGCTCAATCCAGCAGCAGCGCCGTATGAACACTCAGTGGGCCTGCTGGTGCCATCAGAGGCACAGCACAAGGGAGGTGTGATTGCAAAGCTTACAGCAGGGGAGCAAGTGGGCGAACGTGAAGCGTGCGCAGGCCACGCTGCTCTCAGGCTTTAGTGTTTTCTTGCTTACTATATACAAGCTGTCATTTTACCGAAATGTATGTGACAGCAAGTCGTTCTTGCTTAAGAATCAGGTTTTGCTATTATGGATCAAATCTGAATTCCTAAGACGATGAATAAATGAATATATAGTCCTCGATCTGTCTTTCTCTGTAGCCGGTATTGTTTGCTCCTGTGAAACAGTGGCAGGTGTTTGTGGTGGTGTTGTTTTTCGCTCAGCCTGGTGCTCCAGGAATTAGTTGGATTTGGCCGGCTTTCCTCAAGGTGAGACGACTTTGATCTGTGTCCCCCTTGTTTGATGAGGTGGCACTTTCTGGGCACAAATGTTGTTGCAGGCAAACACAGCACTACCTCTTTTGGCATTTTGTCACTTTGAATGCAGTTTAGTAAGGTCGGGCTGGGACGTTTTTAATGCACAAGCCCACTCAAATCCAAACAGGGTGCAGAAACAAAGATTTTAGAGGGCACTGAATCATAAGATAGATGTTAGGAAGTTTTCTGTCACTGAACTACAACTATCCTTCTGCCAGTTTTGTGTGGCTTTTGGGATGTGGTAGCATTAAAAAAAAAAAGCCCAGATACCCGACTGGGGGAAGGTGTTTTCAGTTGTTTCAGATGCCACCACATGTGTTTTAATGTACCAAAGACCGGCAATTAGTGTTTACTTCAACTTGTACTTACTAGTTTGAAAATGTAACCATAGAAAAACTATACTATCTACATATATTTACAGTTATTGAGCCCCAAACACATGGGTTATTCCCTGAAAGTTTCCACTTGCAATAACATTGTATGCTTAGTTAGTGGGGAAAAAAGGCAATTTAATTATTGACATTGTGACCTGCCCAACACCATTGCATTGTATAGCCTTGTCAAGTAACCTCACAACCACAAATGATTTTCAAAAACAGATGTATTTTATGACCTTTTAGAGTTTAAAAACTGGAAATAAGGTTTAAATTGAAAAATAACAGAGTTCTCCTTTAAGATACTGTAATTCCCCTGAAATAAAATGAATATATATATATATCTTATAATTCTGCTCCGTCTGTGAGTCGCGTGAACGCTCCTTCATTCTTTTCTTCATTCATTCTTTTCAGAGGTTTCAGAACATTCAATTTGACTTCCTTTATCACCACACACACAAACCTAACAGATATTGTTCTGTATTTGCATAATTCTTTTACCCCCGGTTGCTTACGGATGCACAAACTTGGAGGTTGGATTAATTGATTACACCCTAATTCTGTTCCTTGCGTGTGTCTATATTTACCAAAACCTGTGTGCCAAAGAGGTGAGGCCTTCATGGAGTAGGTGAAACCAAGCAACAGATGTGATGCTGGTTTGAACAGATGGTGCGAAGAAATGCTGAAAGGTCAGGTGTTCTGGTGCCTGTGCTATTGCTGCAGCACATCGAATGCTGCTCTTTTCAAAAGAGGGAATAAACAATCCCCGACAATAAATCACCCTCCATGAAAGTGGGATCAAGAGCTTATGGGTCCTAATTACTAACAATGGGCAGCTATGACATATAGCTTGGATTTGACGGGCATCGTGATGCTTTTGATGACCTTTGCTCACTCAGACACCTGAAACTAAGCTTCAGAAAAGTTATCTAAAATGAAAACTAATCATCTAAAATCGCTTCTACTGAGGAAATATACGGGCGATGAATGATAAAACAGTAAAAGCCTCATTCAAAACATTCGCACACAAAGAACTTCAGCGTTTAAGCTGCTTCCCCACGCTGACTGTCACCTTTGCAGCTGTCATACATCTTGTCAAATATCTATCAATTAGTGAACTGTGCTCACAAATGCTGCTCTGACACGCCGTACATCTGGGATTGCTAATTAAGACGACACGTTACATAATTAATGCCTTCGCTCTCCTAATTAGTACTCACTCAGTGCTGAAATTCCATCTCGGCTGTTTTTGCAAAAGTTTTTTCAGATCTTGGCCGTAGACATGTTTGCCAAACAATATGCAACTAGGTGGCAAGTACCTTTATACTCAATAGCAATGAATGGATGAATAAAGAAGTAATTATTTTTCCAGTTATATGCAACTTGAGACACAAAAATTATTTCACACAAATTTAAACACCGTGAGAAAAGAGGCTGAATCCCAAGAATTATTATATTGTTTTATCTATCCTCTGCTTTCCAAAGAATAATCTGGAATATCAGCAGTACCCAAGGAAAAAACACACAGAAGCGAAGTATATTATACTATAAATCTGGTCTAAATTTGTATGTTGTTCCAAATGTCCATACATTATGTCATATATGGCATTATATAGGCTACAGATTGTTCTTAATCAACAAATCACACATTTTATAAAGAGCAACAATAGACTAAGATGTGGCTTCCAACAGAGCTTATGGTCTATAATCACTCCTAAAACAAATGCCACACGAGATTTAAAAGCAGCTAGCGTCAGTTAGCTGCTAACCCAAAGAAGAACAACAACTGGAAAATATACACAAATCGTGGAGACAACTCAAGGTTTGGAAACTACAGTACTCACTACCAGCAGAAGACAAATTATCCACAACGCTGCTCTTTTAATTGCAAAATGCCGACTCATGATCTAAAATCACAATGTGGGGCAGCATTATGATCATGTTAAAAAAGAACACAGTACTGCTTTATGTTTGATTCTCAATGTAGACATTACTTTTAATAATGCACCAAGGTAGAAAGAGTTCTTTGTACAATTTATACCATTAGCTTTTCAGATCATTTCTTTTATATCTAAGCAAAATTTAGAGTTGTAACTGAAGTGACCCTAACCGAACTGCAGCAAAAATCCAATGAAATTAAGACCATGTATATCGAAATGAGAAAAAGGGACGATACCCAGCTCGACTGTTGAATGTATTCATGTTTTGTGTATGTTTTAAGTAGAAAATGCAAAGTACAATCTAGTTCCACTATAAATGCTGTAACTCACTCCAAAACACTCTAGATCCATAAGTAGCAAAGGAGTTAAGAGGACTTTGATTTTGGTTGAACCATGCCTTTAAACCAGAATTTGCACTACTTGATTCATGAGATTTCTAGCTCCGGTCAAGGCTGCTGGCATGTGCGTCTGTATAGCCTTGAAGATATTCTCTCCCTCTCTCTGGAAGTGTGCAGGAACGCCACATCAAGGACGCTTCAGCCACACGTCAATCCACCGATCGCGCCGGAGACATAAGAAAGCGGGAAGGGACAGCGGATCGGACTGTTGCATAAATTATAGTGAGCAAAAAATCCATTTTGGTGGCACGAATCACTCCAATGTTAATTAGTTGCAGATTGGTCTTACAAAAGGTGCATTCTAAATCACGTCAGGGGTACACTCGCTGCGCGGAGACAAAACCGTATTGTTCAGCTGGCGATAATTCCATATAATTAGGCTTGTTTCCTGAAGTCGAACATGACCAGAATGTATTCAGAAGATGAAGGTGTTCCCATGAATAGAAGGGGGATATTGATATTTGTTGGTCAACTCAACCCCCCTCTCTCCTCACTCCCTGACACAAAGAGACGGGGAGGACGGGGAGATTGCTTACCGGTGCTTAGTTCAGTGGCGGCGCCAAGTCGGGTCTTGATGTAATGGAAATTGCTATGCTCCCAGGCTACAATGTCATGACAAGTTCTTTTAATGGCACTAAAGAAGGCTTATGTTGAAGTTTAAATGATGGGAGGCGGGGGCGGAGTGAATGAATAAAAGTTTACAATGAGATTGAGAAGAAAGTGATAGGTGTGCATAGGTGTCAGTTTAGAACCATTTTCCTGCCAGTATGAGAGATAGCACCTCCAAAATGGCCGAGGAGCGCCCCAGTAGCTATAATTAAAGAATGATTTGTGCTTCACTGTATTTCTGTATTTCACTGTACATTTAGGTGCCAGTTCTGTGACAGTGCATACAAGCCGTATATTGTATATGCCCATTTATCCCATTTTCTGTTGAGATGAGAGCTGTTTTTTATTGGCCTCACGCCGATAATGGCTGCAGCTGTCACCGGCATAACTTTTTCAAAGTTCTTTGTGTGCCTGAAGGGTTTCTGTCCGTCCTCGTCTAAGCTTTAAAAATAGCAATAATGAAGACAGGGGCCATTTCATTAGTGGCGTTGGTTCCTCGGGTGGGGCCGATTCCTGTCAACAAGTTGCATTCAGGTAGCTCTTAATGGAGGTCGTTTGAGGCTTGCTGATGTGTGCGTTTGTATTAATGGAGGAGACTCAGCTGCTCCTTGCCGCAGGCCAACTTCTACAGGAACTGTTTACAGTTTTCAGTTTACTTTATTTCTGCCTGTTTTCCTCCGCTGCTTCTGCTTTTTCCTCTTCCCAATCTGTTTAGCTACTATATAATAAACATGCCGATTAGAAATATATCATAAGCCAAAGACATACAGGACTGGCAATACGTATTTAAGAGCCTCATAACACAATCAGCTCCTCATTTATTTTAAAGTTTAATAGCATTTTGAGTTTAATGGCATTTCAACTGGCGATGTGTCTGTAATAAATTAGAATGGCTCACGCATGAGCACTTCTGGTGATATATTTCCCTCGTTTGGTCCACAGGCCAATTAAGGCTGGTTGTGTGACAGTCTGGCCAAATCAAAAGGTCCCTGCGAGATCCTTGACAGCTAAAACAGTCAATTAAAGTCCAGCTGAAATAGACATCACCGCCCTCCGTGAGGGATCATTACCATGTATTGGGTCGGACTGATTGCATGGGCAGTGTATCGATTGCAGTTGCGAAAAATGACCTCATGCCTTGGCCAAGAGGAGGACAGGCAGGCGTCCTTAACTTTTTTTTTTTTTTTTTGCAAAAAAACACACACACACAATCTTTGCTGATTACCCATGCCGGTGTTACCATTCCCCCGTGCATAGTGATCATGGTTAACCCTAACCCTAACCCTCATCTCACAGGTCAGCAGAGCCAAGACCTAAACTCACAAACTACTTGATCGTCTGAACAAGTCGGGAAATTAACTTTGATGTGAAATGTCTGCGGGTGAGCTGCTCAAGTCCACGGGGGGCGGGGGGGGGGGGCGCCAGTCAGGTGCGTCTGTGAGCGAAATGTGTTTGCCACATGCAGAGATATGAAGGAGAACCTGAGTGAGGAGTTTGTATGTGTGTGACTAGAAGCCACCCCCATATACTCAATGAGGAGTCACTCATCTTCTTCACATATGCTTAATTTATGTTCAGCTCACATGGTGCTGTGGGCTCACAGAGTGAGCTTTAATACGTCTCAGCTCCCTCTGTGACAGATCTGGAGCATGTCTAAATTAGAAAGTCATTTCAATGAGCTATCTCTTCCAATATGAATGGCCAGACCTCTCATTAGCTCTCAATGGCATTAGAAAGCTGCTTTTGGTGCTTTTGTTTTTATTTTGTTTTGAGTTTTTTTTTTTTTCCCCTCTTCTGGAAACATTTGAGTGTCTTATAAAATCTATCACGTGAGGTAGATTAAGATTTTTGGAAAAGAGCCAGTTTCCATAAATTGAATGTAATGTAAAGTACGATAAAAATGTTCTCTTTTGCACTTTTTTTTTCAGCATTTTCCTTCCTTGACTTACAATGACGAACTTTTTCTCAAGGATCATATATGCAAAAACTTAAAACTGTTGATCAGTTGGAATGGGGAAGAGCTGTGCTGATCACCAGGCGGAGGGAAACTCCGCCCACTAATTACACACACACACAAAGGGGAGAAAACAAGTTCAGAGAATGCAACACAATCATACAAACGACGTGGAAAACACAGGAACAAAAAAGATCCTGAGATAGATTCTCCTAATTATGGCAAAATAATTAACATAGGATTTGATTAGAATTAAATTTTGGCTTTTTTGAAATAGTGTTTACTGTACTAATAAATCTGAAGACAGAAACTTCGACTGGAAAACATGTTCACTGTGTCATCTTTCTGTGCATTTTCCTGAGGCCAAGTATGGACAGTACAAACAGGAAAAATATATATTTTTTAACCTCTACCTATTATGTGTAATGAGTTCAAATACCTCAGACATGTATGATTGTACTTATGTTTATGCTACTTTCCCGCTTCAAGGTCTCCTTTTTATGAGTGACCGTGAATCTCAACTTCAAAAGATCCTGCTTAGTTAACATTCATCAACTCTCTCACAACAACCATTCAACTTATGTTACATTCACAGCTGACCTGCAGTGTGCCTGCATAAAAATTCAATCCGTTCAAGCTAACTTTACCTTCAACTCTTTGATGTTCACAGGATTAATCCCCTTTATTGCATATGCTGTTGTAGTGTTAAAGCTCCTTGAAAGCATAAAATAATCATCTTAGTATCACAAAATGGAACAAAGTACTGTCTGTTGTATGTATTTTCTTCCTAAAATGTTTCAATACGCCGTGTAGCATTATTTTGGCCTAATTTGCATCCTATGCGGGGGAAAATACATTTACAAGTAGTAGGACAGCCTGAAGATTTTTGTACGGACTCCACAAAACTAAAGTGGGAGAAAAAGGAGGGAAAAGAAATACCCCAAATCTTACTCTGTTCTGACTACATGTCATGGAAGAATAACAATGTGGCTCTGCGAACAAGATGTGTAATGAGTGGCACTCTATTTTTGCAGAACCTATATCTGAGTTTTCCGGAGGCTTACGTCTTGCATAAATGCTTCCTAATCAGTCCTTCATCTCTGCATGGTACATCTCCCCTGAAGGACTGCAGTGGATTTAAAAGGTGAAATCAATAGCTTTCACCTGGATAATGTAGTTCACGATAAAAGCAGGCTGTCCCAACATTTTGCACAGTCAGTGGTTTTATACTGGCGGCTTAAATAAGTGTATTTTCATGCCTTTGTGACGCAGCTCTGACTTTCTTTTTCATCAAGCCTCACATCCATTTTCTTTTCAAAAATACAATAGTTGGAAACAATGATGGGGGAGGGGGCTTAGGCAAGTCAATCCAGCAGCTATCAGCTGAGCACCAGTACAGTTTGCGCTCCGCAGCTCCCTTGTGGAAACTGATTCAAAGCATGTGGGGGAAGCACTAACCAGTGCTGTGGGCCACTACCATGTACAATGTTAACCCCGCTGGCCCATTGACCTGTTTAAACAGCTGGAACATTTGGCACTGCTAGCCTCCGGAGATTTGCAGGTCCACTGGCAAAAGGCTTGAGAGGAAGGAAGGGGGTCTAGAGGTGGGGATGGGAGGCACGGTGGCGGAGCTGGGAGAAGGGATTCAAAGCTCGGCAACAGGGGGGGGCACTGTCAAAAAATGGCACCAGGCAGGAATTAAACAGGCCACTGGCAACAAGTTGAGGAGGAGGAGGAGTAGAAGCGGGAGGAGGTTGGAATAGAGTTCAAGTCAAATAGATACTGATTTTAATAGGGGGCTGGCCAGTTTAGGTGGTCACTTTGGTTGGTAATTACAATGAATGGACGCAGGATTAATATTAAATAGATTGTTGAAAACCATCTATGTCAGATGTTTTGTTTGCATTAAGGGGTCTTAGTGTTTCAGAGGGGTTTAGGCTGTGTATTAAGGGTGTGGGAGGTTACCGACTCACTCGGTGGGGCACTTAATAGCTCATGGCGGGGGGCTGAGCCGGAATTAAGAGTCACTGTCAGGAGTTTTAGTGGGCTGTAGGGTGGACACGGGAATATGATGCTCGACGGTCCTGCAAGAAAGTTGCATTTCCATTGTTCTGCTTAAGTGTGCCAAATGACATTGTGATTCTTATAATTCTCTTTATAAACAGATAAACCCGTGCATGGAAATTAAACAGAATAAAATGTCCAACAGACAAATATAAAGGGTCTTTATGTTATTAGGGACAAAGTTAAAGATGTGGTTGCCTTTCAGCACCTGTAATAAAGCTTAATATTCAAAACGTAATTTTTAAATGTCAGGTTTTGTGGTCAACTTGAGTCAAAAGGGACATTGGCTTCTTTCTAAAGCTGGTATTTTGATCTTTGCAACAATCATGCCATGATAGAAAATAAGGAGTATCTTCAAAATGATGATAATTGGCAACCAGGAAAACAGAAGTGCCCTGTTCTACTTTATCACACAATGTTATTTAAAAACCTTTAGTATGTGCACATTGCGAAATATAGGAACTATACACTAATCAGCCATAATCTGCCTGATTATCTACTGGTCCCTGTCATGCCACCAAAACATCTCTGTCCTGACAGGACCTGGTGTACCAGGAGGTTTGGGGCCTCTGTTCTGTCCATAGTTCCATTGCATCTTATGAGTCCTTATTTGAATTGGATCTGGAAGCCAGCTCAAAGCCCGGGGCTCTTTGTTATGTTCTCCAAGCCATTCTTGAATTGTATGTTTGATGTGGTAGGGCCCACTATCCTGTTGAGGGTCCTGTTGCCGTGAATAGCTTTGCCATGTTGAAGTGGATTTGCTCTGCAATAATTGTTAGTGAGTGCTATTGCACATGTCAAAGTAAGTATCCACATGAATACTAGGACCTTAAGCTTCCTAGCGGAATGTTATTTTATAAAAAAGATCATTTTTATTAACTTTACCCATCATTGGTTTGAATCTTGTGGCTTATCAGTGAACAAGCACAAACACATACGTAATACAGGACGCAAATATTCCCTATAGAGAGCATATTAACAGATTAATCTTATTTGTGTTTTACCTCTACTCTGTGGCCATAACTAATGTAACATCATGTGCTACATGCTGTGACAATAGGGTTATTCTTACCAATAAATTATTCTTCACGATTATTGTTTCCATTTAGATGATTAGCAGAAAAAGTTGTTATTGTTTTTATACATTACTTACTTGTTATTACTTAAAGGAAAGTAAAAGCACAAATACCAGTTGTCCCATTATACTATAAAGTGTACTATTTCATTAAAGTTTCACTACGGTCTATGTGTTGAGCTGTAACTTTGAGGCTATTGGAGCAACGAAACTCCTACCAAATTTAACAGTAAACACAACATTAGCCGACATGTTTAATTAAAAATGCAAACGTAGACACAGTTTAGATATTAGAAATCAAAGTGAGAAAAAAGTATGTACGTAGACTCTTCAATGTGTGTGTAGTCCAAGTATTGCACAGAGCTAATTTTTACATGAAAAGGTATTTGCAAAATATGTCAGTTTCACAATTACTAACTGGTTAGTTTTGATGTAATAGCACTTGTTAAATCGGTGGCAATAACCTCCATGTACTAAGTATTGTGTAAGTATGACATTGATTGAGCTGTGAATGAATTGGAAAAAAACGTGTGAAAGTTGGTAACCATTTAAATATTTGCACTGTAGATTTTTATGTTTATAAACTGGTCATTACATGTTTTAAAACCCGAGCTCTGACCGTCTCATGTCTGTGTACCCCTGCACTGATAATCGCCCCTCTAATCGTTTTTTTATTAGAGGGTTATATGGATTTGCACTATATTGTCTGTGTGATTCACAATTTCTGCAGTACAGGGTAAATAAAAAAGTAGTTCTTGCTACAGATGAGATATGCAAGATGAGTGATGTGCTGAGCTAAACAAAGATACTCCCTGGGAACCGAGCACTAAAAAATGTTTCCCTTTTTTTTTGAGTTGGATGAAGCAAATTGGAAAATCTTAATTATAAGATTGTATCAGACATGGCTTTGCTTATGGAAAATAGGGAAATAATGGACTTAAGAGACAAGTTTTTACAGATGGAGCTGAGGAATAATTCACTTTGCTGGGGGAAGCTGGAATGAGAGAGAAATTATTTGCCACTGGGAGAGAACTGGCATTTTTAATATCCCCAGCAATGAAATCTCAATATAGCAACTTTCAGGCAGCAGACTGTCATCTGGCATAAGATCCTTCATTTTCTACATTTTCCTCCACTGTTTGTCTCTTTTTTTTTTCAGTCATCATTATGGCAAAAACAAAGTGTAATTAACGTAATCATGATTAATTACCACACACGGCCTCGCTTTACACATCTGCCTAATTGCGATTTCACTTATATCAAATGTTCAAGTAAGCAGAACTTTAGCGCCAATCTAAGTCGCTGCTGTGTGAAAGTCTATTTTTTATTTATTTTTTTTTTTTCCAGTTGCTTCTTAAAATTATTATTTTGGAAAAGGCCCTGTGCTCGAACACTTCTACACAATACTCCCACAGTAGCCAACTCCTCATAGAACTAGAAACAGCCAAATTGGAGGGTCACACGGACAAAGCAGGAAGTATAACAGTCATTGGCTGCCAACCTGATTCCCATAGTGATATATATAGTAATACCCTTATTGATTGCTCTGAAGGTATTTATTGAGGGGAACAGTAGAGCAAGCTGGGGAAAAATGGGGAATTCATGAAAAATGGAGCTCAAGATTAATTTACCTTTCAATTACAAGGAAGTACAAAGGTATTCCCTGCCGAGGACTTAAATTTAGAGCTAAGGCGAACAACAAGGAGTACGTGCAGAGAACACAGTCTGTGGGAGAGAGTGTATGAATCAATAGTACCCTTTACTTGAAAGTGCCCCACAGAAATTCCTGGCATCTGTATGTACAGCCATTAATACCATTGTTTCTTTCTTTGCCTTGTATAAATTTTGCTTGTAAACTGTCAAGTGGACTATTTTGTACGCCAATCCATTCACACATTTTCATAAATTTGCTCACCAGAATTTTAATGTATTTTTATAGGACGTGCAAAAGAAACCTGCATGTAAGCACCTTTTAGACCTTCTGAGTTTTGCACAGTCATCTCCTGAAGACAAGTCTGTTAGGGTGCTTAAAGGAAATGTAGTGGCAATGTGGAAATCAGGAAAAAGAATGTGCTGTGTGTTTAAATTGGTCTCCTTATCATTTTCATATTTCAGTGTACATGCATTAATCACCCAAAAGTTTTGATGGCCCAAGACATCTTAGACAACATCTTACCTGCTGCAATGTCATTGTCTATGAAGGCCGACTGGCATTTAGGCTTCAGTCAAAAGTCACGTGTTCCCACAACTGATGTCTGACACTGTAAAAGACAGCACTCAGGCAGATGTCATGTAATTAGATATTATTTGTGACCCCTGTAAGGACATGGATCAAACAACTCAGACAGAGGCATGTATGATGGCAATATATGGCTCTGTGCTATGCAATAATTCAAAGAATTGGCACCTTGTGCATAAAAGGAAAGAGCTGACACCCACATGTAATCAAAAACGAGTAACAAGTAATTAAAAAAATAATAAATAAAATTAATACATCCTCCAAGATAAAGGGTCTAAGCGTACAGATATGTCTGTCTTTAGGGTTTAGGTAAGATCTCAGGAAGAAGCCTAGATACAGTCAAAACGTGCAGGGTTTTTGTTTTGAAAAATACGTATGAAAAATAGTTTTGAGATTTTGAAGTTGTAGAAATGATGACGAAATAATGTATTTCCAGAACCCTCAAGGACTTAATAGTTCACAAGCATAATGGTGAAGAGCTGCTGTAGTTCTACATCTGACATATGGCAGAGACCCCATCATTTAACTTGTTTAGTCTTAGTCATAGGAATGCTCCAAATCTGACTCCCGTTTTTTGCCTTATCGGCAATCTACAACATGTTTGAATGTTTTACATGGATGACGTTATGCCCTTTATAACGGGTAAGTCTGGTATCAAGCAATTGAATCGAACAATGGAAATGGGATTGAAAACAGTTTGAGGTATTTTCAGATGTAAAAATACTGTCTTTGCTTAAGTAGAAAGTCAGGAAATGAATATTCAAAGCAAAAAAACAAAAAAATGTTTGTCTATTTGAAATAAAGAATGATTAGTATTTGTATCAGCCTTGTCTCAAAATATCAATCTCAACTTTAAATGACGATGCCGCAATGTTTTAGGCATTTTTTTTTTTATTTTTTTTTTTTTTACCCAGTCAAAAAGGGATCTTAATTCTTCATTGTCTTCTTTAGTAGCTGAGAGACGTCCAGAGCCCGTTACACGTGAAAACATCTGGTTCGAGACAGTGTGATTCTATACAATGAAATTAAGTGACTGCGAAGACCACTAACTGTAGCTAATTAATATCTACACCATCACTCGATATCATTTGAAACAACAGTTTGAGATAGCTGACTAGTGTGTATGACAGAATACCACTCAGCAAAGAAGCCGTTAAACCAGGCCCACCAATGTAGTTCTTCCCCTCAATGTTGATCTCTAAATCAGCTTTACCTTCTTTTTCTCTTATAAGTTCCTTTCTGTCTCATCTCCCACCGTACACGCACCCTAAGCTTCTCTTCCACCACGATCTTCTTTCTGTCTGACTCATCCTCCACCCCTCCCCTCTGGGATATTTTAGGCCAGGCAGCATGGAACACATCCCCCCCAGCACCACCACCACAAACTTCCACATCTCTGAGTGAATAACACGTTTTCTGAGGCGGGCAGCCCCCCGCTTAGGAGACAGGTGAGTAATTAGGACAGGCCTCCGTAATTAACAAGTTGTTCGTTCTCGGCCACTTGTGATTAGTCGCACATGATCCATGTGTGGACAGTTTCGACAGCACAAATGTTTACAGTTGCTCAAGGCTCAAAAAGTCCGCAGCAGATTCAAAGAGACATCTCATTACAGCAAAACGTCTCAGTATACCATATTTGACCACTGTGAGTAATTACGTGCAGTGTCTTTCTTTCTCAAAGCAGTTCATTGGAGAGTGAAACCACGCCACTTATTCCTAATGCCTGCCGTTATATTATTTATGTGATTTCCCCCGACTGCATCGCCCCGTCCTATGAGCTTTCTCATATTCAATTGTTTTGATGGATCTTCTGAAACAACACCCTTTTTCAATAAGGAAATATGCTCTTATTGTGTTTAGCCAGCTCAGGCTTTCTATATTGGTATTTTTCACTAAGTAACTTCAGTGTCATTTCTTAAGGGGTTCATTTTTTTTCCAATACTATATATTTCGTTGCGTTCAGGGAGTCTCGGAGCGTCTAGATCATTTTTAAAAATGGACCTTCCTCTTTCAGAAGAAAGATGTATGTTTTGCACCACAATAATATCCACCAGTACAAGTTGCTGCAACTCAACAAAGCACACAAAGGCTGTTACATTTTGACCACATATTAGAATTGGCAGACTAGAATGAGTGACGTTAGAGGTATAAATGAAATTGCAGTATACCAATAGTGTGCAGACACAATTGAAGACAACATAATATGACAAATTCGATTGCAACATACACAAGACTATCCATACGTAGACTGTTAAAAAAAAAAAAAAAAAAATCATGTAAGTGTACTGCTCCCATGTTATGTCTTACCTGTTAAAACAACCTATTCTCCGAAGGCCACTGAGTGCCAAGGGTTAATACTGTTAGTACTGAGTGGACTGTACTGGGGCTGGACTGTCACTAAAAACTGGAACAATATTGGGTTATGGCTGGTAATATAGTTCTAATGCCTTTATATACCAACTTATGCTTTTACTGCTGAAAGACAAGGTTCAAATGTATTATTTCAGTAGAAAATCAGTGTTCCTGAACTGCAGCTCAGTGACCCTGCTCTCAGCCGTAGTATATGAAGGTAACATTCATTCATTCATTCATTCATTTTCTACTGCTTATCCCGTTAGGGGTCGCGGGGGGGGGGCTGGAGCCTATCTCAGCATCTTGGGGCGAAGGCGGGGTACACCCTGGATGAGTCGCAACATGCCACATTCATGACATACTAATGTGGATGTGTGTTTTCTGATAGGTTATAAATAATTAATAATTAAAAATTTCATGTTGATTTAATTGTGTTTTGACCAGTATTATATTATAATACCTGGTTATTATGTTAACAATGGTGTTACAATGGTGTTAATTATGTTAAAAATTTGCGCCTGCAAGACCCACATTGCTTGACATATTTAAGATAAAATAGGATTTGTTCAAGGCGACATAGTGTTAGCCACTCTCGCCTTACAGCAAGAAGGGTTCAATTCCTGGTCAGGTCATGATCTTTCTCTGTAGAGTTTGCATCTCCCAGTGTATGTTTAAGTTTTGTCCGGGTGATCTGGCTTCCTCAGACACAGTCTAGAGACGTGCTAGTTAGGTTAATTGGTTACTCTAAATTGTCTATCATTATCATTTCATGTGAGCAACTGCATTAGTTGTTGTAATGTAAGCATGTTAATTTGATAATTTTTTGAAAATCACTTTGGTATCACCTGCATTCGGTCTTGTCAAACGAAGACGACTCTTAGGATTGCCAAGACAACAAATGTGTAAAATTCACTATATTGGTATATATTGGTATATTGGTATGTTCTTACTCTTCAATTCTTACTCTTCAATACTCCAAGGAAACATGAAACTTAACTAAATTATGAAAAAGGATTGTTAAATGTAAAAGTACCTTATACTGTATGTCCCATGTTACCTGAGGCTCACAACTTGCTAAAAGATGACTTGCATGCAATTTTAAAACAGGATTTATAATAATATTTGAAAAGACGTCCACAGGTTTTTGACCAACGGATGAATAAATCAATGATGAATACCAAACCAAATACTTTGATCTGAAAGCTAACAAGCAGGCAGGTTTAAAAATGCATATACTGTATATACAGTAGATACAAAAAGGGAGAAATCATCTGTTCTCCATTTAAACCCACCCGAACTAATGTCTTATGTTGTTGAAAAGTGAAAAACGATAGGTCTGCTGGCATTAGAGTAATTTAAAGGGATAAATTAAACATTTTCTTAACAGAAAGCTCAGAGGAACTTTAACTCCACTTCTCCGGTATAGTATGTCCTTTGCAGATCCCCATTTTCTCTTGTAGCATAATGAAATGCCATCTAAGGCATCAGAGAGGCCATCAGAGACAGCTCTCATCCTGACCTGGATCCATTTCACCTGCCCTCCTCAAGCAGAGGTTTCAGGACAGCTGCCTCTGAAAGTTCCTGCCTTAAAATGTCACTTATTTTGCCAGAACTATGTAAGACCATTTTAGGCAGCAGCACTGATGTCATGGACTGTTCTCCATATCTGACTGGTCTTCACATTTTAAGCAATCACTGCTGCTTGTGGAATCTGTTTGCTGCATGGAAAAAGGGCCAGTTATGTAGTGTCGAAATGAAAGCACTTTTCCTTCCGTTGAGGCCACAGAAGAATAAGAATTTACAATGGTATTTTTCCACTCAAATGACCTGCATATTAAGCCAAGAAAAGTGCACAGTAAAGTGCTATAAGTAGTTGATGACAGCCTCCCAAAAGTACCAGGTGCTTCCTTCCGCAGTACACTGAGTACAGAATGTAAACACGTGCAATACCTGTTGTTGTTCTCTTGTAGTGTTTTTATAGTCATTCAACCTCCATCTGATTATCAAGAGATGTTTTATTATCTACCAGGCGAAACCTCTGTTTGACAAAGTGAATTTGCTGGTTATCTACAATCACGGTCTATTAGTCTCCTTTATCCCGGGGAACCGAGTCAGTCCCTGACAGCTGCTGACAAATGTCTTCTACTTCGCAGTGTTCAGGAGCTCAATTCAGGAGCTTAAGTCCAGTTTGATTTTATGGCCTTCCAGACCAACTCCGTATGTCAAATTCACTTTAATCACATATCTGCTAATATACCAGGCCCGGGCTCTGCTGGTTTGCACGTTTATGCTAAAATATAGCATTCTAATTGTTATAGACACATTTAAATGGCATACGTCAAAGTTTGGCCAGCTGTTGCCAGCTTTAGAGATTCATTGATGAGTTGAAAATGTAATTAAATAATTTGGTTCTGCTTGATTTGACAGTCAAATTCAAATTATTTCTTAAACATTCAAGTTTGAGCCTTTTTTATTCATCATTCATGTCATTCGTTCGTGTTGTTGGACAATGTAAAGCTTGAACTCCGGAGTGCTTCAGCTGCTTCTACTAAAAGTAAGGTTAGAATTTAGCCCTAAGCATTGCTCTTGACTTGATATTCTTTTTAAAGACTGCCTGGATTAAAATCATGTTTGTTTGTTTTTTTTGTCCATGTGGTGATTTTCTATGTATTTCAACACACACAACTGAGAAATAAGCAGTTGTGACTGGGGATTACTGGTACTACTCCTGCAATCCACAATGACATCTGACATTGCACCAATGAAATTCTGATAGCCCCTGTCTGAACACCTAAGTAACCATTTCTGATGACTTGTAGAGGTGGGGCTTACCATTGTAGAAACATTGTAAAACATTGTTTTATTCTGTTTTTGTCAAGATTAGTTAACTTCATTTGGGTCCCAGACCCAAGGCCCCAACCACCTCAGTTAAGCTGGGAGGTAGTTAGTGACCCTGCAATGGTTAATATGGTGATTAAAAAGGTCACCAGTCTGTTGAGGGGGAACTGCAAAATACTACCATGAAATGCTAACGTATTGTTTTATGGAAGCACACATTATCATTTTATTAGTATGTCGTCTTGTCAAGTCACTGATTCTGATTGACATTTAAAAAATCAGTAGTAGATTTCTGACAGCTGAATCACAAACAGATTTTCAATATGTTACTTGTATTATAGCTGGAGTCTGCGCCACGATAAAAGAAAAATGTTTGTTTGCATCTGTTGGACTAACAAGGTTTGATTTTGTTACCTTTTTTCGCTTTCATTTCTTCATCTCCTCATTGGTCTCCAAGCGATCACAGTGAGAGCAGATCACAGGGCCTGTGAAGGACACTTCAAAGATTTTCTCCCCAGCTGATACTAATGTCAGGCTTTTTCAGTGTTTATGTGTTTAGGAATGCATGTGTTTGCATAATGTACTTTAGCCCCATGTGTGCAGGAAAGCTGGTCAAGCTGGATGTGTTGATAGCCCGAGAGCAAAGACATCTTCCAACCATCCCTCATACTGTAATAACCTACCACCGAATTAGGGTTTTGTTGTTGAAGACACACCAGCTTCACAAATGCACCTCAAATGTGTGTGTCCGTCTGTGAACGTACGTGTTTGTTTTCATGCCTTCCAGGGATTCCACAAACAAAGCAGCACATCATCAGCATGCCCTTGATTTGGATGAAGGGGAGTGTTGCTGCTCACATTAAACATCCTCTTCAGACTTTGTTACCTCAAGCTGTAAAGAGAGCTTATTGAAAAGTGTTTTTTAAGCTGCAAATCAAACCCAGGATTCACGTTTGAATGAGCATCCTCTGCACCTGTCCAGACTTTACCCTCTGGTGTTAACAGAAACTGGCTGCGTTACCTGGAGACCCTTTAGATAGGACACACAAACAGATCCTATAACACGTTAGCAGGGGGGGGTGCAGCAGCACCTTCTGTATTTGGACAACAAAGCAGTACATCTTGGCTCATCGAAGAATTGAAACAATACAAGATTATTTCAATTTCTCAGCCACTTCCAGGCAAACCTCCGTGGGATTTATGAAAATTGTGTTAGGGCTTTGTTGTTGTGTCGCAGTTAAAATGCACGTCATTGCAGTGCCGGCTCGCAATTTACAGCGTACTCATGTTACTTAGGCTGAGGACATCAGGGAAGAAGTTGGTCCTTTAAGTTAGCCCATGTGAGAACATTTGCGTTCGCATTCCTGTAACAATGTGGATGATCGGATTTCGAGCGATTAAGTGACCTAACAACAAGCAAAATGCATAGAATATTTAATAGAATGTGTAAGTATAGGTTGAATACATAGTCTAGAGTTGTAGCATAATTTATTTATGCCATTCAGCACGTTCTGGTTTTTACAAGCGACAAAAAATGTCTACTTATTAACAATTTTCACCTCATCAGAAGGTCGGTGGTTCACTCACTGCCCTTGTTGAAGTGTCCTTGAATGAGCCACGGAACTCCAAATTGCTCAGAATGTGCTCTTCCACCAGTGTGTGAATAGCCATTGCTCCTCATGAGCAGGTGGCACCTCACATTGC
This sequence comes from Mola mola, assembly GCA_001698575.1. Taxonomy (NCBI): domain Eukaryota; kingdom Metazoa; phylum Chordata; class Actinopteri; order Tetraodontiformes; family Molidae; genus Mola; species Mola mola. Next base: position 1,655,516 of record KV751369.1, on the reverse strand, counting down.
AGTCTCGGCCACTACTTAACCGTATGTGGATTTCAAATATGAATGGAGGATCATGTCATAAAGCACCGTTAGTGGACAGTAAGACTAGAAAACAAAACCAAGCAAATTCAGTCTATTTGTATTTACCTCCATCCTTACATGTCTGTTAAGTCAGTCGATATTGTTCATTGCACCCTTGTGCTGCCTGTTTCATAATCTTCCCTCCAAGTCAATAACACTGTGAAGTTATTAATCTTGTTGTTTGTTTTTCATGGCTTTCTTTTCTCTGTTCACTTAAATATAAAGTGTCAGAGGTCAGCTTTGTTTAGTCAAAATACATGAGCAGTTAAGTTTTGCTCAAAGCGTTTAGATTATTTTCACCCTGTGCTATTTTTTTTTTTTTTTTTTTTTTTGCCATTTTTCCCGTTTTTAACACTGTGGCATTAGATTGCGTAACTTCTCTCTATCTTGCCTTCCTATTTCTAGGTGCGACTGAAGGCAGTGGCTTGTAATGCTTCTCGGTAATGCAGAACACTTGGCCAACAGTTAAAAAGAAAAAGAAAATTGAAATTGCTCACGGAATATCCTGGGATCTTTGTTGAGGCATGTTAGTAATTATCACAAGTATTCACTTTCATATATTTCGGTATCGGAGAGTACTTCTCGTTTTATCGTTAATGCGTATATACAGTGTCTACAATAAATAAGATTCAAAGTCACTGTGACAGAAAAGAAAAGAGCTGTGCCCTCATGATGCTTGTTGTGTTTTCTTTATCTTGTTACTATAAATACACACAGTCACATCCATAGCCCTATTTCCTCTCTTCTATTTTAGGGTTCTCTTACAAAACAAACCATTACAGTGGAAAACGTTTTTCTTTTTTTCCAAGTCTTAATGAAACTTTGGTTCGATCGTGTACGATCATGCAAAATATGTCAGGATCAAAGCATAACATAATGTTGAGCCAAGAAAAGCCCTTGTAGAGGACAGGTGATGGTCGATAGACAGCTCAACAAGGAGTGTGACCACCATTTGCATCCTGATTCCTCCCAGCTGTACCGTAGGTCTCTTTTAACCATAACTGTGATCGTTACATGTGGGGTGAAGATTGAGTTATTAATAAGAAGACTTCACATGTGCCAGATTTTCTGTACTTGTACATATATTGCGCAATCACACAGCAATAAATGGGGCTTTGAATGCTTACTAACTGCAAAGAAATTCTGAAAAAACGTAACCCTGCTCTGCAGGCTTGAAGGCTTTCATAGCAATACTGGTGAGTTGTATAACTCAAGGAATGGAGCTTGGAAGAATGGACTGAACCTGAACTTTGAAAACCTTTCTTCTGCTCTTGTTGCTGTTCTCCCTAAAACCTGGCTCAGTGTTTACCGTTCCGCTCAGCAATCTCTGCTCCAGTCAAGCCTCAAGTCATTTGTACTAAAACAAGCCTCATCCCTCCGAGTATTTCCAAGCATGCGGAGTTAGAAAACCCTCTCTGATGCCACTTTGAAGACTTGAACCAATTAAGGAATCGTTATAATGAGGAGCTTCTACGTGCACGTCTTTTGTAACCCAGCAGCTGTCTAATTGGAGTTGGTGTATTTTCAAAGCTGTTGGTTGAAATCTATTCCAATGTAACCGCAAACTCACTCGTGGCTGACTTTCTTTTTTTTTATTTTTATCATTTAATATTAGTGATATTCTACTTTAAAGTGCTCTAACCATCTCTGGTATTTCAAGAAACTCAAATTTCCCAGTCATATTAACTGTACACATCTTAAAATGCTACATGTCTCGCAGCAGCTCTTAACCTTCCCATGCTGCAGCTGTGAATGATTCTTACCTCAGGGTATACTGTAGATTCAGAAATGGTTGGCTAGTCACACAGCTGTAAATACAGTACCGCTTGTATTGCAGTCCATGTCCAAGCCATATCATCGCTATACGCCCATTTTTACAGGGAATGAATGGCATCAGTATTGAAGCAGCTGCTGCTTTGAAACCATGTGCATTGATGTTCAAAGCTTTGAATGGGTAATTTCAAGTCACAGTAATTTATCCATTCTTACTCTGTCCACTGTAAATATTATATTTCCATGTATTTGTTCCCATTTTCAATGCAGCTTTAATTGTGGTCTTTAATGAATGAATTATACTCCCACTGCCTATGAGGGAAGAAAGATTTGGGATTTAATTTGCTCGTCTCTTTCTCTTTGTCTTTCCGCAGCTCCCCTGACAGACAAGGCACCAAAAATCCTTTCCCCCTCGGAGAGCCAAATGAGCATCATAGACATGGTAATAGGTAAGGACACCTTTCATTACTTAACACTCATAGATCATGTTCTGTCCTTCAATGGAGCATGCCGTGTCATACATATAGTGTGTGTCCAATGTGTGATCAAAGCCAGGTCAGATAAAGTTCTATTATATTCTGATTGGTTTATTTCTTCCTTTTTCCCCTCTATGTTATACATTTTTGGGATCAAATGATGTGTTATTTGAAACCGACTGGCAGGCCCCTAATCTTATTTTCACTGTTTTTGTGTTAAATCACATCTGAGGATGTCAGTTCTGACATACGTATGACATTTCAGTTTGGTGTTGGGCATTGCCTTAAAGATGATCAAGTTAAGATATATTCTGGAGTGCAACCCTCTCTTCTTCCCTTCTCTTCTGTAAGATTAACTTTTGCAATCTGTTGGGCACAGTAATGAATTAAAATGTCAATTCAATCAAATGCCATTCAAGAAAACAGTTTGATTTTCTTTCCCGTATCTCTTAATTATGAAACTATATTCTTTTTCTAGTACAAAATCTCAATTCCACTAGAAAAAACAAAAAATATCTGCTTGGCTCTTGTCATGCAGACAGTATTAGTTTTATTTACACATCTTAAGAGATGTGATTATTACTATTATTATTAATTTACATAAAATTACCTCAGGGCACCACCCTTAAAGATGGGAAAAGAAAGCCAATTTAATCAATAATTTTCATGGAATCTACCAAACTGTGAATTTGGAATTATACTTAATAATTAACTTAATAATTGCAATCAACATTCCTTCATCAACAGCTAGTTGGAGCCCAATATACAAGGGTGTGTGTGTGTGTGTGTGTGTGTGTGTGTGTGTTTGTAAAAGAGAGATGGATGGATGTTAAACAAAGGCAAAATGGCCAAAAGCTGTGTAAGTGTCAGATCAAATGTTCCTTTGTTACTGGGGGCTCAGGCCATTTGCTGGTTGAAACCATGTACGTGTGAAGATGTGGTTCCAGATCAGAAGGAAGATGTATGTAATCTCCTTGTATGTAAGACCCTGAGTCTGTGTCAGCAAACTAACCTCAATTATTAATTGTGTCTGATCCACTTATTAATAACTTGACTACAGTCACAACAATACCATTCAACAATTCAAGACAAATACTTTCATCAGTTACGTGTGTAGCTGTGCTGTACTGAGTTGATGTACCCAGGTCAACTTTACCAGTCCTTAAAAGTGGAGAGATGTTCTCCTGGTGAAGTCATTCCTGTTTGATGGAGAATCCCAGTTGAAGCTCTTGTGAGGACTTCTTGTGGTGAATGCTGTTCTTGTTGTTCTGTCCGGGTGCTGGAGGAAACCGGTCGCCTCTGCTCCTTGCAGAGTTAGCAGTTGTGCTGAACTCTTCAGTAGCTCCTTCCTGCTGGCTAAATTTGAGCTTGGTGAGTCCTCAGCGGGAGCTCTGTAGCTCTGTAGCTCCAGCTCCGAGGAGAGCAGAGAGAGAAGAGAGGATCTCTCTTGTGGGCCTGTCCTTTCCAAATGTCTGGTATTTAGCACCAAGGTGTAAAAGGTTGTAAATAGTTGGGGGCTGGGAGGATCACTCAGTTGTGGGGCCCAACACTGTGATAAAAGAAATACAGGCTGATTCAGATATTTAGTGGGTATGACTGTCATGCCCGCTGCTTTTTCACCTCTGAGGCAATGTAGTGCCTTTTAATTGAAACCACACTGACCTATCGCGATCAAAGCATGTGAAATGGATGTGCTTGCGGTGGTCAAACCGTAACAAGTCAATAATGAAAGTGGTACTTCTGAGAAGCCACACAGACTCTTCACTACCATGACGGTCAAGTTTGCTCTGTTAGCATTGCTTCAAATGTCCACAGCGAATGCCGCAAAACCCTAGTGTTTCATTTGCCTTGCCGGCTTTTGATTCACTGGGGCTCATGGGAGAATTCCAGCTTTGTACCTTATTGGGTGGGAGCTCAGCTGTTGGTGGAACAGAAAATGGGTCATGATGAAGGCTTCCTTTGAAGTAAATTTGTCATGGGCAATGAACACAACTGGCTCGCAGAGGTAAAAGGTGGCAATTAGAAAATAGGTGCAAATCACTGTAGCTTTAAATTGATGATGGATAAAAGCCTTTCTGGCTATTTCATCTGAATAAGTGTTGCATAGTGGATGATGGCAATTTTCAAAATCCATTACCTGATAGCTGAGAGAACAGACAGTGATGGTGCACAGGTAAGGAATGTAATGTTTTTCTTGTTTATTTTATTTCAGTGTCAATGATTTCTTTTAGCAAGAGTACTCAGGTTGAACCTTGATCTTGATCCTGATGTTCAGTGGATGAGAATGAGAAGGAATTGTGTTTATATGCTCCTCCCTCCACCTCTGCGCCCATTGATATTCTCCACCGATTCAGCATCTCTGCGTGCATAATGTATGAACATGTATTTGATTCTCTGCATGCACAAGCTCCTCTCATTCCCTCTAAGGGTTTGGATGGCCGGTCAAGCCCACAGTCAGGCGCATATACTTTCACACACATGGCAGTTCTGGTGGAATTTGATAACCATTCTTTCATTAAATATAGAAGAATAAATGGCTCAGGCTGACCACTAATTAATCAGGTGAGCGAGAGGAGCAGGGTAAGGCAAGCATGGAGGAACGTTCTTGAAGCTCTCATTGTAGAGCTCCAGGGATGAGAAATGAGAACCGAGTAATCAGTAAAGGGGTGACCCAAATTAATCAGAGCACACTTTTTGCTCATGGCCCACTCACTTTC
>KV751369.1:1635193-1650467 GCA_001698575.1 Mola mola | reverse complement strand
TGATTCAATTCAAAGTGCTTTATTGAAACTTGTGTAAATGCTTTTCTCTGCAATCCGTGCAAACATCCCTCTGCTGCGTTTTCTGTTGGTCAAGTCAGATACAGTTTAGTGCAATTCAGTCTGATAGTTAAAACCTCACTGTGACATGTGCAGATGTATAATAATTGTCTCCGGTCGAGCAGTCAAGGGGACTAACTGCAGAGCAAGTCTGTTCCTTGTAGAGCGCTAATGTGTACAATTTGTAAACACTAAACACTTTGACAACAGGTGATCAATTTCCTTGATGCATGAATATGTATTTTCTGTTTTAGGTTTTTTTTGTTTGTTTGTTTGTTTGTTTTGTTTTGGTGAGTGAGTGCCCAAAAAATGTATCAGACACTTCTCTTTAACACAACCCAACCAAAAATCCAAACCCACCTCCGGACACAAGCCTGTTTTTGTAGCCTTTATTTCTAAGTCGAGTTTGATTTCTTATGCTGATGTTTTTATGCAGAGTTGATATGCCACTTGTAGCATTTGTGCCTGCCTATCCTGACATTTTATATGGGGTGAGATTCAATTTCCGACCATTATAGCACTGTTTGTGATGTTCATTCGAGGAATATCAAGCAAGTTCCCCGTGATCTTGATTGGTTGTTAAAAAGTCAACTCTTTTCAACTCCCTCCTTCCTCAGGTTGTCTCATTTCATCCTTTGACACTTGATGTTGTGACACTGTAGGAAATTTTCTGAACTCGCAATGGAGAGAACACATGGTGATGGTGTCAGGGCCTCTTTAATAAATTGCTTCACAATTCACTTTTGAGCTTTCATATTAATATATTACTTTAAGGAGCCATACATTGTCTTTTTTCATGCTGTTATGCATCATTATGCAATTAGTCAACACATCCCAAGAGCTGTTTCTTGTAGTAAATGGATTGGATTTTTTTTTTTTTTTCAATGCACTTTTCCACAAACTGCTTAGTCATTTTGTCTGATCGTGCCTCAGTTAGTTGTTTTGTTTCCTACAATGCCTTGTGGGACTTTCTTAGGGGATGGAAGTGAATTTGTTGTTCGCAGTCAAAGATGTGTAGTAGTTCAGCAACAAATAGTGAATACAGGAAATAGTCAGAGGTCACACATACAATACATCTTTACATTCAAAAACAGTCAGCTTTACTTGGAATTAATTTGTTTCTGTATGACTGTAGTTTGAATGAAATATATTCTAATTTTTTCTCCTTAATTGGTGAGGAAAGTATTAGAATAATTACATTTTAAACTGCATAGTGCTTTTCAGTCACTCATTGTAAGTATCATGATATGAACAGAGGACATTAATTCAATCTAAATTTAGGAAATAGATCCTAATTTTACTTTCTGCTCATGTTTATTTTATGTTTATTCACAGAGCAACATTTGAAATAAATGATGAACATTACTTAGACAGCAAACAAAATGTTGACTTTCACCACTGTTGGAAGGTGGTTGAAGCTCAGTCAAACAGAATGTTTTGAAACTGAATAACCTTTAATCGATCATCCCATTATCCTGGAACAGATTTCTTCTTGAAGCAATATAGATTTGATCTTCTGACCATGTGATGTTAGGCATCCGCTCACATTGATTCGGGCAACATTTACAAATTTTAATGATCTATATTGATGTCTTGGGGGTTTAGGCACACCACGCCACGGATAGCTGGACATGTATTATAGATCTTGTTCAACGTAAATACCAAGGGTCTTTAAAAAAAGAATGTAAACGTAGATGGGTCAGTAACACATAATGATTACATGAGAGTTTAATGATTTGTTTTTCTCACTTGTATCATGCGTTGTCTTCATATGACACCTGCCCATTTTGTAGTTAACTCTTTTAAGTGTACAAAAGCCCATTAAATATATCAAATGGACAATGGGCTGCATTTTTATACTGGTTTTCAAGGCATTTTGGCCATTCAAAACGTTTGAACATCATTGCATTCACCCAATTTCATTCGTACTACATTGGTGGCAGTGAATAGCATACAGGTTGCCACCTCCTCATCAGGAGTGGTAATCATTTGCGCAAACACTGTGGCACACAGACCTTCATACTGTTTGAAACGGATTAAGGCCGTAGTCACAGCAGCAATTTCATATCTTCTCCTTTTCTTTCCCAAACATATCAGAAACAGAAAATCCCTGTACTTCTGTACTGATACATAAATGTGTTCCCATGGTAACAAAAATAATTGCATGAATATATTTTTATACATTATGTGGGAAGTGTTCCCTGACAGTTCACAGAACAAATGCGGGATATAATAATAGTTTAGAGTTGCAATTCATCCTAAAATTACATAAATTCCAAAGGTTCGTTCCGTCCACTTTCACATGACATACTAACATCCCCAATTTGTTTGGAGCTAGACTAAAACAAACCTTTACAAACCATCTTTGGTATGTCGGATTTACGGCTCTAACATAAGCATAAATGAACCAAACAAAACAGGAAAGGTGTGATGGTGTTTTAAGTGTATATTTGCCTTTATCTGAGAATTTGGCAACAACTTGACTATGTGTTCAGAGGTTTCACTTTTTAAAGATCAGGCCACTTGTGTGTCCATTCTCTTTAACCCCAGTGGCACTTTGATAATAAGACTCAAGTGTTAAAGCCACTCATCCTTTGTAGAAAAGGTGCAGAAAGCACACACATATTTTTCAACTCCATTTTTTAATTGAACCATTATCAATAACACCTTTCCATACAATACAGCAGCTTAGTGTTATTTCTCAAACTTTGGTGGCCTTGAATTTTTGAGTTCACATAATACCAGGGGACAAAGTTTAGTCACACAAAGAAAAAGAGTCTCATACAACTTGGCTCCAGCAAAACCTATCCCCAGCATCACACACATTTACTCAAATGCACACCATTCATCACTTTAAATGTCATGGGCTCTGCAGAATGCTCCAACGATGCCAAAGGTTGAGAGGCACCAGGATCGATATTACATCATTTCTCTCAATTAGGGCAATATTTAGTCCCGTCAAGTTATTGTACATCTGCGAGTGACCGTATCTGCATTCCTGGCAAGTCCCCAGTTAAGTCAAAACCCTGGAGGGAAGGGCAGACAAAGTGAGGGGAGGAATGACAGAGAGTTGACGGTAGGGAGAGTTTGGGAAAGCAGGATAAAAACAGTGAGCGAGACCATTTAAGATTCACAGAAGGGATGAAATATGATGGTTTCTTAGCTTTAGTTTTTACAGATGAAAGTGGATGCAAGACAGCACAATGTCCCAAAACATTAATATGCCCTGCTGCATGGAGGCATAAATTGTGCCTTTCCTATTAGAAAGGGGTTGCTAGTGGTAATCAGAAAGGATTCTTGGCAAAGGAATGCTCCCATTAGTGTTTTACACAAGTACAGAAATGAGTGGGCCGGTCACAAGACCTAATCAGCCCTCTGCACCCTCTGCATCGCTTTATGGTTTAACAGTTGATGAAGTTCACCAGAGTGTGACCACAAGGCTGATAGCATGTTCACATTATGAGATGGTGATTGACCTCAAAAGTCAAGCTATTGTCTCACACTGACAGTTACCCAAACTGCTTTCCGTAAGTGGCCCCCACCTGCAGCCTTGTACCTGTCTCTGCAAACTAAGTCACCATGGAGGATGGGGAGAGGAAAATGGCTGAAGGCTTTTGCTGTCCTTGGCAGAAAATAGCGTGAAGAACTGGTCAAAACACTATGCAATGCAGCAGCTTTTTGTCTTTGCCAACAATTCTTCCCATCTTTGCATAGACCTATTAATCAAAAATGTGGCTTTGAAACTTAGTTAACATTAAGTCTGGTCTGTTTTTGTTTTTTATTTATGTGTAAGGGATTCCCACATTCCACCTGCACGTTGGCCCTGGGCATCATCACAAGCATTTGTCAGACTTGTATCATTTAGGATATCAATAGTATGAAACTTTTGGAGGATGAATGCCAACCCACTAATAAAAGAACAGACCGTGAGACTGTAAATCAAGCAATGTGGATAACTGAGACAAAAAAAAAGATAATACCAGGTAAGATTGGCAATTGTTTAAACATTATGGCAAACCAGTAGACACCAGTAGATAATGGAACACTACTATTTATATCTTAAAATCAAATCAAATTGATTTTTTTTGTATAGCCCAAAATAATAAATTACGATTTGTCTCAGTAGGCTTTTACAGGCTGTACTTATGCAACATTCTCTGCCTTTAGACCCTCGAACCAGGTGAAGAAAAACTTTAAAAACCCTAAACAGGGAAAGATAACAAAATCTCAGGAAGAACCACAGAGGAGGGATCCTTCTCCTGAGGACAGACAGACGTGCAAGAGATGTCACATGTACAGAACACAACAACATGACAATAACAAACTAATGAGAATATAATGATGTATAAGATGTCCATGAGTTCAAAGGTATGTGTAATCTATGAATCCAGAGATATTTGAACTCTATAGATCCAGAAGCAGGTGTGATCTATTGGTCCAGAAGTTATTGTAGTCCATGGATCCAGATTTGTGCTTGGCAATCCAAACTAGGAACTTGACATGGTGACATACCAGCTCTGTTAAATGCAACACAATCACGTTCAACAGGTTGTATGCGCACTTTATCTTAGAACTGGAGAACTTGTGCAATGAGTTTTTCTTTAGATCTTAGTACAGAGGAAATAAAATGTGTCTACCATTTCATTGTAAAAGTTTATATATATGTATATGTATATGTATATATAAACATAAACAGTATATATATCATCACAATGATATCATATAACAGGTTCTACAAGATAGTCTGGACATATTTCTTGGCAATAGCTGCAAAGAAATGCCTAATATCCATTCCACACTACAATGTTTTTGCAGCAGTCCTGTTTAGTCTTCCATGTAATTCTTTGAATTACACTATAAATTGCAGTTCACCACTCCACAGTCTTAGATTTAACAGCTGTGGAAAAGCTGTTCAGGCTGTCGGAGCTGCAGTAGCGTTGGAGTGTGTAAGACCTCATGTTTCAGTACAACGACCCCTTCAGGCATTTGTTCTGTGATTGTTACTCTGGTCCTTTTCGGTGTGTTCCAGCACTTTAAGGCCATGACTTTTGAGAGTTACTGTTGGATTTTGCTTTATTTAGCCCTCTCTCTGACTTCCGTCTCCAGTGCCTCCACAGGGCACCTACTAAATAGACTGCAGCCTGCACTGTTCCAGCTGTTGCTCAAAATCAAGAGCTGTGTACTTCAAATCAAATCAATTCAATTTTTATTTGTATAGCCCAAAATCACAATTTACATATTATCTTACTGGGCTTTGACAAACTGTACAGATGTGACACCCTCTGCCCTTAGACCCTTCGAACCGGGTGAGGAAAAACTTTAAAAACCCTAAACAGGGAAAATAAGGAACCTCTGGAAGAACCACAGAGGAGGGATCCTTCTTCCTAGGACGGACAGACGTGTAATAGATGTCACTTGTACAGAACACAACAACATGACAATAACTGTTTAATAAGAATGTTTGCATTCATATGAGTCTATAAATCCAGACATAGTGTGGGTATAGTATGTTGGTCCAGAAGTCATGTAATTCATGGGCTAGGCTGGGCAATCAAGCTTAGAATCCAAGGCACAGGATCTCCTGTCCTAATTTGAGCAGTAGGTGTCTGGCAAGAACACAGTAGTAGCTCCGAACGTAACCTAGACAGACCTACAAGATGATAAAGCACAAAGACTCCTGAGATGGAGTCTGAGTCAGAAGGTGCAGAAAAGAGAGCTCAGTGTATCATGGAGTGTTCCCCCAGCAACCTAAGCCTATAGTAGCATAACTAAGGGCTAGATAGGACAGCCCTAACTATAAGCCTTATCAAATAGGAAGGTTTTAAGCCTACTCTTAAAATCAGAGAGTGTGTCTGCCTGCCGTACGGAGACAGGAAAATGGTTCCACAGGAGAGGAGCTTAATAGCTGACAGCTCTGCCTCCAATTCTACTTCTGGAGATTCTTGGGATCACCAATAAACGTGCATCCTGGGAGTGTAAGCTTCTGGATGGGTGATAGGGTACTATGAGCTCTTTAAGATAAAATGGTGCCTGACCATGAATAAATTTTATTCTGGATTTAACTGGGAGCCAGTGCAGAGAAGCCAGTACGGGGGAAATATGGTCTCTGATATTAGTTCTAGTCACTACACTCTGAGCTATAATTTGAAAGTAAAAATCCACCTTCAGCAAACACTCCCAATGTCCCTTTTCTATTTTTTTGCCCCACTATTGTCATGTATCAGTAGCTTCCGAGCTTTAGCAGCGTTACAACACATCCGATAGTCACCTTGAATCAAACATCGGCTTATGGCCTGCCAACATCATGGATACTCACTCTGCAACTCATTCTACAGTGTGTGACAGTGCGGTACCCAAGAGCAAACTGCTTTAAAATTGAACTCCTATTTTAATGTGGCAGTTAAGCACAGTCATTTTTACAGCTTCGGTTGAACCCGAACAATGGCCGTCTTTTGTGAGCCACTATTCAGAAATGTCAAGTCTCATTCAAATTTATGAGGTTGTTTGATGCCTTTTGTTCTGTAAAGTTTTATCTCATCCTAGGAATTTGTGAAGCTTTTTTTCCCCCTGAGTACTAATGATGACTGTGTAGCTTGCTTTTTTTTTTTTTTCCAAGAATTTATCACAGTCTGTTCCACAGCAAAGTCCATGCACAGCCAACATGCAAACCTCTGCAAACTTCCTCATCATCATTCCCTTGGCAACTGATGTGCGCTGCCTGGTTGCCCTCACTATATTTCCAGCCAAACAGGTGGCTATATTGATTTCCTTATGGCTGCATTTATGTGGCTGTGCATCCAGGTTGGACAGAGATGACAGTGCCTCCTCTCTGCCTGGGGCATGACCAGGGTTTGGCGATGCTCCCCTCTGCACTGTCTTTGGTTTGACATTGGTCTTTTGGGCCAACGGATTGTGTAGCATATGTGTGTGTGTGTGTGCATGTTTGTGACTGAGAGATAGAGGAAGCTCTGATGTCTAGCCAGAGAACTAGAGAACTAACGGGACAGGAATGCAGTCAGGAGGGGAAGGAAATGACAGTTCAGTTGACAGGGAGTAACAGTCTTTGGCAAGTGACACACAAGAACACATGAGAGCACAGATCTTCCAGTATGATGTCATGATACAGCACACAGATTCGCACCCAAGCAGGCAATTTTTATTTTTATTTTATTTTTCATTTTTGAAAGCAGAAACTTTCTCACTCATACAAAGAGCTGTGCCATATGAGCTGTTACATCGAGGGAGTTACACAGTATGTCCTGAAACATTTTGATATGGTCAAATATGTCTGTTTTCGCACGCTGTCCGTCTGCTTCGTGTTGGCCCATCGTACCTACATCTGCGGTCCTGTGTTTGGTCCGTGGGCGGTCATGCAACAGGGAATATGGATGTGTCAGATGAAATGTTATGATATTTGTCTCATAACTGCTATGAGTCATGCAACACCTTGTTGGATGCAGAACGAGTATTTTTTCCTCAGCAGTGGGAGGGATTATGGCAAGCTCAGATAAGCCATGACCTCTACGCAGATCAAAATAGAATAAAAAAGAACAGAAATATTAGAATAAAGAGTAGTGCTATCATCACATAACATCTCCAAAAATCCCAATGACAATTTATTATGCTAAGTGTGGCAGCATCCTATAAATTTGTGTCCCGAAATACAAATTTGTCCTACTTTGTAATGAATCCCTGAAATGAAAATCACAACAAGTAAAGATAAAAAATATTTAAAAAAGAGATTTTTTTCTTTTATGAGATTGGGTTATGGTGACTTGCTGAAGAGACACGCGAAAGTCTGCTATGCTACAAAAATCACAGAATCCTTTCTAAAGACAATTGCAAAGGGGACTTTCAAACAAACTACAATATCAGTGTTGAGAAGAATATTGATGTCACAAAAGAAGATGAGCCGCTGCTGGACGCACCAATGTAATCTTACTTTTGCAACATCATGTGCCAAAATCCATGCTCAGCGCTAACAACAAGGCTATGGAAGCTAACACTAGCGCCAATGCCAACCTCAACGCCGAGAAACAGTCAGATGGGAGCGGTGTGGCTGGGGCTGAGGGCATCGGAGCTAATATGACAGGAATACTGGCAGCTATTAATAACATGAAGGCTGAGTTTTCATCCAAATTTGAGGGAATTCTCACTGCGATTGAAAATGTTAGAAAGGAAATCTCCCTCTGTTCAGAACATGTAACACAGGCAGAGATGCGAATCTCAACAACAGAGGATTATTTGAACGCGTTCCAAGAGAAGGTGATAAATTTAGAGGGGGAAAATAAAGGCTTGGAAGAAAAAATACTGGATCTGGAAGCTCGATCCTGTCGATGGGGACACCTGTGGCTTCCTGGAGCGCTGGATACCGAGGCACTGGAGCTGGCGCAGTTCGGGGAAAAACTTACGGTGGAAAGAGCACACCGGCTCGGACCAAGAAGAGAAAACAAAACTAATTCTACACCGAGGACTCTGATCATGAAATTCCTGAATTACTAAGATAAAGAGGCGGTGATGAGAGCAGCCAGGGAAAATTAGGAGATCCTCTACAAGAACCAACCAGTGAGGTTTTACCAGGAAATGGCGGCGGAGATGCACAAGAAGCTGAAAGTAAGAAAATAAAATCATTAAAAATAAAGAAATTAGAAGAAGAATACTACCAGTCAGGTGCTCAGGATACTCACCAAGAACTACTTCAGGTAAGAACACAGTATAATGAAATGACTGCAACAAAAGTAGTGGCAAGTCCAATACAACTTAAACAGACATTGTATGACCAAAGTGAAAACCCGGGCAAAGTGCTGGCATGGCGCATTAAACAATTACAGAACGAAAGACTTATTATTTCACTAGAAAATTATAATAATGAAAACATTGTGGACCCAATTGAAATAAACAAAGCCTCCAAAATATTTTCGGAAAAGCTTTATGGCTCAGAAATACATCCAAATACACTTGAAATGAACTATTTCTTGGACAAGGTTCATATCCCTAAGATATCTGAAACAATCAAAGGAGAATTAGAGAAAGATATAACCTGAGGGGAATTATCTACAGCCATTGAAAGTATGAAAGGAGATACCCGTTGATGGCTATAAAATTGAATCACTTTACAATCAAAACCCAGCAAACCAAACATAAAATGTGAAACCTTAGGCCAATTAGCCTTTTAAATGTAGACTTTAAAGCCGGGAGGCTTGAGAAAATCCTCTCAAATATTATTGATAAAGATCAGAACGGGTTTGTCCAAAGTAGGCAAGGCTTCCATAATATTTGGAGACTTTTAAATATACTATATGAAGAAAAACGGATAGCAGATACAGCACTGTTGTCTTCGGATGCTAAAAAAGCCTCTGACTGAGTTGAGTGGCCCTATTTATTTAAGATTTAAGATCCTTTCACGTTCCAGTTTTGGAGAAAACTTTAATAAGTGGATAAAACTACTTTATACAGAACCATGTGCCGAAATCTTGTCAAACTGCAATATTTCTAAAACCATTTCTAAAACCATTAAGATACATAGAGGATGTACACAAGGAGACCCCTTATCTCCTTTATTCTCCTCTTTATTATGGCTATGGCTATAGAACCTCTGATGATAGCTACATAAGAACACATAAAAACATAACAGGCATATCAATTGTCACACCGTCTGGCCTTGTTTGCGGATGATGTAATAATACTTTTTGAAAATATGTAAATTACTATACCTGAATTATTATAATTCATTAATTATTTGGGGAAATCTCAAGCTATAAGCTAAACAAATCTAAATCATCGGTAATGTTCTTAAATCAATTAGAAAGCAAATAACAACTCAATTCAACAACTCAATTTAAAATTGTCGATTGCTTTACATACCTAGGGATTCAAATTGTCCCACAACTTAAAGATATCACAGCCATCAGTTACAAACCACTAATGCAAGAAATCTCAAAACTGCTGGATAGGTGGACACCCATACCAATGTCACTTATAGGGAAAATAAATGTCCTTAAGATGAATATACTTCTTAAACTATTATATAACTATGTTTCAAAGCGTTCCACTTTCCACTGCAAGTAATCTGTTCACAAAAAGACAGTTTGTTAGATTCCTGTGGAATAATAGACGTCCCATGACTGTCACTATTATACTTGACCTATGAGAGAGGGGGGCTTAAATATCCTAATCCACTTTGGTACTATTGGGCTTCACAGTTGAGAGCATTAATGTTCTACTTCACAGAAGGAGATGCCCCTCTCTGGAAGGAGATTGAAAAACTCCATCTAAATTTGTCCCTCCCTACTTACATTTACTCAGCAAACGCAAAAAAAAACCAAAAAAAAACAAAGAAGAAACAAAAAATCCTATGGTGAGAAACATGACTGTAGTGTGGCATCAAGTCAAAAAAATATTTGGGGGAAATGTCCTCTCTTTTTGTCTTAAGCCCAATATGGAGAAATGTCTCTTTCCTTCCAGGAAAAGCAGATGGGGAATTTAAATATTTGGTTACAAAAGGACTACGGACAATAGGAGATCTTTATAGCTCACAAAAGGTACTGATGACATTTGAAGACATAGTCTTTAAGTACCTCCAGCTGAGAAGCTTCAGCAGAATACATCTAAATCAAACACTATGTATGCCATCAAAATCTAACATAGAAAAGCTAATGACCATGCGTTGTCTAGGGAGGGACTTGATATCCAAAATATATGTGCCTGGTAGATGAATGTACAGAGACATCTGAGAAGAGGTTGGAGGCATGAAGAGAGGACCTAGTTGAAGATATCTCTATGGCGGAGAGGATGAAGGCATGTATTAAAGCACAATTGGGAACTACTAATACTCGCCTGAAATTACTACAGTATAACTGGCTGATGTGAACATACATGACTCCAGAAAAACTTAATTGATATCATGAAAACGTACCAGATATCTATGTCAAATCTGAGAAGGAAAAGGCCACACATTTTCATTGTATGTGGCAGTGCACTGAAATACAGAAATTGTGGCAAGAAGTGAAAAAATGCATTCATGACATTCTTCAGATTCAAATACCCTTAGTCCCACAGCTATTTATATTAGGCTTATACTCCAAGAATTTGAAGCTTAAAAGAAACCAACGTATATTTACAGATTTAAGCATGTTATTGGCAGAAAGAGTAACAGCCCTCTCATGGAGAAAAAAATGAAGGGACCAAAAGTACCACAGATGGTTGTTTGAGTTGCCTACAACTCTCCCTTTGGAGAAAATGACTTGTACAATAAACCATCAACAAGATAAATTCCTTCAAATTTGGGACCCCGTTATTAACTACATAACAGGAACAGACCTGTGTTGGGAGTGCCTGGAGATGGGTAAATAGTAGCCCTCTGCAGTGATCAACCCCTCGTTTTGCTTGTATTTTCATTAAATGGACCTTATATGGAATATGAATTAGGAGCTTGAGCCCCAACCAAATACTGGAAAGTATTGTTTTTGTTTTGTTTTTTTATTTTGGGCCGGAGTTGCTTTGTATTATTATTTGTTGTTGCAAAAAGAAAAAATGTTGGCAAAAAAAAAAAGATTTTTTTTTTTTAATATTCTTAAGCAGTGAGAGAGAAAATTCTTTAATTGTAGAAGACTGGGCGTTATGAATTTGGTTTTAATGAATGGTTTTAATTTCTCATTGTGTGATTGTGTTAGATCAGCAATCCCTTCTTCCGCCCATTATGTGAATCCAGGATTAATATTAAACATTTCCTAAAAATTTGTAGAGAAGTAGGAGAAATTTAATGCGAAATTTACACTTGTACACATTTATTCTTCAAACCAAAACCCAAACATTTTTATTTCAAGGGTAACAGTAAATATTGAATTCTGTTGAATTCTCACCGAAAAAACTTATCTGAGCTCCACAGTCATTAGATCACAAGCTTTCCACCCCCACAGGACAGGAAATACAATGCAACGACAATGAATTCAACATGAAAAGTTGAGGGTATGTACTTGCCAACATGAAATTCAAATTTTTTTCTTCGCAGTTTAACGTCTTGCATGTGCCTAAAGTTGTTCTGACAATGAAACCAAAGTGCCAAAAACATATTTGATTGTAGAAATGTCTTGTCCTGGTTCCTACTGAAAGAAACCTAATCCATTGTGCCAGCTGTCTTGACAACAGTCTGGTTCAATCTCCAAGACTCAAGCTAAACTTCCTCTCTTTTTCAAAGACCAGGCTTTTCACTGTTCCTGCCAACCACACATCAGCTAGTCAATATTGAGCATATTTCCATGCAGTGACAGTATTGACATTCCAATTTTGACAGTCACATAGTTGGCACGAGGTGTTTTATAGAAGACTTGTGCCACATCCTTGATCCCCTACGGCCACTTTAATAAGACCAGCTCTACTAAATAAAAACAAGCCTTGCTTTTGAAATTACACCTGTCCCACTGTGAACTGAGACGCAGTAAGTTTGGTTATTCATGCATTTGAATCAAGGCTTGGCTGCTGAGTGTGGATGCTGTCAGGAAATCCACTCACAGTATTTTTTGGCTCAGAAAAAGATACTAAACAACCCCCCCACCCCCCATTTAGCAGTCAGAGTACAAATACACAGAGGAACTAAACTTACCAGAACGAAGGCTCAGAGTGCTGCCAATGGCTTTTTTTTTCCCTTCTCCAACTCTTCCCCTAGCAGCCACGAAGAGAACATTTAGAAGAACATTTAGAAGTGTGTCTCCACATTTACATTTTCTTGATAATGAAGTCCTTCCAACTTTGAAACAGTTATCTCTTACTACCATTTGGGGCTGTCAAAGTGCAAAAGTGCCCAGTGTAGCTTTTAAAAAAAAAAAAGTTAAGAAAAAAAAGTGTGAAAGTCAGCGCTTGCACTCCAGAGTTACACCAACAAAAACCTTGAGTTTAGTTTCTCTGGCAACCGCCAGCAGAACTTGGCCGAGCTGCCTAACTGTGGTCTTGCTTCTGTACAGACAAACAGATTTTTAAATTCGAAGTGGCATCAGTGTCTCATCAATGAATCATAGTTAAAGGAAAATTATTCGAGGCAACATTTCGATTGTATTCACGCCATGGGGAAATATATTTTTTGCGTGACATTTATCCCTAAATATTAGGTTCTAATGCTAAGTTGCAGTCCATTTGTGTGATCGATAACCTGGCTGCACTCTCTGGCAAGTCGAGTAGTTAAGTAAGGTTTTCCCAGGACAAACGTAATCATCTAATTTCATGGAAGAAGAAGGTGGCACTGATATTTAGAGAACTTGTTTTTTTAGGGACGTGTAAAAGTAAAACAGCACGAAACTATCAACGCCGGGCAGCTCCGGAGTCCTCAGGCTGTGTAGTTGGTTGCTGCCAGTTCAGTCCTCCGTGTGTTTGTGTGTTGCATACGCATGCCAGTTTGGGAATGTATTCTGTGTGTACATGTCGGTGTGCTTGTGTTACTTTGTTGTCTGAGCTATGAGTGTGTGTGTGTGTGTGTGTGTGTTTGAGAGGGAGGATTGTCCCAGTTTAGAAGACCCGGAGCTATGACTCATCAACTAATAAAGCAACAGGCGAAGGGGGGGCGGGTGAGAGTGTGAAATAGGGAGACACTACATGCCTGCATGACTGTCTGTGCCAGGATGTGTTTATCATGTTTTGTACGTACATGTGCAATCATATTTAAATCCTGCAGGTGCTTTTAGTTGATGCTTGTTTCTAAGACTCACTTCCATCAGTTATGTCGTCAGTAATTGAAAAGCTGCCTTTGAGATCAGATGATTGACTTGGCCACAGAAGAATATCTTATTTCTGTGTCGAGAAGATCTCTCACAGCAAGTTTTGGGTCATTATCCATCTGTAATGTAAAACAGCATCTGGCTGACTATGAGCAGTAAGTATATCAGGAGTCATTGTGACACCTCCATCAGCAGTTGCAATATCAAGAAACACCAGTGACCCAGTTCTTCTAGCAGCCATACTGGCCTGTGTCATAGCCCTGCTGCCGCCATGTTTGACTGATAGTATCGTACCATTAGACCATCGGTTCATCCATTCCCTCTCAGACCTTTCTCTTCGCATTGTCCTGGTGTAATTTCATCCAGGATGCATCTGTCCACAGATTATTTTTCTTTTCAAGCAGGAAAGAATTCCGTGATCATCTACTTAAGTTGTCTTCTGTGATCTCCCTTTTGATCTTGCTGAGCTTTTCAGTGGATTCCTTCCTTTAAAGAATGTACCAAATTATATTTTTGGTTACTCCTAATGACGATTGCTATCTCTGATAGGTTTATTTTGCTCTTTAAATCTAACGATGGCCTCCTTCAATTGCATCAGTGCGTCTTTGTATCTCATATTCCACTAAACATCTACTGTACTAGATGCAAGTTTAATACTTGGAATTGCCTACAGAGCCTTTATCCGGTCAGTTCTTTATGGAATAATGGGGAATAGTCACAGCACTTGCCACAACCACACTGCTTGTCAGTCAATTATCCAATTACTTTCAACGTTGTGCTTCCTTCAATTCAACTTGTGTGACAGCGTACAGAGGTAAACTTACAAAGAATGTGTCCAAATATTTACAGTATAGACCTGACTGTACATAAATGCTACAAGATCAAAATAATGGATGTCAATGTCAGCTCTTCAGTGTTTGTTCAGTTGAGGCTTATAGTATATTAGTCAGCGTTAAATACAATTTACATTACACTATCTTAACTTCCTTAATACCCCCTTAACACCCCTCCTGGAACCGTCACCTTACCGTGGTGGAGGGGTTTGGGTGCCCTAATGATCCTAGGAGCTATGTTGTCGGGGGCTGTTTGCCCCTGGTAGGGTCACCCAAGGCAAATTGGTCTTAGGTGAGGGGCCAGACAAAGTGCGGTTCGAAGACTTCTATAATGGTGAATAATAACAAGGACTTGTCTACCCTGCCCGGAGGGATACCGGGACCCCGCCCTGGAGCCAGGCCTGGGGAAGGGGTCCGTAGGCGAGCGCCTGGTGGCCGGGCCTTTTTCCATGGGGTCCGGTCGGGCTCAGCCCGAAAAGGAAACATGGGTCCGCCCTCATGTGGGCCCACCACCCACAGGAGGAACCATAGAGGTCCGGGGCTATGTGGATCGGGTGGCAGTCAAAGGCAGGGGCCTTGGCGGTCCGATCCCCGGTTGCTGAAGCTGGCTATCGGAACATCGAATGTTACCTCTCTGGTGGGGAAGGAACCTGAGCTTGTGCGAGAGGTTGAGAGATA
>KV751369.1:1615026-1632503 GCA_001698575.1 Mola mola | reverse complement strand
TTGGGAACATCTTGGTGTCCCCCCGGAGGAGTTGGTGGAAGTGGCTGGGGAGAGGAGCGTCTGGACGTCCCTGCTCAGGCTGTTACCCCCGCGACCCGGACCCAGATAAACGGCAGAAAACGAAACGAAACTTCCTTAATAGTATGTGTTTTCTGTTGATGGTGTAGCAGTGTGGGGCAAGTGGGCAAATCTGGAAGATATTAATAGTGAGACGCTTCAATGTACTGGTTTAAATGTGTCAAAAATTGATGATTTTTGGTACCGTCACTGTCTGTGGCAAAGGTGCCAGTTTGCTTCAGTTTCTGCACTATCTGAAAATAGCACATGGCAATGGTACCTCATTCATGTGTCAACCTAAATTGGCCTTTGCAGAAGAATATATAAGAATAAATAAAATCCCATGTGCATACATGGATGAATTATTGAACATGGACAACTGGAGCTATGGGGACAGGCATATCAACCCAACAGGACCAAGTTGTCTCTGCTTGATGCAGCTGCACAGTGTGAACTTAAGCTATGGATGTCCTTATATAGCCTAGACCACAAGTTTCCTTTTATGGTTTCATAAATATTTTCTATAGCCCTGTAGTATTTTGTCCAACATGACTTCAGCTGCAGGTTTCAGTCACCCGCAGTTCTAAGATAAGACTGGCCTGATGCAGTATTCTCCTGCACGCCTGTGATATCCATAGCTGAAGATATAATGTTTTCAGAGTGTCTGTCTGCCTGTCTATATGTTATGTTCTCGTGAACCAGGATTTGTCAGGAAAATCTTGAGGGATTCTATTATTATTACATCTAAGACTTTATTGTGAACTCACAAAATGTGTAGGTGGCCATAACTAAAGATACCAGTCATTTACACAAACGTCTCAAAGGATTAGATTCCATTTTGTTTATATCCATCTTCACTGTGAAATCATAACGTTTTCCTGACATTATTCAATTCCCCAAAAAGGAACAGAAGGGCAGTTTCTGGCCATATTTCATATTTGGTCAAATACTGAATTGGTGACACTGTTTTTTATTGCCTAATGTGCTAATTGTGTATATTGGTGCTGCTGGATTGAACACTTGTCTAAAGCATTCACAGGTTACAATTTTTAGCTTCTGTAGTTCTCTATCAATCACCACAAATATTCCATGAGTCTGGACCCACATGGATGGAAACTCCAACTGCACAATGGTATAAATCTGAAAGGTTAATATGCGTTAATTTGTCTTTTCTTCTGGCTGCACTCAGCTCCGACTTCTTTGGTAACCACTGAAAACCTAAATCTTTCGAAAGATAAGGTGGAAAATAAGTGTCATTTTATATAGTATTTGGGTTTTTTTATATATATAGCTACTCAAATATGAATAAATTTTGTTTTAGACACTGGAAAAAAAATCCAAGGCGCTCTTCTGGGAGACTACTACTACTAGTACTACATATTAAAGAAATCGATATAAACATAAATAACACACGCTGACAGAGGCTAGATATTAATAAGCCTATAGGAGTTCAAAACGTCTTCATGATGTAAACCTCAGAACACATTTTCCTCTTTAGCAGGTACAAGATTGATTTCAAACACCTGACTCACAATATGACAGATACAAAGTTGAACCATTAGATGGCTGTACAACAAGTGATTAAAAAAATGAATAAAAGTTTCTCTGTAATAGTGACTTTATTCCATCACTACCCTAAATTTTCTTTTTGATGGTATTATAAAGCGTTCTGGATTACCATTATGTGGACAATGAAAAATCTTAGCCATAGGGTAATCCAGATTCCCTTTCTTGATTCTTGATGGCGTACTTACGCATCAAGACCCTATCCTTGCATTGTCTTTGTTGGGGGTTGTTTCAAATGTGGTATAACCCATTAATGCCTAGAATGCTTTTTTTTTCTTTCCTCTACAGAAGCTAAATTAAAACTCTAGCTAATTACAGAACAACACAGATGTATTCTGATGATTTCTGCTTTTTAGAAAAAAAAAAAATGATTAAACCATAAAACTTTTACCACTTACCTCTGTCATCTTCAGAATTTTAAACTAGTCTACTATATGCTGCACAGTGGCTAGTTCTAACATGGAGTAATTTAGCCATACATGTTTGAATCAGACTAGGTAAGGTAAGTTTCGCTTCTATTTTTCTATTAAGCCTATGGAGTTAGATCAGTCTCAAAATTTACAAAATGCATTTTGGAATTTATATTTAAGTGACTTTCTCCACACAAAAAAAATGAAATAAAATGCACACAGGAATATTTCTTGTTCTATATAAATATAAAAAGAATCCACATCTAAATTGATAAATGTATATTAAATATTCGAAAAACATAGATATAAGTATTTAAAATCATATATGTATGTTATAACTTTTATACAAAAACTGTTGAATTTGCATTCACAAATATCTTGTGGTTTGTGAACTTAACTTCATTTTTTGTGTAGATTTTTAAGACTCTTCCAGCTTCAATTCACAAATACACGTGAATCGAGTTGTGAAATGTGTACAGAAATGATGAATTATTACCATCAGCAACTTTACATGAAGAACTACCGGATGACTGTGTAACTACAGTTACAGTGATCATGGAGACAGGTAAGGAGGTGTTTGATGTGTCAACTGGACAAAGGACGGATGATAAGGAGACTTGGTGGTGGAATGAATAAGTACAGGAAAGCATTCAGAGGAAGAGGTTGGCAAGGAAGACATGGAATAGTAAGAGAATGGAAGACAGTTGACAGGAACACAAGGAGATGCAACATAAGTCAAAGAGGGAGGTGGCAAAGGCTAAATAGAAAGCTTATGATGAGCTGTATCAGAGGTTGGGCACTAAGTAAGGAGAAAAGGATCTGTATTGTCTTTCAAGGCAGAGGGATTGAGCTGGGAAGGATGTGCAGTAGGTTCAGGTGATTAAAGACGGATGGAAAGGTACTACTAGTACAAGTGAGGAGAGTGTGCTGAGATGGAAGGAGTACTTTAATGTGCTGATGAATGAAGAAAGTGAGAACAAAGGAAGGGTGAAGGAGGTGAAAACTTTGGAACAGGAAGTTGGAAAGATTAGTAAAGTTGAAGTGAGAAAAACATTTGAAAAGGATGAAGAATGGAAAGGCAGTTGGTTCTTATGACATACTGGTAGAGGTATGGAAGTGTCTAGGAGAGAGGGCATCGGCGTTTTTGGCAGTGCTAGTACACATGATCTTGGACAGTGAGAAGATTCCTGAGGAATGGAGGAAAAGCATACTGGTGCCGGTCTTTAATAACAAGGGAGATGATCAGAGTTGTAGCAACTACAGAGGGATAAAGCTGATGAGCCACAAGACGAAGATTTTGGAAAGAGTAGTAGAAGCGAGGCTTACAGAAGAAGTGATGATTTGTGAGCAGTAGTATGGATTTATGCCAAGAAAGAGGACTACAGACGGCATGCTTGCTTTCAGAATGCTGATGGAGAAGTATAGAGAAGATCATAAAAATTTGCATTGTCTCTTTGTGGATCTAGAGAAAGCCAATGACAGGATGCTGAGGGATTAACTGTGGTACGAAGGAGTCTGGAGTGGCAGAGTAGTATGTTAGACTGGTGCAGGATATGTATGAGAGCAGTATGACAGTGATGAGGTGCGCTGTAGGAGTGACTGATGACTTCAAGGTGGAGGTGGGACTGCATCAAGGATCAGCCCAGAGCCCCTTCTTGTTTGGTCTGGTGATGGACAGACTGACGGTTGAGGTCAGGTAGGAATCTCTGTAGACGATGATGTTTACAAATGACATTGTCATCTGTAGTGAGAGCGGTGCAGTTGGAAAAAACCCCAGAGAGGTGGAGGTATGGAAAGTCAGTTGTAGCAAGACAGCATACATGTGTTTGAATAAGAGGGAGGCAAGTGGAACAGTGAGGTTACAGGGAGCAGAGGTGGAAAAAGTCCATGAGTTTAAGTACTGTCAACTGTTCAGAATAACAGGGAGTGTGGTAAAGAGGTGAAAAAGAGAGTGGAGGGGATGGAGGAAAGTGTCATTAGTGATCTGTGAGTAGATGCAAAAGTGAAAGGAAAGGTTTACATGAGGGTAGTGAGACCAGCAATGTTGTATGACCTGGAGACGGTAGCACTTACCAAAAGACAGGAGGCAGAGCTGGAGCTGGCAGAGTTAAAGATGTTGAGATTCTCTTTGGGAGTGACGAGGATGGACAGGATTAGGAACGAGCACATCAGAGGGACATCACAGGTCCGACGTTTTGGAGACAAAGTTAGAGAGGTCAGATTGAGATGGTTTGGAGATGTGCAGAGGAGTGACAGCGAAGATATTAATGTGCGTGTGAATGGGTGAATGTAAAACCTGTAGTGTAAAAGCACTTTGAGTGGTCAACAATGACTAGAAAAGCATTTACATATATTTGTCGATCTCCATCGTATATATTCAAAACAAGAAGTATCTGTGTGTGCATCAGAATTAAATTTGTGAAACTTAATATATATACAGATTCTTTTTACATTTCCATAGAATGAGAAATATGTCTGTGTTGTTGGAAAATATTTTTGTGGGGAGAGGCTTTTACATATAAATCCCAAAATGCATGTGTGAATCCTTTTGTGTGCATTTGTGAAATTTGAGGCTGATCTAACTCCATAATCCCGGGCTGTCGAAATTGGTAAATTGGAGATTGTCATTTGTGAATTGCAGTGCGACGGCAAATTCCTAAACTTTGGAGTTGACCTCTTATTTGCGTCGCACTACATGAAAACAACATATAGACATGTTAAAAATGTCAAAAACATGACTTTCCTTGAAAACAGTCGTCCAGGCATGACGAATAAGGGAAATAAATCTTGCTCTATGTTTTAACCTCTAATAGAAATTGGACATTAGTTTTTACTGAACACTTTCACCGTTAAGAAAATAAATAAATAAATAAACTGTAATACTAATAAAACAAATTCAAAAGCCACTCTCGGCTGCACATTCCTTAACAGACATCCTAAATCAGCCTGCTAAGGCATGTAATGATCGAGGTATATTTTAGTATTTACTCTCTTTGGGTGTTCCAAATTGACACAACAGCAACATGTCTGACAGCTGAAAGACAGGAAGTCAAATATCACACACACCTAGAGGCCACTTTTCACAGAAATCGTCAGGCTCTGAAAACAGGTTCTGGTTCTTGCTGCATTGATTTTTCCCTGTCAGATGGATCTCCACTCGACACATCTGACGGGTTGTCATGATTGCTACCATCTGAACTTGGCCTTTACTAGCTAATGTTGCTGCTTGTTTTCTGAAGGTGGGTAATAATGTCAGCTAAGCGGCAGTCGTGCTGGATAAATTGGTTGGAGTTGGAAGTTTTTTGCTGAGGCTTTTGGCAACTCAGTGGGAACATTTGCAGTTGTGGTCAGTACAGGCCTATGATCAAAACATGACTTTTTAAAAAATGATTTACAGCATTTCAATAGCAATGAATCAACAACATATATCATTTGAAAAAGGCTGCACTATTAGATAGCTGGACTTTGTAAGAGCTATTCCCATTCATCCACTTAACTGTCTGAATTAATTCAGTTTAAATGTCATCTTTGGGCAAAGCTTAGAGCCCTTTTGGTTAGAATATATTTGATTAAACGTAGTTCTGCTTAATTTTGTGTTAAATAAGTACCGACTAAACCAAAACAACCAACAGAAGTCTCTGCGTACTCAGCTGCCATCAAAGATTTCAACAAGTACTGTCTGTCTGGGCATAACTGGGCTCAAACTTGACGTTACTTCTGAGGGTGAATCATCAGTTGAAAGGTAGATCCAACACATTCCAAAAAGCACGTACGGTAAACACCGGATCAAATTGGATCGTGCCGTTGGTGTGCAAATGCATCCACTGGATTCTGCTGGGTTTCCATTTTCATTGAAATGGCTGCATGTGTACACAGTTGAATCTTGACATCTCTGTGTCGTTTTTGTCGGCAAGTATAATGCAGAGCATCTGTGCTCATCCAACAGATGTTAATTTGCCAGCCGCTCCAATCTCTTTACACGTCTAAAGTCGAAGTGTGCGACTTCTTCCGTTACTTAGTGTGAAATGTGTGTGTGTGTGTGTGTGTGTGTGTGTGTGAGATTACTGGGTTAGAGATTAAATGCCCACATAAGATTTCATTGGAGAAGACCGCCACAAGTACATTGTATGTTGGCCACAGGGTCTAATTACATATTTCAGTTCATAGCTACTGGTTCAACCAGCTTAATGTGTTACCTAATTTTCTTACGTTCAAATAAGCAGGAATTAAATTATATGGCAGAATTGTTGCGTTAGTGACCCGTTCTCACTGTATATTGCCTTAAGCTTGAGGAAAAGAATTAGGAACCGTTCATTTACTGAGTGAATGCATAAAATATGGACAGGAGACACCGGTGGAGCTCTGGTTTGCAGAAATAAAAGGCCGATGTGCTAAAAGGAGTCCAACCCCAACCCTCAGAGAAGTTCTGCCTACTCCCAATCTTGGGTGAGAATGTTTTAGCTCCACCTTTTCCATCCATATGGATGAATGTGCCTCCTTTAGGATTCTTCATTTGCATCAGGGTCCCTATTTATCACTTATCCATCATTGCTGAATTTGCATGGATTTCCATTAAGATTCCAGACCCTTTTTGTGTGCTTCCTCAGGTATGAGGAATCCAAAAGAAGGGACAGTTCTTCAAAGCCACAGAGCCCACTCTGTTTTGACTGACCATCTAAAATAGCTCCTAGACTTCACTGGTTTGTTCTCCTTTGGATTATTTTTGGGTCTCAGTGGGTTTTTTTTGGCATATATGTTTTTCCTGTCCTACTTACTGCAGTCCCCAAAGTGTACTTGAGGCCTTTTTCAGCCTGATCCAGATTTTTCTCTCCCTGCTGTCTGCCTACGGTTCTCTCTTGTTCCCTGTCTCCCTTTCTTGCTCTTTCCAACTGCCGTCTCAGCCATCTGTTCACGCTTGTGGCATCTCTCTATCAGTACTCCCTCCTCGCCATATTTCACTCTTCTCATGTCAGCTCTCCCAACATTTTATCCCTGCTCCCTATGTGCAGCTTTCTCTTTGCTGCTTTTCCCATTTTTGTATCATGCCATCAAGCCTTTGTGGCATTTTTTCTCACAGGTGTTCATGTGTTATCTGGTACAATTCAACAACCATGTGTACGGGTAATGTGATTTCTCTCTGTTATGGTTTCTGTCAGGTATAATAACTGATTGTCCTTGTTCCTACACTGGAAAATATAAGTTTTCCCTAATTTACTAATGTATGATTCACAGACTAAAAAGGAAATAAATTGTGTCCTACATTCTTGTTCAAGCAACTGTTTGCTAATAATTACCCAAATGTAACTAGGCAATAAATAATGAATAACAAGTCGTGGATTTACAACTAGTTTGCACTTCCGCAAAATGAAAAACAATCAATTTTGAATCAGCTAAAACCATAATCGGTAGTTAATTAGGTTGACCATGTTTGTACAAGTATGGCAAAAATTTGCACTTGCTAGATATTGAAAAAGGTTGACAGACATCCTTTAACTGAGCTTGGGGGTTAAAGTGTGTTGGTTTTAAGATGTGATTTTCATTCATTCATTCATTTTCTACCGCTTATCCTGTTAAGCTCGTGGGAGGGGGGCATCATCGGGCAAAGGCGGGATACAGCCTGGGCAAGTCGTCAGTTCATCGCAGGGCCGACACATAGAGACAAACAACCATTCACATTCACATTCACACCTATTGGCAATTTAGAATGCAGGGCCGACACATAGAGACAAACAACCATTCACATTCACACCTATTGGCAATTTAGAACAATTTGTAAAAAAAAAGTAAAAGAGCTTTTTTTAACATCTGGAACCCTAATGCATCATTGTTTGATTTACCCCATAGACAAACTGAGCGGTGTTCCAGGAGGCTCATATGTCTTTCTGTGATGGATTCCCTCTTTTTATTTGTCTTCATGTGCATCGTCTGAAGGCACGTGAGTTTCTGATTGACAGGCAATGGGATGCGCATCAGGATGACGTCATCGCACACGTTACAACCTCAAATCCGCAACAGCTGTTGCCATGGAGATGCATTTCTTATTCTTTTTTTTCAGCAGTGAAATGTGGTGAGGGCCTGAAGCAGTGAAACGAGTGAGTCAACCTACATAAAAGTGGATAGTGGCAAAGATGAGTGCTTGAGCGTCTTTGTTTTTTACATATCTGTGTATTTGTGTGCAGAAATGCGTGTGGGCTTTTAAGACATCTCTGTACTGGATCCCCCACGCCATCCATCCTCACTGCTACTTCACAAGCAGCTGAGTAACATCTTATGTATGCTATACAGAGTCTTGACCCACACAGTCTCTTGACTTAAAGTAAAGTGGGTGTTATGTACAGTTTGTGTAACTTGGCCACAAAAAATCAAAAGGAACATCCTAAGTCTATAGGGTGCAACGTTTCCCCCGTCGGTGAGGCTTTTGAAGGCTGTTAAATCTGCCTGTTGGCCAGATGTATTCCTATCCCGGGATTAGTTGAATGTCATGTTGTGTAATCTCAGAAGTCTGCGCATTAATGCATGTGGATGCATGCATGAATGCAGCCTAAACTGAAGTGATTTAGTTGGAAGACAGATGCAGATTATTGTTGCAGCACTCAAAGCCATCACACAATGTGAACAAGTAAAGTAGGACTTAGAGTCATCTTGTGAATATCTGCTGAAACATATGGACAGAACACAACTGATATGTCAGGGAATATTAATACAGAGTCTGTTAGAAGCCAAGAGATTTGCATCATTTTAATAGCAATGTCCATTCACACGGGGGCAACAAAACATATCATTTCACACACATCAATATTCATTTTGCCTGCACTTAACCTTTCATTTGCGCCCTAGCTTTCATGCAAACTCACTTTTCTTCCTTCTCTGTTAATGCCAGCAAGTCTCTTTTGATCAGCAAGGGGTAACCATCAATTACACATCATTTATGCAAGTACAAAGGCAGGCACAACTTAATGGACTTCAACTGAATTCAGACGCACTGCTTTCTGATAGTAATTATGACTCCATTTTGTCACACAGTGTGGGAGATGATGGCGCCCCAATGTTTGTCCCCAAATCTTTTCTGCAATTATAGCCCAATGTTAATCAATTTCACTGCAGAGGGAAACGAAAGAGAATAGGCCTTCTAGAAAGCTTAAGTGACAAAACAATGAAGTAAATAAGAGGCCTTTCCCAGCTTCAGTTACTGGTTTGGCACTGGAATCACAGATAACTTTCATGAATTGCTAAAAAATGCATCATAACCACCTTGCGCATTGCCAGAAAATGAGTGTTCTCGTCTTCTCAGCCCTTTAACATAATTACACATATTCAGGCTAAGAAAAACACATTGTTCCTCCATGAACGTGCCTTCCCTCAGGTTTTCTAAGCCACTTCTTATCCCTGAGACGTCTCTGACACCATACCAGAGGTCTCCATCACTTTAATGTGCTGCTAAGCATCATTACAGTCTCGGTGACTTAAGCTAAAATGTAGCCAAGGTTATCAATTTAAGTTGTTCGGGCAGGCACGTACGTCAGAGGACACGGCAATTTAGACTGTGATGTTGGAGGGGGAGTGAAAGCATTAATCAGGCTCCTGAGGGAAAATTTGTTGTTGTGGGTTCATGCCAAAGATGAATATAGGTACTGATTCACTGAAGGAGTCTTAAAAGGATCTTGGGCACTAATTTAGATTGATCAGTGTTGTTATGACATTACATCGTTGTTAATAACCTGCTGGGACATCAAGGTTTAAGCTGTTTGTTGAACTCTAACTGACTATTATCTATTATTTTTTTTTTTGTTTTCACATCTTGCAAAGGTAGTTTGCATCGCTTCCATGTCACGTGGTGCGTGTCAGCATGCCTCTTTATACATCACTTTATTTGGAAAAATTAAATTTAGCGCTTTGTTTTGCATCCGGGTCAGTGGGATGATCGGCTTATCGACCTTCTATGAGACTACACACATCTCAGCAGCTTTGGATCGACGTAATAATTCAATGACCCAATTCAAAAAGAACAACAAGAATTGGAGAGAAAGTTGACTCTTCTTTAACAAAAGATGGTCTGCTGCTGCAAGCACTAGCTATATTTTTCAAGCAATTTATATATCAAATCGCCAGTTCATTGCAGGGCTGACATATAGAGGCAAACAACGATCCACACTCACATTCACACCTACGGGCAATTTATAGTAACCAATTAACCTAACCCCCAGTTTGCATGTTTTTGGACTGTGGGAGGAAGCCGGAGTACCCGGAGAGAACCCACGCAGACACAGGGAGAACATGCAAACTCCACACAGAAAGGCCCTGACCCCGGAATCGAACCCAGGACCTTCTTGCTGTGAGGAGACAGCGCTAACCACTGCACCACTGTGCCGCCCATTAACACAAATATCTAGTATAATAAATACGTAAACCATATCTCTTTCATAGAAGAGAAAGCATTAGAGTAGTGCCAGTTGAGTGGAGAAGCAACGCGAAGGATAAACAAACACCGGTGATTAGCGGAAAAGCCCACATGAATGAATGCTGATTGAGAGGACAGGTAAACAGTCCGACCCATCCACCATTTAATGAGACTGAATTCTGCTACTAGAAGCCTTCAGCATGGCAAATGAGACCTTTCAACATTATAGTGTGGATATAAACATTTTTTTAATTTATAGTTGTGGCACTTTTAATCTGTTAAAAGTTACTACTTATCAATGCGTCTTGCAGCACACATCAGGCTAAACTTATTCTAAGGCCAGACAGCATGAAATCCTTTAAACTCATCCGGAGCCTTTATTCGCACTCGTCTGGAACTCTTAGGTCCACTTGTCTGGCTGATAAGACCTTTATGAGACTATATTTCATGTTTCACTATAGCGATGTTGAGTTTAATGCAGGGTGGCATTGATATAGGAGTCGGGTGTGCAGAGATTACAGATGCAGTCCAGACAAACAAAGTTGCTCGAAAGAACGTAGATTATTGTAATATTGACATATGCTGTGAGGCATCCAGTTGGTTTTTCTAACTCTTTATGATATGCTCCATCAACACTTTTCTAATGGAGATTTTTTACCGTATATTAGTATATAAATTTAAACCCTTACAGGAGAACTCTAATATTTTACGACTGAAGCCTTATTTCACAGTCTTTCCCAGTGATTTGCTAAATAATCACATATTACTTGGGGATAAACCTACATGAATTTGTTTGTCTTTCGTAAACATCTAAAAACTTCATTAAATAGTTGATTGATCGTTGGTCAGAATGACTACAAAAGCTCAGTTCAAATGCGGTTCAAATTTTTCGGGTTCGTTTTTCTTAAACAGAGATTGAGAATTAAAAAATAAGGCTCACAGTTGTCAATTTTTGTATTATAAAAATGAAGTAAGTTGGTTCCAACTCTCAATACCCCCTGACTTCCCAATCAATGAAATGTAAATTTTCAGTGTTTTCAGGAAAGAGCTCAGCACTCTAGTTCCTCACAAATATGAATCCTTTTAATATTCATTCTTGGTTATTTTCAGCTTCTTATTAAACCACATTGTTTGTGCCAGAGCGACTTTTTTCCAGCATCCCTTTCCTATAATGTTTATATGGTTTTAGGGGTGTTTTTGTCACATCAGCAGAGCTCTGTTGCACACAGACGAGATATAAATCACCCCAAAATGTATGAAATGTTAAAAAAATATATAACATTTGAGCATCCAGATTATGTTTTTCAAAGTCTATAAGTTTACAAGTTGTGTATGTAACAGATATTTCTTGACATTTGACTGAGAACAATTTTAAGAACTTTGTTCACTTCTCCTCACTATGGGATACATTCGGTTTGTAGCCCTAATGGGCCTTGACTTCCTTTATTATCATTTAAGTGTTTATTTTTGTCCCTGCTGTTGCAGTTTATTGATTATTATACGTATATGACGTTACTGCATCACAGATGACTGGAAGAACTGGCTTCCTCGTTCTCTTTTTACGATCTTGCTGCACTTAAATATAATCTCGTGTGTACGTTCTAAATAGTGGGAGTACACAGACTTTCATCTCCTTTTTTCAAATGCCAAACTCTTTGCATCAATCCATGAAAACAAAGTCACAGCTACATTATATACATGCTTGTTGCCCATAAATAAGTTTGCGCGGAGGGCACGCTTTTTACTGTATTTATACAGTTACCCACCCACACCCAGCTCTCCACTGTTCTCCTCTCCCTCCTTCGGGAGGATGTGGGCTGAGTCTCGACCTTTCACTACGCACCACTCCCACATAAACACTCACTCACTCATGCGCAGATATGTGCTTGCAGCCTAAGCTCTGGAGCCGGGGGACTCGCAGAAGGCTTTAGCCCTGACTTGAAAGTCAACCTCCTTTGGCCCCAGTGGTACAAATATGGGAGGTACTCAAGCTTCTGAGCGGTTGACTCCTGTGTCAGCAAGAAGGGGAAAGTGAACGTCATACGGTCACGAAGAGGAGATGAAAATGTTTTCAATCGCCAGGACCAAGTTGTAGCTTGATTCCAAATTGCTGCAAAAAGTCGCGGACTTGTATGTATAATTGACTGCAATAATCATTAACCTGTCAGTCCTAAAGAGAATCAATGTCCCAGTGATCTTAAAGAAATGGGGCACTTGTACTGTTGAGGACTCAATATTTGAATGCTGAAATCACTATTGAATGTGCCTTTGTAGTTTAATAAACGTGTTTGGTACCACTCCTGACCTTCAGTCTCCCCGTCTTGGCCTGCAATTTACCCGCATTTTGGAAACAAAAAGATTTTGTGTCACTTGTAGTCACTTCAATGAGGGACGCGCACAGATTTTGCTCTGCCGCTCTGAACTTCCAGATGCATCAGCCTGTTTGAACGTCACATTCACTGCAGCAACTTGCGGTCATCCCCACAGCAGCACTCTTAGAAACGGTTTGACTTCCTGCAGAATCCTCCAGTATGTAGGCGGTATTCAGGCTACTTACAACACAGAAAATGAGGAGGGAGACGCCACGGCTGCTAGTACACAACACGCAATGCAACATTGCAACGTGGTAACTAAAGTGAATACAGTCTACCTGCATTTCTGTCTGTGCGCAAGTCAGATGTCCTGAAATCATAAAGGAATCGTACAATAATAAACAAGGTGAAAACCCTGCACAGAAACTTACCAAGTTGCGTTATGGATAAACTGTGTGTAATGGTGCTATCAGGGTCCAGTAGTGTTCATGTGTGTGTTGTTAGGGTCAATCAGTCTTTTTTTGCCTTATTTTGAAAATCTGTTGTGTCTTATTCCCCATTTCCTGTCAAGTCTTGTCCCTCAGGTGTTTGTGATTGCTTCTCCTCCCTAATGTGTTTCACCTGTGTCTGATTGTTTACCTCTCCCTCGTGTATTTAACCCCCGTGTTCCTTTCCTCCTGTGCCAGATCTTCTTGTCATCCTAGTGAGCAGTCCAGCGTATCTTCTTCGTGAGTTCATTGTGTTTTGATCATTGTTTCGTGTCTCGAGTGCTGAGTTTGCCTGTCCCTTAAACTGTAACTTTGCCATCTAGTTAGATTTCCCGGTGTTGACCTATTTTCAGTAAAACGATTTGGATTAATCCCTGTGACCCTGTACCTAATAGGTGCAGGTGGGCAGGTGACTTTCTTGAAATTAATATTTTTGGTTATTATCTCTTCATTTAAAGTAGAACAACACTCTATTAGACAAAATATGCAACAATTACATGCTGATAAAGGAATTGGCAACTGTTAAGTGTTTATGGACATACATAGTAATTACTATTAATCAAATTTGAGCATAAAGATTAAGTTTTACAGCACCAGCTCTTACCTTTGCACTTTCACAACTTCACCTGGAGAATACAATTAACTACACTATAAACAAATTACCCTGCATGTTTTTTACCCAAACCTCTTGTCTGACTCTTCCTCATTAATTGTGGGCTCACCACAGCTTAGAACAATAATAGCTTTTTAGTATTCTTTTTTCTTCTTGCTGCTGTATGATATGGGCTACATTATCTATAAGTAGATAAGACGAACCAATGCGAAGGGATCTGTATTATTAATGTTCACTTGATGTTGTGTTTGGGGACACAGGACAGAAGTCTTCTGTAATTCAGTTTAATAACATTTGAAAATAGGCCGCTCAATGTTCAAATGTGCATGGATGTGCAACCACGCCTGTCACTTGAGAAAGAGAGATGAAGGGGGTTTGCTTGTGCACATCTATGCATGCATGCTTTTGTGTTTGATAAATGTTAATACCATACCATGTCTCTACCTTTTCTGCCAAGTTACTTGCATTCAGAGCTGCTGCTTCACAGCAATGAGAAGTGACAGAGGAGAGAATACTACTCTGGTATTGTCGCTACGCTTGGTTGGCCCGAAGCTCCCTGGTGACAGAGTCCTTATTTCCAGGACGATAGGCCCGTAATCAGACTCATATACTTCACACCGCTTCCGTGTGATTGGACTCTGGGTCGCAGATTTAACCTGAGCTGCCAAACACAACACTGGGAGGGGGATATGGACAGAAAGCAAAGAAGAAGAATGAACGGGGTCTCTTTTTGCCCAGACTATGGTGTCCGATAGGCGAAGCTTTCAAGTGACCTAGAATAGGGTTTCAAGAGACTGGGGATTTTATGTTCTTTTCTTTGTCTCAAGCTTGATCGTCGAACTCAAAATGAAAAACGTAAGGTTTTTCTAATGTTTTCCATGGCAATTAATCATTTTTAGCCCTGCTGGCACTGACACAGATCAAACGCTGACAAGCACAGAAAGATAAGCTTTGACCTATCTCAGCTGTCAGACACACCCCTTCTGACGCTACAAGACAAATGGAGGTAAAAATGTACAATTATTAAACCATTTTGAAGAGCTCAGACCAAAACCCTTAACATAGTTAATCCCAGTCCAATTTTTTCTATGATATTGTAATTGATCATTAAAACATATGCCTCTGCCTGCATCATTCTTTGGGTCAACACATGCAGTTATGTTTAGTAACTTATTTGTGCTCAACTTAGGCACAGATGTGCTCTTTACCGCATTCTTTACTGTTAATGTTTTATTCTTTGTGTATTAAACAATACAAATAACTTTATTAAATAATACAAGTTTATTGAAAGAAAAGTTAAGAAAAAAAAATGGAAGGATCACATAGCTTCTTTTCTTAGGCTAATTTGAGCCAATTTTGTTAGCCTGTTTACCTTTCTGCCTTTTGAAAAACAAGCGGCTGTCTGGCTGTTGCGTCAATGAAGCATCAGACCTCGTTGCTCTGCACGTGCGAGATGGATGCCTCTGGATTCCTGTACGGGAGCCAACAGACCATTCCCTCTATTTTGTCTCTGCTTGTGTATAATCACATACACTAGTGATTACATTGCTCAAATGACTGTGGCAATTATATGTTTTTTTTCAATAATAAAAAGAATCAGCAGCAGTTCCACCACACACGTGACATTTAATTTGACCTAAACTGTCTCTACATTGTTTTGAGCAACCTAAATGGCTCTAATGAGCCAAGTGAATGTAGAGGTGTCCTGCAAACGTACTATACACCATAAGAAATATGATGCCATACACATGCGTGCACAAGTGCCGCTTGAGGAAGCTACAGCGCGTGAGCACAGCGTAAATTATCAGCCAAGATTGCTTTTTTGGAGTTAATCATCTCCTTTTATGTTATTCATTTGTCAGTGGTTATTGTTTGTCAAAGCAACGCGGTCGCGGCAGGGTGTGAAGTGGAATGTAAATTTTGTTTGGGCAACTCATTGTTATGCACAAGAAGAGGGTGGCCGCACTGCAGGATTTACATTTACAATTACAGTCATGATACAATCATCTCTCATCATAATTCCTCTGCCCAGGATGTCAGCTTCGATAGACAACAGGCTTCACGCGGCACAGACCGAACAGCTGCTTGGCAGGCCTGGCACAACGCTTCAGGCTCAGTGATTTACGCCATGCAAAGTTTCTCAGCCTCTGTGTACCTCCAGACATTAGTGTCACTCTCGCTCTGTATCTCAGCCTCTGTTTTTCTTGCTGCCTGTCTCCAAAACAGCAATACTGACCAAGGCTGGTCCGTCACTGTCTGCTGCCTGTATTGTCTGGTTGCAGGAAAATGCTTAGGCGAACATGCTCAGGAGTCAGAGTAATGTCAGTTGTTAATAGTGAGCTAGTGTGATTGGTTATGTTTCCAGGCATGTCACTTTGTCTGTCTTTACACTTATTCCAGGAACCTGAGTAGTTTGAGCCAGAGGGTATCGTGTAGGACGTTGTGCTAACAAGTTTATTTCTCCTATAGGATTTGTGCAAACAAGCCTTCAACCTAACAAGCAGGCAAACACGATGGGAAACAGCTGGGGACACCACAGTACATCTTCTGTTTTTGTCCCTGTTATTGTTTTGTGTAGACTCATATGACATGTTTTCTGGTGTGGCACATTCACATGTTGCTGGGAATCCCCAACACTCAGTTGTTTTTTTTTTTGCTTCTATCAGTTCTGTTACAATAAATTCCAATCCTGGGGAGTAACAAAACATGCACAAATGGCATAAATATGATCATGTATTGTTAGAAATGTCTTGCATAAAGTAAAGTTAGCACTTAGGTCCTTGATATCTCAAATTAATGAGTAAAGGCGGCTGAAAAACATTGAGTATTGGCTTATATATGCAGCTGCCTCACATACTCAATATCCCACAGGTAATACTTGAGGTGTCCTTGAATAAAACACTAAATGCATTCAGTAGATGAGCCTTTGAAATGCCAATACATATCTTACTTTAACCTTTTAAATCCTCATTTATTACCCCCAGGATGTTGTTTCAACTGAAAGTCTCGTATAGAAAATAATGTCATTCCACAGCATCTTTGGCATCAGCGTTATTCTCTTCTTCTTTCAACAAAGCTTGTCACCTCAGCTGAAGCTCCAGGCCTTGATAGGACCCAGTGTCATTCCTTTTTTAATTACACCAGTGTCATTTTTGAATACGCTCATCAAAAATCATTTCATGCTGACTGTAAATCTTATTAAAAAGACGGTGCTTCAGTATTCATGATTCTCCAACAGACTGGGTGAATAACAAACTTGCTTGCGTGCAAAATTTGTGGAGACTTACACAGTGGGTAATGAATTGTTGCGCTGCTTTTCAGGTGATGCATTTCTCTTCATAGACTCAATTATCTTCTCCATAAAAGAAGCACTGCTGGATGGTGCACTGAGTTTTAAAAAAAAAAAAGTGAAATAAATACAATGTTCAATCTAAGTGTGATGTGGAAAGAGTAAGATAATCCTCCCTGTGAACATAGAGTGTCGCTATGCATACAGAACAGACACATAAACCTCTCTGGATATTCCCTTGTCTTTCATTATGTCTATGCACTGGCCATCACTCAGGTTTAGTGACAGGCTATGCATAACAATACGCTTGTAAAAACTGAAAAACGTGAAGGTTTCATCTTTGA
>KV751369.1:1549998-1598364 GCA_001698575.1 Mola mola | reverse complement strand
AAAGTCTAATTTGATTGTCTTATGCTGGGAACTCTTCAGTATGCTACTCATTTAGCCCCTACCTCCTACCTGTGCGACACACACACACACACGTCTGTATCTATGGATTCAGTATTCCCAGTCCACACACATGCAACTTTTCACATTTTGTCTTAATATGTGTCAACACTGACCACAGTTTTAAACCTTAAGGATGTGGCCTGTTCTCGCCGCTGGGTCGGTGCACTTGTTAGTTATAGATTTATAAACGTTTTGATTTTATTTTTAGTTCAGGAAAGGAAATGTAAGACTTTTTTTTTTTTTTTTTTTTAAAGAAGTTTTAAAACAAGTCAGAACAGCTGCTCGTCATAAAACACCCGAACCCTAAAGCAGAAAATTAGAAAGAAGCAGTTTTAAAATCGTTTTCAATATTGATGCAGCAAGGCCAAGTTATCCAGAGTTTTGATGCATTCCATTTCATCTCAAGATGCTTGTCAGATATGTCATGGGAACTTGAAATTTGCAGGAACTTCAGCAACTTGGAACTTGAAATCCAAGATGGCTGCTCTGTAAACATGAGTAAAAGCTGTATATTATAAACATTACATATGTTCATTAGAAACTTGGGCTTGTTTTTATGCAATTAAATCAATCAAACGGAGTCTATTTTGCAGCTTCCATCAGTGGGCATGTTCTTATGTTGCTTTCGTGGACAAACTATCAAATAGTGTGTTGTTGTCATCTGGTGTTAGCTAACAATGATAACAACAGCAACAGCAGCTTCTCTGACTTGTTACCAACTTGCAACGCGGGTTGCATTAACTGGGATGCTATTTCAACTTCCTAAGTAACAGGAATGCAACATTATACTCCCTAGGAAAGTCCAAAAGTGTTGGATCCCATAAAGCAACACAACAGACACCAACTTCCAACATACTTATTTCATTCAAACATGTAATGCCCAAGCTGAGATATCTCCAGTGACATGAGTATTATATCATCGGGGTTTGTTTTCTGCGACTTGACTTCTTTCAGAGCTACAGAATACATTTTAAATATTTTCACAGGATAGCACCCCTTATAAAACGACTATTTTTGTGTAAAGTTATTGGAGGCCCTCTAATTCTTCCGGTTCTTAACACTTGGACATCTCCAGTCACCCCTGGAAACCTTACCTAAATTGACTACATAGGCTCAAACAGAGCATCTGATTATTATTTTGGATTTTACTGAAAATCATGCATTTTGTGGATTATCACTGAGCACTGATCACAAGCTGGATTTGGTGGCGCTGCTTAATTCTTAACTAGTCTAACAGTGGATGACGCAAATGAGATCAAAGCTGCTAATGTGCTCGCTGGTTTATAGATTACACCGGATGTTTGTCAGCCTGGTTTGGTGCTGAAATGCGGCGGCTGCAAACAGCGATAAAGAGTTTTTGGTGACAAGTGTGGATACATCAGTGGCTTTGCTAGTCGCCTTCATATAAATAAATCTTTTTATTATTCATCATGCCTGCACAAATTAGAATTTGTGCTGTTTGTACAGTGTGAAATATATAAAATAGGGATTTTCCTTAGTCTGCCAATGCTGTATTCAGGGAAACGCACATAACTGACAGATCAGCACTTTCAATCTTAAATTTATGCACACACCATGACCTCCCTACCTATATAATGTTTTCCAGCATAAATTCATAATTTACCGCTCCTCCAGCTGGTTTCACTACACCACCTCTTGATAGAATTGCTTGTAATTTATTGTATTGTTTTTAATTATACGGATGGCAAAGTGCCCAGCAGCTCCAGGATGCGCCTCGTCTGTTCTGAATTCTAAGTTCAGTGCACACCTACTGTAAACCAGGACTATAACACTGGGAAGGTCCCAAACTGCTGTTTTCAGGATTGAACAGTTAGACAAATGTCACGTTTAGAAGAGAAGAGTGGAGATAATAAAAGTGACGGCTCAGTAGTGGCATCAGGACACCACAGACTCCTGGCAGAGGCAGTCTGGCTTGTGTATTCTCAGTCTGGCATAGAAGATCAGAGCGGAGGCAGCCTTGGATTAAAGAGATGATCGCCCTGATAAGGCAGAACTTTAAATTAAATGGATGCGTAGCAAGCTCAGCAGAGTATTACGCCCTTTATTACAAACCAAACCCCATTTCCAAGCATAAATGTTTCACAAACAAGATTATAAATTGTAATAAAAAGACCACATTATATTATAATTCTACTACCTTTATATGTAGCCCAATAGTATTGTCAGATCATCAGAAGTGCTTAATATGGAGAATATAGTGCAGCAAGGACTCTTTGGTGGGAAAAAGCAAATCAATTCAATTGTCGATGGTCAAAGCTGAGATATATGTCAGAATATTAGATAACCAAATGAGGGTTTATTCCCTCTGATTTACGTCAAATGTGATTTCGCTCTATATCAGGTCCTTGGAGAGCACGCTTCAAAGGTTATTTGATCTGTAGGTAGCCGCGCTCAACATCTGACATTCAACAATCGTGGCTCAATGACCTTCCTGACCTTACAACATTAAAACCTTTTAGTTTGCAAATGCAAGATTCAACCAGTTAGATCCCCAACCCCCCCACCTCCCCGAAGGAGAATTCTGGTCTTCGTTTCATAGCATTTCCTATCATGGTGACATTTTGAAGTCCCCAAACATTTGTGTCAATCTTATGGTAATTTATCCAGATGGATGCGTCAGGGGTTGTTTCACATTATGATTTTTATATAACACATGACGGTACTATTTTTGAATCGATTTACCCCCATATGTTCATTCAAACTGTAAGGACACAAGGAACCAGTAACACAAATCAATCTGGGCATCCACCCTGCGCACCAGAACGCCACACACTCGCTCACGCACAAAGGTAGCAAGCTCACGCTGTGTTTTCCTGTGAATGTGACGGACAGGGTGGAAGCAGCAGAACGCTGTGTAGAAGCTGCCTGCTCTCACTGGAGCTTTAACCTTTCCCTCAGCGTCCTTCCTGCGGAGGCGCTCATTCCTCCCGGCGCCTCTTGTGCCATGCAGTCCTATAGATTGTCCCCGTCCTCGTTGTCTTTCGCTCGTTATGAAAAACCTTTTCATGCACAAGACTCTCTCCCAAGAAATGCTGCAAGGCATGAGAGGGAAGAAAAGTAAGGTGGAACACAGAAAAGAGGAGGGGAGGCGGAAGAGTAGAGATAGCAAAGAGGGTAAGACAAGAGAAACAGACAGCTGAGGTGTTGTTGTTAATGTTTGAAATTGTAATTAGCATTGACATAAGCACTTGTACATTACAATGACCATTAGGGCTAAATGATAAGTCAATAAACATTTAGTCAATCGACAGAAAAGTAATCAACAGTACTCATTAAGGTTAGCTCTTGAGCAACAATGTAAAACATCCAATATGTGATGAATTATGACGTCTGTTTTGTGTGTGGCGGGGGGGGGGGTTTCATTGAAAAACTACAAACTACTCTTTTTACAACAAGAAAATTAATATTAACATTGTTTACATGACTTTGAACCAATGATTTCTGTTTAAAAACTAATGCCAGTTACAACTGAATAAAAGGTTGATGACAATTAGCCAAGAAAAACCACCAAAAAACGTTTGTGACCGATTGTAATGTTAGGTGATATTTCAACGTTCATTTCCATCTGCTTCTGATCCAATGAAACACTGGTGCTGCCTTAGCTTAGCAAATTAAACAAATAAAATGTAGCTAATTAAAAATTATGAGACAATTTACAACTAAATTTTCATGCTTTCTTCATGGAAACACAGACTTCCAAACCCAAATCCAGTTCCAAACCCAGTTCTCTACTATTCCCAACTCCCTCCAGAAAAATGTGATGCAAAGGTTTCCAAAATTACGAACACGGACTCCCTGCCACGCTCCTTGCTTCTCC
Organism: Mola mola; assembly: GCA_001698575.1. NCBI lineage: Eukaryota > Metazoa > Chordata > Actinopteri > Tetraodontiformes > Molidae > Mola > Mola mola. Next base: position 1,594,466 of record KV751369.1, on the reverse strand, counting down.
TTCAGCTGGATTTGAGGTTATATGCTACAGCAACTTTCCCTCCATTTTTTTTTTAATCCTGCTCCACTCATTCACTCCACGTTGCCGCCTCGGTTAAGTTTCCCGACTTCCTTGCGCATTCGGCTCACACGGCTGCAATGCCGTGAAAAGCGCCTACAGTCCCGACCATTCTGCTGTGTCCTGTTTTCATTACATGAACTCCCGAGGTGACGGTGCAAGTTATAGCAGCAGTCCCTTACTCTGCTCACAACACTTTCGGTCTCCCTCATGTTGCTCGCTCGCTGAGCACAGTAAGCTGTCTGGATCTCGTTTGGTGAATTTGCTCCACCAGACCATTGAGGGAATAGATTATTTTCACTGAGGCAGGGTCCGCTCTGCTGTAATGAGGGACATCAAATTGACACCTTGGTAAACCCTGGAATATGTGAACATACAGTAAAGGCATGCCCTGGTGTGCTGGACACAGTTATTCATGGTAAATGGACAAACCATCAACACTATTGCTTTTTAAAGCAATAGTGCTCCTCCTACTCCGTGGCAAAATTTTAGGAAAGGTTATTTCCTGTTTCAGCATGACAGTGCCCCCTATCTGAAAGTTTGGTGTGGAAGAACTTTTCAGGCGTGGCTACAAATGGGATCATTTTTGGAGCACCACCAAATCCCCTAAGTGTTCCCAGAAGAGTTGAAACTCCTGTGGCAGGCAATTCACGCCTATAGTTTTGGAAATCTGTTCAGTAATAACAAGGACACACCAGTTAACATGATGGACTGCATGGACCATGTTGCAGTCATATTAAGTTTTACATTGTCTGTAATGAAGAGTTCAGAAAGAATACAATCTAATTTGAAAATATAGTAACAAACAGATATTTAGGGCTAAATTATGCCTTTTGAGATTGTCTATCTGTGCCAGATTAGATGACATGGGTAAAAATCTTGATTGGACCCCTTTTAAAACCTGTCCGTGCCCCATTTTATCGGTTCACTGCCTTGTAATAGGGAGAATGGTGGCTCTGGTGTCATTTCCTCATTCTATCCCTCTGCTGCCAAATCAACTAAGCAAGGCAGGCAATGCAAGTGTTTCTTAACAAAACCCAGTATTGTTCCTAACACACTGACGGATAATCTCATCTATTGTGATAGCTGAGACTCACTTTTGTTCCTGATTAATGTGTATATGCAACTTGTTCTCATCCCGTATTATGTAGTTGGTGTACAATAACCATGTGCCTAGGTTTGGGAAAAGACCAGCGAATTTTGGTTAAGTTTAGGCAGAAAGCCCTTTGGTTAGGTTTAGGAAACGATAAGTGACATTCAGGTTCAAACGGGATGCAAACTGGTTTCGTGGAAAGAAAGTAGTGCATGTCACCCTTCACTCAAGGCCTAACTTCAACCCCTGTTGGCACTTTCTCTCCTTGGAAGGTGCATCATGCCTTGTCATCGCTTTAAGTCATCTGAAAGTGACAGTTTTACAGTGCAGGTACATTAATGACAGAGGGTATACTTCTGTGTCTGAATGAGACGTTAAGGGCCCTGACAAAACATCAGTACTTTATAGCATGTGTTAGTGTTGGACTAGACTGAGCCAGAACAGCATTTTTCGGCATCTCCTGACGGTCATGCAGCTGTCATGTGTCATAACATTACACCATTATTATGCAAATTAGAGTGAATACAGGCAAATGCCTCCATTATACCAGAGTAGATTTAGTTTGCAGTCATGTAGGACACTGGAGGAAAGTACATAAAGGCATGTGTATTCTGGAGAATACAGATTGCCAGGACAATGGTTAAGACAAGAATTCACTGAAATCAGTGCCAAAGTCGGCCCAGGCTTGAGTATCTGACCACAGGGAGCTTTAGCGAGGAAATGGGGCTGTTGAGGGTGTGGGTATGCATCAAAACTGACCCAGCGAGGCCTCAAAGAGCCTACTATTTATTGCAATCAGTCTGTTTCTTTCTTCCATTTTGTATATAACTCTTTTGCTTCCTACCACGTATTCCATTTTTTCCCAGCTCTCTGGTCCTCCATCAGTGGCTAAACTACAGGGTGCCACTTAGGAATTCTCTTTGGATTCATCATTCTGCACTTAGCCCACCACAAGTCACCGTTCTGTCTGCATGATCCTGATCTGAAGCCCAGTAAGCTTTCAGGTCCTGTTGGTATCTAACCCTGCCATGTCCCTGTGAGGGAGGCTTTTTCTTCAATTCCCAGCTAACAGCAGCATCAGCATTTCAAACTGAGAGACATGTAGAGCAAGACGACTGGGATTTTGGCAAATTTTCTACAAAATTATTCACCCTACCCCTCTGTCTGCTGGTTCCCACTACCCTGCAACATTCAATAGTCCTACTTTATTTGTCTATATGATTAGACACAGTATTGCTGTAATATAAGTAATATAATCAAGTAATATAACAGGAGAATGACCATACACAAGTCAATGGCTGCCTTAAAATGGTTAAATGGAGAGGTTTAGGCTGCAAAAAAAACAAAGTTAACACGGAACACGGAGACCATGTATACACCCATCATGACTACCCAGCCACTGCAATTACAGGGCTCTATCAGTGCTGTAACGCTTCACTGCCAGGATGTTGTCACTGGAGCAGATGTTAAAGATAAGACAAGATGCCTCGCTGTCGTTCAGAGCTTGTAAAACAATGCTTTCAGGAATTGCTTCATGCTGCCCAGATGACCCTCCCGAATCTGGGGAAACCCCCTTTCACCATCATCAAATCGTATTATCCACTCATTCAATTTCTGGCCTTCTTTTCCATCAAGATCAGTTGCTCGCTTTCCTGTTGATCACAAGCTACAGGGCAAATCTTGAAGTCCTTTTATGTAGAGCCCAGACTCTTGCATTAAAGATAGGACTAATAGGAGAGGAGGGGGAGTATAATTCCAGCTGGAATGAGAAGTGAGGTGATCGGACATTTTTAACATTCCGTCCTCATACATTCAGGAAGATTTTAGGCAATCATCAGCCTCGAGGAAAGCTCTGCCGATGCTTGGCAGAGATTCTCAGAGATTTTTGAATTGTAATGGACTTACAGCCATTTGGTTTGTTGTAGTGCATTTCAATAAATCTCTCCAACGCTTTCTTTCATAAGTATAAATTTGGGTTAACATCTGAAGACACTGAAGGGTGTAACATATGATCAATCATTTTAATACTCATTAAGTCTTCATCACCCTTTTACTTTGTATTATAGCATTTATAACATGTTCTACATCTATTTTTCACAGTTCTGTACATTAGACCTAAAGAAGTTATTAAATTGGAGAACACAAATATATCCTTAAATGTACTGTAGAGCTATTGCTTTGGTTTTGAAGAGAATCTTGTCTGGACTGGTTATGTTAAATTGGTTTTCTTTGCCTGTATGATATATCCAGCAAACCATTCCTGACAGTTCTGATTCCAGTGACATTGCTATTCTGGGGTATTCTTGATCTGTAACAATGTTTAGGTGGGTGCCAAATCTCAAACAACATGAGGTATTTTGGATAAGCGTTCAGGGTCATTTTAGTTCAGGGTCATGTGTGGTTTTTGATCATTTTCCCACCAAATATGCATGCATGCATGCATGTGATGGACTTAAAGTTATCCCGATAAGATAACATAAGATAAATTAACCAGTACTAGGATTTCTCATCTTTTTTGTCTGATCAAAAAGTCCAGAACAAAGCTGGAGGTAGTAAAGACTGTGTTTGTCCACTACAAGAACGCATTCTAAATCTTACAGAGGTCTTTATATTTTTATGATTTTTATAAGTAGTACAGTATAAAAGCCAGTTTGCAGAGAACTTCCTTACAGATTAGCAATTACAAAGTGTGCTGTTCCTCTTCTCTAGCACTTTATTATTTACTAGCTCCGTAGTGTCCCATCTTACAAAAAACATTAAACACAAAAATGATTTGTGACCTTGTTCCTGCTCCAAAATTGAAAATAAAGAAATGTGTATATAACCTCTTTTTTGGCATTTTAAAAGCTTTCCTTCTTAAATGATGGATTGTTTGGATTTGAATCGAAAACGTTAGGAGATTAAGTAAACTCGGATAGTACTTATGCTGCATCCACATCTACTGATCTGTAATCTATATAATCTTAAATGCACAAAGCTGATAACACTCTCCATTCACTATGTGTGGGAACACTTTTGAGTCTCTTATAGGAATGCTTTGTTTTTTCCTATGTGTGTAATTCCTCTTATGTGTTCTTGGTTTTGTTTTTTTTTGGTTTGTTTTTTTGTTTCCTCGCTCAACAACCACACTGACCCACACATATGACCTCTTTCTCTCATGATAGTTTCTACCTCTATCATATGCATAGATGCCTGCTCTCTCAGTGCGTTCTTGCATATTCTGCGGGGCATTTAACAATTTTCTTTTTCTGTTTCCCGTCTGTCTCCTCAACTATGGCAATCTTAGCTGATGTCTCTGTTCTGGATCCTGAGAGGGATCCTCTAAAGGTAGAGATAAGAGAAAGGAGACAATTGTATTAGATGCCCTTAACCCCCTATAACTAAGACCGGAGGCTGGGATTTGAATTGTAGAATCCATAAACATTGCATTCAGCAAACCTCACACAACCTCATGCTTAGTCTTTGGCACAAATTAATGGAGCAACTTGCAGCTGTGTGCATGAGGAACCCCTTGAAAGAAGTGTCAGAGGCTGGCGCGGTGGCTCTTGTCAGCACAGCAGTAGAGCTGTCAGTGCTACAACACAACATGCTGTTCGGATTCCATGGGTGAGGCCTGTTGACGTCAAAAGTGGAACACATAAGGAGCCGTGCTTCCTTCAGCTGATGTCTGCACCCGTCAGAATTTTGTGTTTTGTTTCTTTTGTTGTTGTTGTTGTTGTTTTTGTTATATGCGCTCCCTCTGCACACCAGCCCACCCACTATGCAGCACCACAGAGACCCCTGGTGGACCTCAGAAGTATAGCAATTTGTGTGAATGTTCAGTATATGTTTGAGTGTGTGTGTGTGTGTGTGTGTGTGTGTGTGTGTGTTTGGTCCAGGACAGATCCCAGTGTCCCTATAACTCTTCCTATATTGCTCTCTCTGAGCTGTGGACAATGGTTTTGCCCAGGCCTGCGACAACATGCAAAACCCTAATCGACTTGGGGCCTTTCTTGAACTATAAGATTTTAAGATTTAATGATTTTGCTATGATCTGAGTATGCTCAACTGCACTAGAGGGCCAAATTAGAGCAGGCCTTGGTAAAATAAAATCCCTATTATCTTTGAACCTGCAAGTACCCAATTATATGCCTCAGCTATCTCCCACCTCACAGACTTCTGAGCTTTTGCCACAGGGCCAATGAGCAGGGATTGCTATTGAAGAGATGCTGAATCACCTTTTCTGCTTTCCTGGACGCTGCACAACTGGCACGGCCCCCTTGATCACTGGCTGCTGCTTTTTATATGTACAGTATGTATATAGATCAGAGTCATTCCCAGGCTTTGATGATATGGCTTTTTTATTCCACCCGTAGTGAGCGTGTCAAAGCATAGGCCACACACTCATGGATGTGCCGTTGGCTGCAGAATGTCTACGATAAGAGTGAGAGGTCTTTAACCCATGGCAAAGAGAGAAAACAGGTATAAAACTGGTTTTATCTGTCTCTAGTACAATAGGATGAACCGTGCTGAGAGGAGTGCTCCCTCTGAGGTGAATGAATGGGGTTTGTCTGTTGACATGGGTTTCCTGTGCACTTTTTCTCCCTCTGTTTTGAAAGTTCCGATGATCCAAGGAAGCATTCGTTGCCATTATTGTAACGGATGTCAGAGCGGACCCAAGAACAGCACAAACCTAGACCGGAACAGTTCAGAACTGTATTGCCAATGTTCAAGAGTCCAAACAGACGACAATCAGGAAGCCTGGTCGGCGAGCGCAGTCCGAGTTCTGAATGGGGCAGGAGCCTCCGGAGAGGGGTTCCAGGCAGACTGCAGGCAGACAGGGAGCGGGCAGATGCAAAGTCCAAAGACCGAAGGCAGGTCAGGTACCAGGAGATCCGTCTGGAACAGAGTGCTGGAGGGTAGTGCATGACGCGACGACAATCTGGCAGAGAGTGGGTGTGGAGGAGCTGGTTAAGAGGAGGCTGGGTGATAGAGCCGACTGGGGGGACCAGGTGAATCTAATGATCTTGATTAGGAGAGGCAGGCAAGAATGTAGAGTGGGTTGGTAGAGGGGAAAACCAGGAGTGGACTATGACAATTATTGTTCAGTCACTTTCATCAGTTTTGTTGTTTTCCATCACCAAATAAAATATCTGGCAAATAATTCCTGGCAATCATTCCTGAAAGATATTTCCTCCAGAAGTTGATGAAAAACAAAGAATAGCTAAAAAGAGAGCCTGTAACGAAACCATATGAATTGTAATATTGCCCTGTGTCAACAGGACGCATTGTCAAATAATCATTGCCTAATGTGTTCTCCAAACACATAAGGTGATAATCTGGTCAAGTGGCAAAATCAGCTTTTTTTTTCTTATGTATTAGCATATCCTCTGTTATTCTGACCTTTTAATTTATGTTTATTAGTTGCAAGCAGAACAATCAGAGCTACTCCATTAGTCTACATAATTTCAATAAAGGAGCCACGTTTGATACCTTAAAACTTCTTTTTAGTTTACAACTTTACTCACAAAAGTCTTTTTTTACATCTAAGATAATCACCTTTTAAAACCTGACCGTTTGTATTTCTGTGTAGCCTCTTACTGTACTTACTTGGTCACGGTTGCTACACAACAAATGAGCAAACAACAAATTGTCTATATAATCATCTCAACACACTGCACTTCCACTCTTTCAAAGCGTTTGCCGTGCTCATATTTGGAGAGCATCTGTAGATTGTAAAGTTATGTTTAACTCATTCGAAGTCTAGTTAATGGGCCCACAAGGCAAACAGGATCCCTTTCTAGCCAGAAGAATACTAGTAAAGGTATTTAGGTATAATTGTGTGCAATGTGCAATTTGAAATTCTGCAGTTTCTTCTGAAAAAAGGCTGAAATCAGTATGAATTGAGAGTTTTACACAGGCTGTACAACTTTGTTAACAGTGCAAATAACTGTCCTTAAAAGCTGTGCCGTACTTTTGTGTTTAAAATTGGCCAAAGTACTTCCTGCAGAAATCACTTTAAAGTTGGGGTTTGATAGAGAAGGAGGCAACTAAAGAGCTTTATTAAAGGAATCGCACTGGGTTCAAGAGAGAGTCTTAAAGCTTAAGTGGGCATCAGGGAATGAAAATGAGACTGGAATGGTTTGAACTGGTACTTATGGAGAGTTAGAGACTATTTTAGGAGATGTTGGAATAAAGGCCATTACGAAGGTAAAAACTGTTGACTGGAAAGAGTAAAGATGTATTAACGGGAAGCTTGATAACGCAATGTCACATATGAAGAGATAGCCTGTGGAAATGGAGGTAATCTAGAAATGTAAACATTTATCTGTGCTCTGGTGCTAATCTGTATAACTATCAGTTTCCTGAGAGCTGCATCATCATGGGGCAAGAGAAGCCTGGTGTGTTGGCTAACTTCGAAAAAAATTGATAAATAGTATGATGCCGATGCTGATAATATTGGTTTGAATTTTGATAATATAATTTTGTGACCATTGCTGTTTCATGGTTACTGCTGCTGCTGTTTTTGTGTGGCTGATCACTATAAAAATCAGCTTCTGGGGTTTCAAAGCACCTGGAAACCTGGAAAACATGATTTATTATGGGTGCGTTTTTTCACAGGGATTTAAAATAGTGCACCAGACAAAGGCTCATGCACGGAACGCCTCATATCTATCCGTCTTTTCCCACCACAGGAAGTCCCGTCAACCTAACGTGCAGAGCATTCTTCGGATACAGCGGAGACGTCAGCCCGCTCATTTATTGGATGAAGGGGGAGAAGTTCATCGAGGATCTGGATGAGGAGCGGATTCAGGAGAGTGAAATCAAGTAAGACCTTCAAAGTCAGCTGATTTGGGGTCTCAATGCCAATTATTAACATCGATTTGGATTTAAAACACAAAGCCATGGCGCACCAAGGTTCTAGATTTGGTGATCACAGAACATGCATATCCAATAAAACCAGTCAATATTACAGCGGACCTTTTAATAGCACATAATCGATCCAATATAAATCAATTCATGAGGTATTTCAAAAGCAGCAAAGGACCCTGAGATGAACTGCTAAATGGCCATTTAAATCCTCTTACCACAACTGTGTGACCACACATCAACATACAGAACAATAATAGGCACTTTTTACTGAGCTATCATTTAAATGGTATTCGTGAATGTTTCATACAGCGATGAATAATGTAGATGGCTATGCATTTTTTATCATGTACATGCACTATGCAGGCATTGCTGCATTAGGGATCAATTATTACTTTGCACCGGAAATATGAGTAGAGGCAATAATAGCAGAGCGACATAGCAGGTGGAAATTCGAATTGAATGTCTGCGTTAACTTACATTTCCATTTAGGTGACCTCCATATTGTTTGACACATCACTGGAGATGCGTAGGTTTACTCCAAAACGGGTGAAAAGTCTACACACACTGCTGGTAGGAAGCTGTTTTTATCAAGAAGAGGTTGTTCTGCGCGCAGGTTTTTTGGGGGAAAAAAACACAGTTTACGTCTTGAAAATGTTGCTCTCTTTACGTTCCCGTTGTGTGTACATGGGAAGTGAAGTTTTGTGATGATAACTTAAAATTAGGACACATGGGTTTTTCATCTGGTTGAAATTGCAGTTCCTTGAAATGAGGACCAGCAGAAGCAAGACTGTATAGAAAACAGCTTCAGGTTGTCACGACTTTACATTGCAGCATGTGGCTTAATGACAAGTAGAGAGTGGGGGGGGAGGGGCACTCTGTGTTGGCTCATACTACATTCAGGTCGTAGTGGAGGAAGTGGAAGAAGTGACAGACAGTTTTGTTTTGTTTCTTCAAGATGCTGACATATGAAACTCATCCAGAACATTTTATCAATTATATTTAGCAGACATCGCAAACCTTACCTACTTTTCCTGATTGTATTGTGATCTAACTCCTTTTTTCATGTTAAACTGTAAACATCTATCATTTGTTACAACGCTGATTGATTAGCTTCATTTATGAAACTGGATTACACTACAGCAATGCTACAATTGCTTTGAATCGAATGCAAATGTTAGCATGCTGATACGCTTGCAAAACTATCTCTGACTCTGAAAATCTTGTTTTTGACCCTGTTAACATGTGTTTTGTTTTTTTTTTTTGGGGGGGGGGGTTTGTGAAACATGACACACATCACAACTGAAATAAGCAAACTTATCCTGATGCATTGACTCGTATGCAACTTTGTACAGGTTGCTTTTGCTCCTCTTCCTGGGAATCCGTGTCTGTTTCAAACATGTATTCCTGAATTAATCTAATTCTAAAACTTGCCATTGTGCAGCCTATAGTAACTAGTTTAATAGTCAGATGATGATGACAGAGTGGGTAAGCTCTGGCTGCAGGTCCAGTTTCTTATCATTTTTTTCATCAAAATTAGCACAGTTTTTTATAATTTTGTATTTATACACCCCCACAGTGGACTATTGGCTTTAATTTAACAGGTTTCACAAAAATTTTTCATTTACCATTTAGAAATGACAGCCATTTTCTTCAGAGTGCCTCCATTTTCAGGGACTTAAAGGTATTTGGACAACTGACTATCTGTTTCCTCGTTACTTAAAGATAAATGAAGCAGATAAATGGTCTGGAGTGGATTTCAGGTGTTGAATTGGCATTTGGCAGCTGTTTGACTGGAGTTATCAATATGAAGTCCAAAGAGATAACAATGCAAGTGAATGACGCTATCACTAGGCTAAAAAAAAAAAATAATAATGCTATCACAGAGACTCTCACAGGAATGCACTGGGGAGTTCAACAACATCAAAAGGTCTAAAGAAGACAATTAAAGTGGATGATGCCAGAATTCTTTCCATGTTGAAGAAAAACCCCTTCACAGCATGTAGACAAGTCAAGAATTCTTTGGAGAAAGTAGGCGTATCATTGTCAAAGTCTACAATCAAGAGGTTCCTTCATGAATGTAGATACAGAGGGTTTACAACAAGGTGAAAACTACTCGTAATATTCAAGAACAGGAAGGCCAGATCAGACTTTGCCATAAAGCATGAAAAAAAGCTTCCAGAGTTTTGGAATAAACAATCTTTGGACATGAAACCAAGATAAGAAATGAAAGGAAGAGCTCATGATCCAAAGCATACCTCAACATGTGTCAAACATACTGGATGCAGTGTTATGGCATTAGCATGTAGGGCTGCCAATAGAACGGGCTCACAGGTGTTTATTGGTGATGTGACTGCTGACAGAAGTATCAGGATAAATTCTGAGGTGTATAGGGCTCTACTCTGGACAATGCAGATGGATAATGATCTTAAACATACTGCAAAAGCAAGTTAAGACTTTTTGAAGGCAAAAAAATGGAATATTCTTTAATAGCTCAGATAGTTACCTGATTTCAACACTGTAAAGCAGATTTTTTGTTACTGAAGACAAAACTGAAGGCAGAATGAATCACAAACATCATCAATCAGCAATCTGGTAAGATACTCAGAATTGATGTCCACAGGCTCCAGACTTCTAGCAGTCGTTGACTGCAAACTATTTTCAAGTTTTTAAAGTATCAGAAACTACGGTTATAGTTACAATATTGTTGGTTTGTACTTTAGAGCCCCTGAATAAAATGGCTGTAATTAATAATGGTAAAGGCCATATTTTTGTGAAACCTCTTAAAGCTGCACTTCGATCACATCTTGATTGTTTTATTTCAAATCCACTGAGGTGAAGTGATAAAAACCATGTCATTGTCAAAACACTTCTAGACGTAACTGTATATCCAAGACATTTAATAGCTGCAGTGTGTAACTTAAAAATAACTCTCTGTCATAACTGCTAAAATTATCATTATCATTATTATATTTTCTGAAAGTTATACATGAGACAAATAGTATTTGGAAAAAGTCCAGCTATCACCTAGTTTTTCTTAAACTGTCTGAAGAAACGAGTTGCTTCCCACAGGAAAACCAGTCCGAGTGTCTGACAAGGTATGGGTGGAGGTTAAACAACTGCCCATCCCCGGACATACACTACACAGACACCAAAAACGTACCCAACATTTGAAAAAAAGGATGTGGAAAAAGTACAAATAAAAAGATTTACTAGATAAGCAGACTGTTCAACAGAAGTAACAAAAGGATAAATGAGTATTGCATACAAAGAGAGCTGCTGGAGTTTGTCACTGAAAACATGGCATTTCACATGCTACTATGCATTAAATTGTCCACGTTGTGCTATTTCCATCGTATTAGGTTAACCCAAACCTTTGTAAACCTAACCAAGAACTTCCATTTGGGACAACTGGAAAAAGTGAAACATTTTTTATTTCAATAAGTGACAATACTAAAAAAAAAAAAGTCTTCCCACCGGAAAATGCGTTAAAATGGTCTTAGTTCCATGTTCCATGTTTATAATGAGAGTAATTACACAAATGATGTGAAAATTTGTGCAGTCAGAACATAGGCTGAAAAGCCTACATCCTGCTAAACCATGCACATCAAATAGTTAAGTTTTTAGCAAGTCTCACGCTACCTACACATCTTCCAGTGCTGCTCATATTCTAATATAGCCTTGAGGCTTGATCGATGTCCAAGCGGTCAAGATTACTCAAACCTAAAGTAGATTCATCGAGATTCGACTTAATTAGTCACCTCCTCAATCTGTTGACGTGCAACCTGTGTGAAACAAATGTTTGATGAACCCAAAATGTATCAACAAAAAGCATTTGTTCACGCAAACAGGCTTGAGATCAGATTGTCAGATAAAGTGCGAGGACAGAAAAGAAGATTAGTAGATATCATAAATGTGAGTCAAATCAGCAGAATAGAGATCCTAGTGAATTAGCATGATGAACTTCCAGTTATTTTTGCAGTGGTGAGAGCACAGATATTTCTTCAAAAATATGAGTGATCGTAATCCTTCGTTTAGTTTTAGCAGTAGAGAAGAAAACAATTTGAGGGTGCTCCTGAAATAACAATAAGAAAGGGCATCAGACTTAACAGCTAAAGATTCAAAAATCTGAAATTCATGAATCAATCAATATTAATGTATCAATACTATACTGAAAGTTTTAATGGCGTTATGTGTACTGAAATGCACCCTACATGCACACTCACACACCCTCTCATGTCCAGTCACACTGCACTTCCTTTGAAGGACGCCACACGTGACTAGAAAACCCCTGTCGTCAACGGATACCGTCTCATGAAAAGGTTAACTGTAAGCAGCGTGACAAGGCTGGGACAAGACTTGGTGGCACAGTCGGCGACCTGGCATTTCGAGATTTCTCTAATAGCCTTGTAGCACGCGTGGACCAGCTCTCAGCACCGCGCTCCTTCGTGAAGGACACCAGGCCAATTAGAGCCCACAGAATGTGGGGGGGATGCATAGGAAGGCCACAGGTTTCACTGGGTAGGGTGTTTGTTTTTTTTGTTTTTTTGTAAAGACAAAAGAGAGGATACTGAGGAGTATGTTACATGCAGTTCGAAACCCTGCTTTCATATGATAGTTAAAGAAGATAATAAGACAAGAGATCACAACCGTGACCCTGAGCTACTTTCAAAGAGTGTGTGAGTGTGTTTGTGTGTGTGCAGGGGCACGAGTGTGGAGGCTTGTGGACATGTAGTAGTTGCCCACAGCATGTGCATGGTCAATTTTTTTCAAGAGCATATTTTTGATGAGGGTGCCATGTGATACCGTCTTCCCTGCGTGTTTATTTTTTTTTTTTTTTTTGCTCCTATACCAACGTGCAACCACTTCAAACCCCCACCGCCTGACATCATTCCATGTGCTTATAGCTTTGAAATGGAAATTAATCTCATAGGAGTATACCCTGAAGGGCTGCCTGTAATACATGGAATGGAGCTTTTGGCACAATGGTTCACCTCTGAGATTCTGGGTTGATATAAAAAAAAAAAGAATATTGTGGCTGCAGAGCAAGGTTCCGCTGGTCGCCAAGGTGAAGTCACAGAATGGCGTAGAGACATAAAGGCCGTACAAGCTGAGGTTTAGAACCAGAAGAAGTTTCACTCCCTGGTGCATGGGCATGCAGCACCCTTTTGAGCAGCAGCTCAACTGTCAAATGTCATCTTCTAATTAATGAATTAATAAACAACTGGCTTCTAGATAGATTTATAGTAAATCAGGTTACTTCCAGCATTGCTTCCACTGCCTATTAGTGCTGCAACACAACTACATTTTTACGGTGTGAAATGGCAATGGCAGGCAAACAGCCATGAAAACCTGCAGAGGTTTTTACATTTGTAAATTGTTATTAAGTAGTGTTTGTACAGGTGACATTCACATTTTTCAAAGTCATTTTTCAACATGATAGCTTTACTTTTACTTAAGTATGAGTTTTGGATACTTTTTTTACAACACTGGGGATTTATAGGTTTGATGGAGACACAGCATGACTGGATGACGTCTGTATCCTGCTAACTGTGAGATTTTGTCAGGCAAAGGGATGAATGAGCATGAAAAACAGTCTAAGTGCTTTTATTTGTATTTATATGTTTATTTTTATCTGTCCTGCCCAGCCTCTTTGCATGCCAGAATTTGTTTTGTTTTGACAAGAGGAGCTGAGAGACTGTTCTTGTTGTTTACTGTAAATGGATTTTATTTACTGTTACATGGATAACTGGACTGGACAGGGGAGTTGGGGGGGGGGTGCAATAAGTCTTTTCATTTATTCATTTATTTATTTTCACCTTTGGACAAAACCTTACTGCCAGCAATTTTTTAGCCATTATGCTAAGCTAAGCTAACTCCAGTGTCACATTTTTGCGGACATGGAAGTGGCATCAATCTGCGTTCCTCCACTGTATTAGCTGTTTCAAATTTTCCAACATACTGACCTTTACTTTGAGCAACGCACAGAATCCTCAGCAGGTCCTCTCTTCATTTATCCATTTTCTTTAAGGTCATGTTTGCAAAGCAACCGGGTCAAACACAGCAGTCCAAGAATCCTTATTTGAAAACCAGTAACGCTTCAAGGACTTGTTCTTGTGTTTTCCAGACTGAAGCGTGGATATATTCCCTTCAGTGTTTTCTCTCTCCCTTGTTTGCCATCCCCAGGTTATATGACAGATCAGAGGGTCAGCGTATGTGATGTATAGGAAAATTGAGATTCCTTGAGGACCTAATAATCAATCCTTGGCAGTCTGCAGTTAAAATGAGACACGTGGCCCTAGTTTTTGAAAACCTGTCTAAAATTGATCATTATTTTTAAAACAATAATAGTTTACTGTGTATTATATCCTATTTGCAGCCATGTGACATACTGTAAGATGACGACTGTTCGGCAATCTTTCATTGTGTACAGTTTTATATTTCAAGCTCATAAAAGCATCCGTTGCAGTCTAATTTAAGTCTGCTGGTTCGGTGGTGTCAGCAGTGGTGCAGACAGTGAGCAGATACACTTCATCCAGCAACATCCAGCATGACATTTAGAAATGAAGAAAAGCATGGTAACATGGTGCAGTTTAGAAGTTCAAGTGTCCCATTGAGGCCACTTGGAAAGACTTTACTACGTCGCTGATTGCTCAGTAAGTGTATTCAAACCCCATGGGGTACTTCTGACATTACATTACGGAGTAAATCTAGACAAATTTGGCTTTCATAATCAACTAAAAATCTCTGAGAACAGTAAATGACGACAAGAAGTCCAGAAAACACAGTCTGTAATCAACCAGATAACATCATTTAAAGTTTGATCACAGTATTTAGGATGTAACCAATGTGGTCCTCTAATGTTATGCCCGCCAGCCATGACAGAGGGTAAATTTGTCCTTGCTCAAATTTAAATTTTTAAAATTTTTCCACTAAAGTATGTACTATGAAAATGATTTTTGGATCTTTGCTTGTTTTACAACAACAAAAGTCCCAAAGTTTCGGGATGTTTTTTTGTACATTTTTTTTTTGTTTGTTTTCTTGAGCAACTCAATGAGTCATTATGTTGCCTCCTCGTTGTGCGCGGATCCCGGCGCACTTTCATCTCCATCCAGCTACACGGCACCAGTTTGCCACGGCCCTGGACCTCTATGTGCTTCACCTACCAGATGTTTGTGTGGGTGGAAGGTGCTCTTTCACAGGGACACGCACTTTCTCTCTCACACAAGCACAGATATTACCGCACTAAAAACTTCAACTAAAAAGAAAGATGGAGTCTCTTCCAAACAGATATTGATTTGTTTGTTCTTTGCCAACATCCACAGTGTATGTTGAGACACACATGGGTGCCACCTCTTTAAAAAGCCATCAACACGGATCTATATCCTAACCTTGTGGAGCCACGTGTCTCTGCATGATTGCCAGCACAATGGAGAACGATGAGCTCTTGGAAAGGCTCGCAGGAATTAAGAGAAACACTAAATTACTTTCCCTCTCACACACATGCTCAGACAAGAAGTAACATTGGTGCTTTTCTAACAAAAGGCCAACATAAAAACCTCATAATTACTGTTCATGAAGCAGCTAGTCCATGTAGCTACATAATGATTATTCCAACAGCTCTTAATTGTACATGGTCGATAAAGAATTTTGCTGCAAATGTTATATTATCTCTGTGGGATACCAGCACTTTAAAATGTTAGTATAAGATATTGCAAAAGCAGAGGTGGTTGTATTGTAGTTTATCTCCCCAGCACATCACGATTTGCTTTGTTTAGTCCGTTCATTGATCAGGGAGAATTAGATGAGTTCTCACATTCAGATGCCCCACGGCAAGCAGCAGATGAATGCCCAAGTGCCACTTGTACCTTTTCGCGCTATTAGTCCCATTCATCATTAAACAGGCATTAGAAATACTTTTTTTTTTTTTTTTTTTTTTTTAACCTGAAAAAGATTATCTGCTCATCTATCATTCCCGCTTTTGCCGAGCACCACAGCAGGAGAGATTCAACTCTTTCTACCATCATTACTTTTTTTCTTTGTTGTTGTTGTTGTTCATTTTTCATTCTTTGTTTTGTTTTTTGTTTTTTGTTTTTTCCAGTTTAACCAGGCTCATTGTTCCTGATTCTGGGGCATTTTGACTATGACCTGGGGAACATGATGAGTGTGCATTGTCATAAAAAGTATGTTACCAAGCTAATGTTCCTTATTCAGGTTCCAATGTGTACCATGGTAAATGATTTAACTCAAGTAACTTAAATAACACATCTCTGTTCTCATCTAAGCTAAACTTTCTGCGAAATCTACAGATTGTAAAAACTGGTTGTAGTCCATAAAGCACGCACAAATGTGAAATACACCTAAACTGTATTGCCAGACGCTATCTTGTCATGTTGCATGCATGTTTATTAGGGAATATTAAAAAAATCAGTGTAACTTTGCTTCCTTCCTATGCAAACAAGCCTAGTTGTAAATGCCATCTAAATCACAAAGACCAACGTTAATTGCCACAAGCAGGCAGTTACAGTGGTGCTATTTAAATCCAATGAGAACCCATTTATTAAATAGGTACAATTTTTCTCCTCTATGCTGTGTTCTCTCTCACAGCGTCATTTGTTTGGGAAATGTTGGGTCTAAATAGGGTATATAAAAGAGAAGGCTATGGTCTAAACCTCGTTCTAGCTGTATGAAAAGTGTCTTGTGATAACTTCTATCTTGAATTGGCACCTTACTATTCAGTAATATGCTGTGTTTTCATCTCTGCAACAGTTTAAATAGAGTCTGTTAGTAGTTTTAAACACATACACTTGCAGCGGTTGTGTCTCAGAAGGTAAGCGGGTCATCCACTAAATGCAGAATGCTTCAAACACAAACGTGAATATATCAGTAAAACCCCAGCAATCAATCTTGAAACTCAACTTCTCACCCTGAGAGTAGCAAGTAGCCTCATTGATACCTCACAGTTAATGTTGCCCTAAAGAGTCAGAGTCAGACAGGGACAGTTCCACGCAGACTCATTTACTTTGTTAGAATGTGAACACTCACGGTTGAGTCATGAAAAAATGAATGGACTCAGCTGAAATAATAGTGTTTATAAGCAGGCAAACATTAACTAACACTGTAGCCTACCTAAGAAATGTGAGCATCTTAGCTTTGTCACTGAAAGTATGTTAGCATGCTGATGTTGAGTATTCAGGCTTTAATGGTAACCATGCTAAGAAGTTCAGATCTAAGCTCTAATTTTTCTAATTCACAAACATGGCAACATACTTACGTGGTAAACGTTCTAGCCTATGTGCTAAATATTAGAAAGTTTGCATTGTCTTTGAAAATATGTTACAATGCCAGTGTTAGCATTTCGCTGGCTTAGCTTAGCTTATTTTACAGCTTCAAATAGCCACGAGCATACGCGGTAGATTCTTCGTCTTCTCATATGTTCTGAAAAATAACTTGTTTTACTGGCGGCAAACTTTGCAGTTGTATTTCATTTAGTGAGCTGTTTTAGCTCCAACACTCCGACAAATCTGACAAAAGCCTGATTTCTAACCTGGGAAAGCTCTGACCACAGAGGATTAAATCGTAGCCAGGCTTTTGTCATTTCCTCACGATGAATTGTTGGTTTTGTTGTTTCATTTCACGCATTTCAGTGACGTGAGTTAGTGTGGTGCTGTTGTTGTCGCTCATTTCTATGATGAAGAGTAGACTGCTAAAGCCCAAGTATCATAGTCTCCTTACTGTACAGTTCTTGTGATCAGACAGTCAAAACACTGCTTTCTGATCTTTTGCATGTCTTGCAGTCTCAGAGTATAGATTTCTGGAAAATGGTTGAAATATGTTTTCAACAGAAACACCAATAGAAACCTCCCTTTGTTGCCTTTCACTAACCCTCGCAGCAAAATATTACGTGATAGGTTGGTTCCTTAGTGCATCATGACAGTATGACAGTCATGCTATTATCCCCGTACCATCATGCCATAAGCAATAGACATCAAAAGCCTCAGCGAATACACAAAGGAGAACTCTGCCACAATTCATATGATGCTAGCCGTCTTGTCAGCCACTGACTGTCGTGTCTTAACTTTGTCATGAACTTTTGTTCTACTGATGAACTGAAAAAAAGAAGCTGCCACAAAGCTGAGTCTAACAGCATTAAGCGCAGTAGTTTTAACCAAGAAATATAAGCATCAACTTCTCAAGCTTATAATTCCAAGGTCATGATTAATGGATTTTTGGGTGTATACTGTAGACACAACTCAAATTTCCTTGGGGGGCAAACTTTTTTTGTTGTTATCAGAAAAATCCATATTGCATTAGAGTCAGTATTCTCTACTTTATGACTGCCTGCAGTCTAAAGCCATTGTTTCCCATATTTATTTTTTTTTTTCATTTTTTTTTTTTTTTTTTTATTTTTCATTCAATAAGTTGGTCCAAAATATTTATTTTTATATCTGTAGTCAGAGAGCATACCTGCAAACACAACTTCAGCTCTGCCTTTTCTCTGATATTATATATATTATACGTTCTATATTTATTCTTATCCCAGTCTGGCACAGAGACGTTCACAAGCTACTTTGATGTGCAACTCAGTCAATAATGAAGCGCTTGAACTCCCTGTTTGAAGTCAGGCTGGTGTCACCATGTTACCAGACAGTCTATATAATGTTTTGGGGGGGTTTTTTTGGCAGCCTTGAGTCATAAAGTCATAACACTGTCAAACAAACAGCTGGCTCTTTTTACAAGGCCACACCTCTCACTCGTGTCTAACTTCGCATCAACCACAATCCATGCGTCCCATTTGCCATGTTCTCTGCCGCCAACTGCAGGACAATCCGGGAGCACCTGGGGGAGCAGGAAGTTTCCATTTCCTTGACCATCGATTCTCTGGAGGAGAGCGACCTGGGCAACTACTCCTGCTACGTGGAAAATGGTAATGGGCGGCGACAAGCCAACATCCAGCTCACCAAGACAGGTGAGGCCAACACACAGACAGTGTTTTACCACAAGTCTGGCAGGATATATGTAGAATCCTTAAATAATATTACAGCCTTGGATGTTTAATACCACAGATCTTTACACTGACAAAAGGGTGTATCTCTCGCAGCTATTTCTGGAGTATATTGGACATCCAGGAGGATTGTGGTCATCGACCAGTTGGTTCTTTCCTCAGGAAAGTGAGAGAGAGAGAGAGAGAGAGAGAGAGAGAAAAAAAATTGGGACAGTGTGATAGTGCAGAAAGCCTATTCATCCACCTCAGCCTGAGGAAGTATTAATTTGCAGAGAAAGAAGAAGCATTTTCGCAGGGAGGCGGCCTTCCGTGTTATGAGGCCGAGCAAGCTGTTTGACTGTCTGGCAAAGATTTCCCCACACACACACACACACACAAACCCTTCTTTGATTGCGGAACTCTCCCTCAGACCTTTTCTCATCATCTCATCATGCATTGCTGATTGCTCGTGGCCCCCACCACCACACACACACATACACACACACCTGCCCCATTGTATTCAAGCTGACATTTTTGAGTTTTGCTCTGATTTCGTCTCACTGAGGATGAGGAAGTAATTCTGTGATGATTTTAAATTGAGATGCAGATGGTAAGGAGGTGGGGGGTCTCTGCATCCTTAAATTAGTCAGTGTTGAATACATTTACACAGTAAGATTTCCTCTCTTTTAAGCTCGCAGCTTTGCATCCAGCTTTGATGGCAGTCCAGTTCCCCTCCATTTGCTTTATAAAAAGGGGTTTACGCCTCTCAGACGAATCCTGGAATAAACTAGAAAAGATTAGCCTGGTCCTCTTAGGATGGGGTAATACCCTAAATCAACCGCTTTCCGTGTTTTTACTTATTTTCTGCGTCTGCTGTGTTTCAACACAAGACCGCTCAGTGTTTACGCCACCTTTCGAAGTGCATCAAAGTTTTCCTCGCTTGTAAAGACAGCACATGAATCTGAATATCGGCACAGACTTGTGTCCTTATTTCCACTACTTGTCCAGCTTTTGCTGTGACTTGGAGTTTTTTTTGACCATGTTTTCAGCAGCAACAGATACTTCTTCTCCCACTTCAGCAGCATCATCCAGGAGACACATGCCTGTACTCTATAGGGTGCTACTTCTAACTTGTAAACATGGCAAGCAAGCTCAGATTCTCCCTGCTCTGCCGCTCTGAAAGAGAGAGGGGTGAAGGAATAGAGAGAGAGAGAGTAGGGTGATGAATTTCCCCACACCTTGTGGCCCCATCAAATCCAGTCTAGTTGTCAGGAGCTAATTTGTCTTAATCCATCCCACTGCAGTGTTGGTACAATATGGATGCCTTGCGGAGAAGAATTGGCCTCCTCTGCTGCTCTACTTCTTACTCTCTCCCAGAAAAGTAAATGAATTTAGGATGATCGCCAGGCTCAGAGGAAAGTGAGGAAGAAGGAGAAAGTCAGACGAAACCTGTGCTCCCTCTCTCCTGAGTTCATTCGCTCTTTCAGGTCTGCCTATGTGAAAGTTTGGTCCATAGGTCCAGTTGAAGGTCGCCGCCCAGACAGGCGTGATGAAGCGGCACAGGCCACGCTCGTTACCTCTATAGGACATCATCCTTCATCATGCAGGCTGTCAGCCCGATGGCCGCTGCGGTGGAATGGGCATCAAGCACTCCAATGAGGTTAAACGTGCACTGGTGATGGATGGTAACCGATCCTCTCCATCCATGTTTCGTGTCTGTGTGTGTGTATGTGCAGCTTTGCACTTACACCAGTCTTTTACTGTTGTCCATTAGTCAGCCAGTGAAGGCTGACCAGCTAGATTTTGCAAGGGGGTAGCCAAGAGGAAATGGTGAACTGTGAAAGACGGAGTGACATCCGACAGAAAACAGTGGAACAAAAGTGATAAAGCCTTGGGAAAGAGACAAGATCATGAAAAGATAGGGCAAGCGGCTTGGTTTTCAAGGCAAGTTACTTTATGATTGAGTAGTCGTCCGGTTTTGTCTTGTGTATGCGTTAAATCACAACAAATATTATGATTTTGAATAATCTGATGCTTAAAACAAGTGAGATCCTCGATTTCTCTTGGATTTAGCTCCCGCCGACACGTCACGAGTTCACATCGCGCTGCAGCCATGACGGACGGCAGGGTTGAATGAACCACTTCAATCTGTCCATGAAAGAACGGTTCAACTAACTGCCAAGAGCTTTTCCTCTCTGCAGCTGTACACACGTAATCGATGTAGTAAGCGCGGTGGTTTGAGCTCTCACATGCTATTGTTGCCCCGGTTGCCCTTTTTCATTTTTTTTTTTCAATCAAGCCAGGAGGCAGTAAGTGATTGTGCTTGGAGGGGGGCCACAGAGGATCATAGCTAATGAACCAACAAAGCAGTTGGACTGCCTGCCCAATTGATGATGTACTTGACCGTGTTTTAGGTGATACACGTCCCTTGAAATCTGGAAATTCTGAATTAAATGTGTTTCATTGAAGCCATCCATGTGATGATCCCAACACTCCTGGCGCCGACTCTGCATCCACACACATCTGTGCGCCACAGAATTTAAAATTTAGCTGTCCCTCTCTTCCCATTCACCCACTTCCACTGCACACACACCTATAAATAAAACGGTAAATGCTCGCATTTGTGGCCTCCTTGTTTACTACTGACTTCTTCTTCTACTGACTAGATTAAAAAAAATCTGAATCCAGCACTAACACTTGCAGTGTGAACATAATCTAACAGCATAAATGTCCAAAGTAATGTAAAGGTTCATCTCGCACAAGCAAATGTTCAAATCACAGTCTATATGCACCCTGGCTATCTGGCACCACTTGAACTTCCCCCCCTCTTCCTCTCCTTGTGTGTCTCACTGCTTTGGCCACATTAGCAGAGCTGATGTACACGGTGGAGTTGGCCGGGGGTCTGGGCGCCATCCTGTTGCTGCTCATCTGCCTGGTGACACTGTACAAGTGCTACAGGATCGAGCTTATGCTTTTCTACAGGAACCACTTTGGTAGCGAGGATATAGATGGAGGTAAGATAATCTTCTGTAATCTGTAATACCACAGTTTTTGCTTGTTTATTGGATGATATATAAAACATTCCTTCAGTTTTTGATATAGAAAATACATGTACTATTCATCTTAAAACTATTGGGGTGTTTTGTTTTGGGTTTTTTTTTTTTAGAAAAAAATGCTCCTGTCTATCATTTGAAGCAAAACAAAAAAGAGCGTCCCATCATTCCCAGCACAAAAATTATTTTATTGATTTCAGGGATTCTTCTCAACCTGCTGGAAGAGCCAAAAAAAAAAAAAAAAGTATATGCGGAATAATAATAAATGATAACTAAGTGGCATTCAACATAATTTGTAGTTGTAAAGCACATCAGTTAGGCGTGATTCTGATTCACTTACTAAAAAGTTTTAATGCTTTTAATCTGAGGTGTTTATGTGATTTCGTCCAGCCTGTACATTTCCAGGGCAGCTACAATTGAGTATAATAGCAGAAAACGACTACGGTCCAGCGTCAGTGCATCTGAACCCGAGCAGCGATGGTTTCCATCCATTATAGTAGACTTTTTATGCAATAAAAGCAGCCTCAAAAGACTTACAAATATGAATTGAGTATAATAGCAGAAAACGACTACGGTCCAGCGTCAGTGCATCTGAACCCGAGCAGCGATGGTTTCCATCCATTATAGTAGACTTTTTATGCAATAAAAGCAGCCTCAAAAGACTTACAAATATGAACGTCACTGTCAGTGATTTTCAAAATCAAATCAAATCAAATTTTATTTGTATAGCCCAAAATCACAATTTACACATTATCTCACTGGGCTTTGACAAACTGTACAGATGTGACATCCTCTGCCCTTAGACCCTCGAACCGGGTGAGGAAAAACTTAAAAAACCCTAAACAGGGAAAAAAGGAAACCTCAGGAAGAGCCACAGAGGAGGGATCCTTCTTCCTAGGACGGACAGACGTGCAATAAATGTCACTTGTACAGAACACAAAAACATGATAACAACAGTTCATTTAGAATGTATAAAACATCCATGAGTCCCAGAGTCTGTGGATTCTATGAGTCCGGATGTATGGAAAGTCTAGTGATCCAGACGCAGGTGGACTCTGTTGGTCCAGGAGTCATTGTACTCCATGTAGGAAGATCTGGGTGTTGCTGAGTCCAAGAGTATGTAGAATCTGTAAATCCAGGGATATGTGAAGTGTAGTGGTCCAGAAGCAGGTGTAGTCTATTGATCCAGAAGCCATTGTGATCTGTGGGTCCCGATTTGCACTTGGAAATCCAGCCTAGGATCCAAGTCACAGGATCCAAGTCACAGGATCTCCTTTCCTAATGTGGCCAGGGGGCATCAGGCAGGACCACAGCAGCACCTCCCACCGCGACCTAGAAAAACCTGCAGGATGGTAAAGCACAACGACTCCGGGGAAGAAGTAAAGTTAGTGTAAGGATATGGACATTTACAGGAGCAGAGAAGGAGTCGGAGTCAGAGGGGGGAGAGAAGAAAGCTCAGTGAATCATGGAGTGTTCCCCCAGCAACCTAAGCCTATAGCAGCATAACTAAGGGCTAGATAGGCCAGCCTTAACTATAAGCTTTATCAAAAAGGAAGGTTTTAAGCCTACTCTTAAAATCAGAGAGTGTGTCTGCCTCCCGTACCAAGACTGGAAGATAGTTCCACAGGAGAGGAGCTTGATAGCTGAAAGCTCTGCCTCCCATTCTACTTTTGGAAATTCTTGGGATCACCAATAACCCTGCATCCTGGGAGCGTAAGGTTCTGGATGGGCGATAGGGTACTATGAGCTGTTCAAGATAAGATGGTGACTGACCATGAATAGCTTTGTAGGTGAGAACAAGGATTTTAAATTCTATTCTGAATTTAACTGGGAGCCAGTGCAGAGAAGCCAGTATGGGGGAAATATGGTCTCTGATATTAGTTCTAGTCAGTACACGCGCTGCTGCATTTTGGATTAACTGAAGAGTTTTTAAAATTTTGTTAGGGCAACCTGAAAATAAAGAATTACAGTAGTCCAGCCTGGAAGTAACAAACGCATGAACTAGTTTTTCTGCATCTTGTTGAGACAGGATGTGCCGGATTTTAGCAATGTTACGGAGGTGAAAGAAGGCGGTCCTTGAAATCTGTTTAACATGTGATTTAAAAGACAGCTCCTGGTCAAAGATAACACCCAGGTTTCTGACAGTGGTGCTGGAGGCCAAGGCAATGCCATCCAGATTAACTATGTTGCTGGATAATGAGTCTCTAATGTGTTTGGGGCCCAGCACAATGACTTCAGTTTTGTCAGAGTTTAACATTAAAAAGTTATGAAACATCCAGTTTTTAATGTCCTTAAGACATGACTGTAGATTAGCTAACTGATGGGTTTCATCTGGCTTCATTGATAAGTATAGTTGTGTGTCATCTGCATAACAGTGAAAATGTATGGAGTGCTTTCTAATAATTTTACCTACAGGAAGCATATATAGAGTAAATAGTAATGGTCCAAGCACAGAACCTTGTGGGACTCCATGACTAACCTTGTCATATCTTGATGATTCATCATTAACATGAACAAAATTATATCTATCAGATAGGTAGGACTTAAACCATCTTAGAGCAGATCCTTTAATGCCAATTTGGTGTTCCATCCTCTGTAGTAAGATGTGATGATCGATAGTGTCAAAAGCTGCACTAAGATCTAATAAGACTAGTATAGAGATAAGTCCTGCATCAGATGCAGTGAGGAGGTCATTTGTAACTTTTACCAATGCCGTTTCTGTGCTGTGATGCTTTCTAAAACCTGACTGAAACTCTTCAAATAGACTATTATACTGAAGAAAGCCACATAGTTGTTTCGCTACTGCTTTCTCTAGAATCTTTGAAAGAAAGGGGAGGTTGGATATTGGTCTATAGTTGGCTAAAACTTCTGGGTCTAGGGTAGGTTTTTTTAGGAGCGGTTTAATTACAGCTACTTTAAATGACTGGGGCACATAACCTGTTACAAGGGATAGATTGATAATGTTTAGTAGTGGATTTCTAATTAGGGGTAAAACCTCTTTGAGCAACCTAGTAGGTATGGGGTCTAGTATACAGGTTGATGATTTAGATGAAGATAATGTTGTCGTTAGTTCCTTAAGGTCAATTGGATGGAAGCTTTCCAAACACACATCAGGACTAATAACAGCCTCTATAATTCCTGTTGCTGAACTGGAATCTGTGGAGTGTAGGATATTTTCTCTGATAAGTCTAATTTTATTATTGAAGAAGTTCATAAAATCATTACAGGTGAGGGCTCTAGGAATGCATGGTTCAATAGAATGATGGCTCTCAGTCAGCCTGGCTACAGTGCTGAAAAGGATCCTGGGCTTATTCTTGTTTTCTTCTATCAACGCTGAATAGTAGTCTTTTCTTGCTCGGCGAAGGGCCTTCCTGTATACTTTAAGGCTATCCTGCCAGGCCATGTGTGGCTCTTCCAGTTTAGTGGAACGCCATTTCTTTTCAAGTTTATGAGTTTTCTGTTTTAACTTGCGAGTGTTAAGATTATACCACGGAGCTAGTCTCTTTACTGGTTTTGTTTTCTTTTTAACTGGGGCAATGGAATCGAGTGAAGCACGTAGAGAGCCGGCAGTGAAATCGGCAAGGTGATCAAGCTGGGAGGGGCTAAATTTAAGATATGACTCCTCTGTTATTTTGGGATATGGCACTGAAATTAATGCAGAGGGAATAATTTCTTTAAAATTTTCAACAGTGTCCTCAGATATGCATCTGCTATAATAACTAGTGACTCTTGGTTTATAGTTGATGAGCAGAAATTCAAATGTTAGAAGATAATGATCTGATAAAAGCAGATTTTGCGCAGAGACATTTAAATGCTCAATTTCAATGCCATATGTCAGAACAAGATCAAGGGTGTGATTAAAAGTGTGTGTTGATTCTTGTACACACTGACAGAAGCCGAATGAATCTAATAGTGAGAGAAATGCCGTACCAAGGCTGTCGTTTTCAATGTCTACATGGATATTAAAGTCACCTACAATAATGACTTTATCTGTTTTGAGGACCAGAGCTGAGAGAAACTCTGAAAATTCAGATAAGAATTCAGTGTAGGGTCCAGGTGCTCGATACACTATAACAAACATAATTGGAGTTTTCATGGTTGGATCGGAAATGCTAAGAATGAGATTTTCAAATGAACTAAATTTTTGTTTGGGCTTAGGGTTTATTAATAGGGCAGAATTGAAAATGGCTGCAACTCCACCACCTCTGCCAGTGTCTCTGGGGATGTGTGTGTTAATGTGACTGGGAGGAGTGGATTCATTAAGACTTACATATTCGTCTTGGCACAGCCAAGTTTCAGTAAGGCAGAATAAATCAATATTGTTATCTGATATAAACTCATTTATTAATACACCTTTAGATGATAGGGATCTGATATTCAAGAGTCCACATTTAAGTCTCTTTACTTTGTAAACTGCCTCATTAGTGGTGTTGATTTTTATTAAGTTCCTATGTGAACTCTTATTTGATTTAGTGAATTTAGTGAATTTATGTGGACGGGGCACAGACACAGTCCAGTTATGGGGTTGTAGGTGGATGACTCTAAAGGAAGCGCAGAGAAGCGTGTAAGACTGCAACTCTGCTTCCTGGCCTCAACTCTGAATTGTCAATTTGGCTGACTAAAAGGAAACAGATTGCTGGTTGCCTGCTCTGCTTATAGAGCATGATTTCATATACACCTGCATGCAAACCTCTGCGCAAGACTGTGAGGATGATATATTCCTCTAAACACGTTACATGACGCAAATCCAAACAGCCCCTTTGCAAGACTATAACTTTAACTCTGAAGCCCCATCAGCAGCCGTTAAAGAGAAGGAATAAAATTCTTATTGGGGATGGTGAATGAGTCTTGGTTTGAGAATGCATCAAACTGAGACAAAGAGCAAGTTTTAATTTGATTCCCCTGTAATGAGTCTCTAAAGTAATAGCGAACTGGATGATTTCAGGGGGAATGAAATTAGTTTTGAAAGACTAAGGGACTGCATATACTTAGAAAGAGAGACAGCAAAAGAATTATGAGCATTAAAGTATTCTGTACTCTCCTCTTCTCCTCTTCGCCTGCTCTGGTTCAGTGTGATGGTTGCTACATTAGACATTTCATTGAAAGCCATTACCTCTGGCTGCGCTGGGCTTAGGGACATCGGAGATGCAGAGCTTTGCCATAATGGATGGCACCAGAGGCACTTGTGTTGAAAAATAAAAGAAAGGGGGGAAAAAAAAATGTCGGGCCATGAACTTAATGCCAAACAGCAATTGTCTCCTCAAATTGTGCCACCCGAGTGAGTGCTTAAAGAGAGACACAGATTTCCGGTTTGTTCTCTAGTATAAGGGGATCAGGTTCAATAAGACACAGCACGCTGCCTCTGGAGCTCACAGGACGGCACTGATACCCCCTGCCGCAGTTG
The DNA here is from genome assembly GCA_001698575.1 of Mola mola. Lineage (NCBI taxonomy): Eukaryota > Metazoa > Chordata > Actinopteri > Tetraodontiformes > Molidae > Mola > Mola mola. The sequence goes on along the minus strand of KV751369.1, from coordinate 1,567,026 downwards.
TTTAGATCACCTCACTGCCACGATCTCGCACCTGCACCTTGCAACGTCATCTCTGGCTTACACTGACAGATTACTGCAGATGAATAGTGATGCATAAGACTTTAAATAGATGCCAATCCGGAAGTGGTTGCCACTTAAGCAGAAACAAAGCAGTTGCTAAGAACTGGCAGGAGGCAGGGGAAGTAGCTCCATGTAAAACAGACACACACACTTCCATTAATAATGCCCTTAAGCCGGGATTCACATAGATTTTTCTTCTCTACCAAACATGAATCTATGGACACTGCCAACAAATTGCTCGTGCTTCATTGCGGCCACTCGAAGAACTAATTGAATGCCTGCCTCGCTCTTGTGCCAGATATAAAATTGTAAGCCCCACGCAACAATGGGAGGGACTGTCAGCTATTTGTCAGCGGTACAATTTAGTTAAAGACCACTCAGTTGTCTCATTCTATGGGTGTCAGAGGAATCAATAATAGGCTTCATGATGACAACAGCTGAGCAAGCTTGTCAAGGAGGTGGGAGCTCATCAACACTGCCATGTATATGAATGTCAGTGCAACGTGGAATTATGAGCCGCCATGTGTGTTCTGGGTAGTGCGGCGATACTGAGCATTAATAGGTTTCCCATCTCTCACACACACTGCAGCTGTAATTTGCATATTTGAAGTATCCTTGTACTGCTGGGGAGATGGTCTTGTCATAAAACTGGTCCGTCTCCGTCATACAGATATGTTATTGTTCCCTCATCCCGAGGTAATAAAAATCAACCAGAATGCACCAGGTAGTGGGTGTTTTATGGTATTTGGTTTTGGCCTGTCCATCTGGAAATTTGAAACATTTTTTTGTTAGAGAAGGAATGACCATGGTTAAAAATGTTATCAGCACTGAAAAGGTTTATATGGTTGACCACTATTACAGCAGAACAGTACACTAAATACATATCTTAAAGCACTTTAGGCAAAAAAATGAGCGGTGCAGGATAATTATTGCTCTATATTTGATCAACGCTGCCTTGTTACAATTTGATTAGAGTCCGGTGATCCAAGAGAGCGGCGCAACTCTCACTCCGAGTCCTATACTCTTTTTGTCTGTGGAGGCTGGCATATAAAAAGGGAAGTACAATCTATAGTTAGAACAACACCCCAACAGTTGGAAAAGATGACTGAATGCCACAAAGTAGCTCATTCGTGGAAATGCAGAAGGTTCTAGATCGTTTCTAACAGGGTCTTAGTCTCAAACTTAAGTTTTCAGACTGAACAAAAGGGAGAAGAAACTTGAAAAGTTCGCACCATTTGCTTCTTTACTCTGTTTACTATAACAATCAATTCAGCCAACAGCAGTTGGACTATTGGCTCCATCAGAACAAGATGTTTTTGACTCATGATGATGGGCCTTTGGTAATGCTACTGTCCTCTGAATTGTTCTTGTGCACTGATGTGGAAGTGTACTTGAAATAAACCTGAGTGAACATTCATGATATATTTATTTAATGTTCGAAATTTTCATCTTAGTTGTTTCCCCTTATGTTTTTCATACCTGGAATCCTAAAGTGTTACTGTACCTCAAAAGACCATTGACAACAGAATTAATTGATGACTTATACAATATAATCTTCAGTCCTTAAGCTGAAACATACTGTATGTGGTGCAGTTCAACCGCAATTTTATTAAAACTGTCACTTTTATGGCCGTGGAATTATTTTGCACTGACACATGATTTCCATATTCGTTTGAAAAAGAGTCGGCTAAAGTCTATGGTTTTTAAAGTGGGTTCCCCCAGCAAAACGCAGCAATTTCCATCCATCCATCTATTTGTCCAGGAGGCATCCTAACCAGATGCCAGAATCACCTCAGCTGGATCCTTTTGATACGAAGGAACTACTTCAACCCCTCCCCAGATGAGCTCCTCACCCTATCTCTAATGCTGAGCCCACCCACCCTCCTGGGGAAACTCATTTCAACCACTTAAGTCCGCTACCCCATTCTTCGGGTCGCTACCCAAAGCTCATGGCCATAGGTGAGGGTTGATCACACAAGTAGATCGACTCGAAATTGCAAAGCTTTGCCTTCTGGCTCAGCTCCCTCTTCATTACAATGGTCCAGTACGACACCCACATCACAGCTGCCGCCGCAACAGGCCACCTGTCCATCTCACGCTCCATTTTCCCATTACTCATGACCAGGGCCCTCAGATATACTTAAACTCCTCGGCTTGAGGCAGCAGCTCACCCCCAACCCAGAGAGAGCAATCAGATTTGTATGCGTTTCAAACCAGCCCAGTGCATTGCTGAGGGTCAGCCACTTATTACATTTATTTATTTGGTTAAAAGTAACACAAAGTCAATGTCACAATGAAAGAATGCATGACCATTTTGGCCATGGGTTTTATAAACTTTTTGGAATTAGTGAGTTTTCACTGTATGAGAAAGTGGTTTAATGTGGCCATACAAATTGCGCAGAAAAGGACACTTTATGCAAGACTAAAACTAAATTTAAATAACTGTATTTGAAACGCAGCTATTCAATCTTCTTCTCTCCCGGCAAAATTAATTAATGGGAAACAACATTTTTGATAAAAAAAGAGCCCCTCTTCCTCATTAACTCAGTCCACCCCATGTGTGTATGCAATCTACTCTCTTTTAAGTGTAATGGAGCCCAAAGATATCACAGATATTACTCCTCCAACTCTTTTAGTAGCCTCCACCATGAGTTCGAGGGTTCACATGGTAACTGTGGGCACCATGAGCACATCGTATATTACCCCTCCCCTAGTCCGAGCCACTTCCTTTGCGTTCAGTATGTGGGGAGGTGGGAGGAAGGCAGCTTCGAGAGTGCGTTGTGATAAGGAGTGAATCCTAAAGATGCAAAATGAGGGTCATTCCGCCTTCGAGATTCACCCCTCTGTCTCTCTTTTTCCTACTACAGATGAGTGACTCGGCTCCACTGAAATAGCCGTGGATCTGCCTACGCAGATCTCAGTTAAAAGCTGCCAGAAACAAAGAGAAGGGGAGATTATTGCCATCATCAAGTAGAATACAACCCTCAGAGTTAATTTTACTAATTGATTATGAGGTTACATTTAGATTATTTTTTTACATGTCCCTGGAGTTGTAAAATGAAGTGTGTTCTAAAAAAAGAGCGTGATTAAGTACGCAGTGTCATGTAAGAGTGGGATGCCCTCGCCAAATACCATGATTACACTGGGAAAGTGAGTGAATCTTGTTGACAGTCTCATAGCCCAGAGAGAGAGAGAAGTGTAAAATGGTGATAATACAAGTTGCAAAACATAAACTGTGCTCAGAATCAATCCCCAAATCCCCCCTCTTGAACCCTCATGTGCTCTTGTACCTTTTCCTGGCCCCACTCACTCATCCTCAGCTCCTTTCTTGCCCAACGGATTAATCAAAACCTCTGGCTCTTGTGCTGCAGTCCAGAGTCTCAGCTTGCACCTCTTATGATTTCACTTCAAAGTCCCCTGTGGCACAGATGTGACAGTTGGAATGAATAATGAATGACAGTAAATCTGAAATCTGCGGCCCAAAATATGATGCAAAATTTGTGTGAAGTGTGGCCAAATAACCCCATTCACATCTGACAGATGCACAAGGAGACTCTGAAGGATAGCTTCACCAAAATCACAATTAACTTTAATCAATTCATCAATTTCTTCTTAATTAGTTATCGTTATGTATAAAGTTTGGCTTCATTTTTGTACAATGGGCGGAAGCAGTGACTCGTTCTCCATCTTTAAGTCAGCGCAAACAAGTGCACACATGATCTCCCACTTAATCTCGTGCCTTGTGATTCTGATTGGAAGTTAAAGTAGTGATTTTGATATGCTTTTAAAGGTGGGTGCAAAGACTACAAAAGGAGCCTCCAAGTCACCACAGTTGATGAAGTGGTTTGATAGCTCAGACACCTTTGAAGGTAACATCAGAGATTAGCTAGAGGAGCCTGAAGTGTCTGCTTTATCTCCTTTCTGTAGCAGTCAGAGGCTCTGGGAAATCTCACGTCTTTCATACTGATCCTCCTGACTTGAGGTTAAAAAGAAAAAATAAGAAACATTAAAGGGCTCACTTGATTGTCTGTTTCCGCTCAGCCCTTTCAAATCCGTCATCAATCGGAGCGTTCATGAAGGTGATGGAGCCGTGCCAACGCGTAAGGGCCTAGCAAGCAGCGTTGGCCATTTAGTTCAAGCTGGGGTCTAATTTGTTTTGCCAACAGTGGGAAAAGTAGCCATCAAGGTAACATTATTCGTCAGTCGGGATGGAGCGGTAATGAAAAGCAGTCAGATGGTCAGTATAATGGAGGTGTCCTTTCTCAATGAGGTCTCACGTTCAATTAGATCAGATTAGATTAAATAGGTCATATAGCAGCCCATAACTCTGCTGATCGAAGCAGGAAAAATTAGGTTCAAGTCATAAAACATGGATGTGTTTAATTGAAGTAAAGTGGTTTGAGGAGATTTTTGACGCCCATACACGAGGTGATGAAAGTAATCAAGGGAAGAGGCTTTCTTTAAGTCAGTTTGCTGAGACCAGGGCTCTATGTTTTCTCTCCACACGTGCATAGCAGGAGCTATATTTCACCCATCTTTGTGCCGTCTCCCTCGTATGCCTGCAGATAACAAGGACTATGACGCTTACCTGTCCTACACCAAAGTGGACCCTGACCAGTGGAGCCAGGAAACCAGAGAGGAAGAGCGCTTTGCCCTGGAGATCCTCCCCGACGTGCTGGAGAAGCATTATGGGTATAAACTCTTCATTCCAGACAGGGACTTGATACCCACAGGAAGTAAGCTCTCTCTCGCGCGGCGATGTCAAGTTGTGTCGAATGTTTTGTCGCTTGGTGTTGCTCGTGTTGTCAGTGCAGTGGTGACATGCCTTGTTTGTGGTTCTCTCTTGTGCATTTGTGTTGTGGCATAACTACAGCTGTGAGAACATCATTGTATTAATGTGATCATTACGAAATGAGCTTTTTCTAACCGCCGGCTGAGCTGAAGTGGATCAGTTTTCTAAAAATAGGTGTTTTGAGGGAGTCTTCAGTTTACATTTTTGTGCAAAAAAAATGGGTGGGGATGGCTGAAATTGTTGTATTTAAATGAATACAACAGAAAATAAGTCTTCACTCACTTTCACCTCTTGTTAACACTATTTGAAAGGTGGCTAAATGGAATTTATGGGACATTGAAGGACAAACATCACATTGGCATGTGGCACAGGACATACTGAAACATTTCTGAGCGGCCCGTTTTAACTTTGGCAGTTCCAAAAGTAATATGATTTTAATGCGTACCAAAAAAAATAAATAAAAAAATCACATTGTGCTACCGAGTTCTTTGATTCTGTATGGACTATAAATGGTCTTACCCACTTAAGCCCAGAAACAAGACAGCATTTTACATCTCCATTTTTCACTGTGAAGGTACTGGCCAGAGCCTATGTGTAAATATAATAGAGTGGCTTTACTAAGTAAATTGATACATTTCAACATTTTTTACAAAATAAATCCACACTTAGACAAAGTTGTGATGCCTTAATACTATGCGTTGTGTTTGAGAGGAAAACTAGTTAGCAAGGCAGTAAAGAGGATGAAGGAGTTTGCTATTAAATCTAACAACAGATCCTTTTTAAAGCTGACACAATTTAAGCCAATTGATTAGGCAAAAAGTAGCTGGCTAAAAATGAAAAATCGAACTACTGACAGAGTGAGCTTAAAGTAAAATCGAAAAGGGTAGCATAGAGAAATTCACAATTGAAAGAGTTGGCTAAAAGTAATAAAATTAGCTAATTTAAAGGGTTAGCTAAAATAGAAAATACAGTTGAACTTGTCAACTTGTCAATGAGTAAATATTCTTCCACTGCATGTTGCAGTATCCCAGTACAAATGGAGTAAAAAAGCAGATGTCACTTGACACAAAAGGCGTTGAAGACAGGTCCAGTATGAGTTCTTCTGATAGGGCTGATAGTGCATCTGGTCGAAAAGGTTGGGAACTACTATGAGAAATATGTTAGAACAACGGTTGCATGACCAAGAAAAACCTGCGTCATAGTGCATAGTTTGTTTTTTTTCGATTGTGAAAATAGACTTATGTACTCAGCAGTGTCTCTTAAACCACCCCGAGGTTTATTTTTGCTCTATTTTAGAGTCTGTTGTTGTGTACGTGCTGTATGAAGGCCATATATTGACCATTGTGCTGAATGTGTCCACTGCAGGACAACCACAGGGGTTTAAATACACAGCTCAGCCCAGCTATTCATCCATCTAGATTGTTTTGACAATGTTTGAATGTGATGACTTCAGAGACTTCTGCAATACAACTACACGGCACTTTGCATGTGTTGCTAAAAAAAAAGAAGTCATGAGCCTTACATTTTCTTTTCAAATCAGTGTGCAAGGAAGCATTGACCGACTCACGGATGACAGGCTAGCCGAAGTTTATAGCTCAGCCAAGGAGGACACAATCAATGATTAGCTCTCACCCTGTCAAGAGCACGGGTCTGTCATCCATGAAGAGATGCATGTATCTCTTTGTGCTTTGATACAGTGTTTGGATGACAGAAAATAGTTCCTGTTGCTTTGAGCACCACAAGCAAAATGCCATCTAGTTCCATTATTGGAGGGAAGGCACACACCTCTATTGTTGATGTCCCAAAACAAACTACAATAGATGCATTAAAAGAACTACTGATGGAAGGAGAAATCTAATGTTTTGGAGCTTAGCTGTATATTTTCAGTTGCTGTAGCAAAGAATGAGGAATTATGAATTATGAAACTAGGAATTATTAGAGGCCATGCTCCTGATCCAGCTCCATCCAAACTGTACCTCTGCATGCTGCCGTGTGGTGATACCGCCCAATCCCCAGCTCTCCGCGCATGGCTACGAATGCATGTTTTGCCACAGTATATTTGTAATGGAGCACCTCACATGCCCCGTGTTTATATTTGATTAACCCATCACGTAGATGAGTTTGATAATATCCTTATGCCATTAGCCTTCATGTGAGTACTTGCATCTGCCTGTCTTCTCGCACACACCGCCATTACAAACGATGTCCCTCTTCAGCGGCGTTGTGCCGAGGTTATAAAACGAATCCCTCAGTGTCATTGTGTGCTTGATGCAGGGGGACTGCTGTAATATGGGAAAAATAGCATAAAAATGCTCGGACTGAAAGGAAGTGAATTTGGGTCTATCACTATTCCAGCTTGGTGGTTTAATGTGTCTACGTATAAACATTTGGTTCCCAGTGGGAATGTATTAGTATCTCAGCAGTCGCTATGATAAAGCATAATCCACAGCTCCAGATAAACACAGTTTGGGCATTTGGGGCTTCAGCATGTGTCAACAATCCTTCTCCCGAGCTGCTGATTAAGTATCACGCCGCAGTTTTAATAGCTCGTAAGTCTAAAAATGTAGAGCAAGTGTACCTCCTGCCACCAAAATAAAACTTTCCCTTGTCTTTTTTATGCTACATGTCCCATATTAAACTGGAATAAACTGGTCAAGGCGATTGCCGGCTCATAATCGCCAGTGGACCACCAGCTGGAGACACACAGTTTATGCCAGAGCCACGTCCCCACACTGACAGAACTGTTCTGATTAAAAATGCTCTCTCTGCTAATCTTTTTGACCCTACTTTGAATGTAAATATCTATGTTTAGGTTTCACCAATGATCATTTCCAGGATGACACGAGACTACTTAGAGGTACTTTTTTTCCCCCCAGATATTTAACGCTCGTGTCAACACACTCAAATGCGTCATAATTTGCAAGACTAATTGCTTTATTAATGGTTTGAAAGGGAAGAGCTCCGTCACTTATAAGTAGAGCTGCACCTAACGATTGTTTCAACCATCGGTTGCTGTAATTTTCACAATTATTTGATTATTATTTACTTTATAAGTTGTCTTTAAATCATAAAAAAGGCTCTTCATATTTTTTCAGAGTCCAAATTGATGTCTTTCACAATCATTTATTTACTCAAACTAATAGTTAAAGACGCAAATGCTCTTCATTTAAACTCGGTAATGACAAAGAAAAGGAGCAAATCCTGACATTTAAGAAGATGGAACTAACCTGTTTGACACTTGCAAGGCTGAAACAAGGCTGAAATGATTATTCAATTATCAAATTGCTTGTCGATTAATTTGCTTTTGATCGATTAATCACTGCCGCTCTAGTTATAAGATATTATTACTTGGGTTGCTAGGTTGTGGAGAAAAAATAAATAAATTTAAAAAAAAAGGGACCGGCAACGTTTGGACCGGCAAAGTTTCCATCACCATGAGGCTGAGTGGACAATGCTTGAAATGCATTAGTGGGCCGTGCATTTCACACCGAGGCCTTCAGTGGTGTCCTACCTGAATTAGCCCACCTCTTAATACCACCTTTATGATGCCAAGGCTATAGAAACCATCAATACTATACAGGTTGTATAACAGGCCGTTGCATCACAGGCAGGTATCTCATGTAGCGAGAATGAATACTAGCAGAACCGTCAGTATTTACTTAATGAAATGACAAACATATAAAAAAAGTCAACAAACCGCTTTATACTTACCAAAACTACTGATTATTTGTACACAAAATCCATCCTCCTTTCTTTCCTCAAGAAGACTTAAATTACTCCTTTGTACAGGTTATCTGTGTGCATTTCAGTTCCAACAATAAGACCTTTTCTATCACTGCGGAAGTTAGTGCTGAAAGTCGAGTTTGTCCAGTCGTATTTCTCGCATAAGTTTTAATTCGCTTTTCGCACTTTGGAGTCTCGCTGCTGCCTTGGTTAGACAGCTCCTGTGTGGCTCCAAACACCAAGTTAATCAGTTGCAAATAACAGGCATTCACAGCAATACAATTTGCAGCACTTCTCAGATGTTGGCTAGCTTTGGGTTTGGCCGACCTTTCCTCACGATGTCTAGCTTTTCTTGAAAATGGCTTTGTATGTATATCTGCGGCCCAATCAACTTCTTCTCCTCTCACTGGGTTAAATAAACAGCTATTAAGTCGAAACGAATATATTTTAACTTGTGCAGATCGCCAACAGATGCGGCTTGCTAGCTGAGCTAGCTCTGACTAGCACGATCTCTGATCGTCCAACCAAAGGACTTGAACAAAGGAAATGCTGACGTTATTGTTCACCTGCTAGATTGCCCTGGTGTCGCCAACTCGAAATCTGACTGGTTAAAGAAATAGTTTCATTGCCTTTTATCTTAAGCTACAGGCATCCGCACTGTTTCTGCACGATTCTGAAGGTCCTGGGCAGATTTTTTTGACCCCGGCAACCCATGATGGCTGAAATACAATTGGATAAAACCTCACATACAATACTGGAAGCAGCACAACCGTCTCACTGGGTTAAATAAACAGCTATTAAGTCGAAACGAATATATTTTAACTTGTGCAGATCGCCAACAGATGCGGCTTGCTAGCTGAGCTAGCTCTGACTAGCACGATCTCTGATCGTCCAACCAAAGGACTTGAACAAAGGAAATGCTGACGTTATTGTTCACCTGCTAGATTGCCCTGGTGTCGCCAACTCGAAATCTGACTGGTTAAAGAAATAGTTTCATTGCCTTTTATCTTAAGCTACAGGCATCCGCACTGTTTCTGCACGATTCTGAAGGTCCTGGGCAGATTTTTTTGACCCCGGCAACCCATGATGGCTGAAATACAATTGGATAAAACCTCACATACAATACTGGAAGCAGCACAACCAAGACAAAAGCTATGAATGAAGAAAATATACTATCGGAAACATAAGTCAGTCATTGTGATAGTGTTTAGTCCAGCAGAAAAGGCCTTGCTGGCCCTGATGGCCCACCACTGCTGAACTGTCATGTCAAATGTTTTGTAGCATCTCTTTTTGTGTAGGAAGGGTCCTAACATAAATGTCACTACTCTTAATCTTCTTGTGAGGGTTGTGTCTGTATATATACACATATATATATATATATACAGATTAGAGTCATACTAATGGAGATACGGCTGAAAACATCACTATCATTATTATTTTTTGACCAGAAAATGATGAAAATCTAATCAACTCAAGATCTCTATTTGTTTTTATGTAGCCCGGAATGAATCATTCCTTGTGCAACACTTTGGTTGCAAAGCATGTAACGTCCCAGAAGGGTATATTTACTTATTTACACAGTTTAATCATTTTAAAACTGAAAATGAAGCTGAACCTTATTAGCTAATTAGACAGCATCTACCGATCCGTTCCTGTTTGTTTAATCCCTGATCAGATGACAGAAAAACTTGTTTTTGCCTGATTTTTTTTTTTTTTTTTTTTACCTTAGCTGACACCTGACAAGGGAGTTCCAGCTTCTGGGACTGTATGGTGATGCCACTTGTGGCCCAATTACCAAGCGGCACAGAGATTGTCTCGTCATGTTGAAATAAAGGATGGCTTTGACTCTAACTTCACTGTAATCGGGTCTGTCTCGTCTCAAAGCCCCAGGCTTTCTCTGACATACATAAAGACCTGTATACTGTTATTCACTCAAACCCAATCCATCTCTTGACTTAAAGGAAGAGGGAGGAAGGAAAAGACATTTTTCTTCACACACACACACACACACAGGAGGGTCGTAAGCTTTGACTGCACAGAGAAGCCCAGTTAATCCCGTCTCGCTGCTGTTAAGGAGCCACTCTGTCTCTTCCAAGACAGGCTAAAAGCAGCTGCACACACATACATACACACACACACACACACACAAGTCCTTCTTCCCATTCTGCAAGGGTCTAAAATAAAACAAAATCTGTATTTCGTGCCCTGGTAGTCTGCTGAATAATCAGACATTACTCTGGAATAATGTGTCTGTCTTTCGGAGACGTCAGCGTCTGGCTGTGTCTGGGCTGCACTGTAGTTTTTGAGTCAAAAACACACAGATGTTCCACCTTTCGATAACATTTTGAGCGTAGTTAGTGATAAATGAAACTATTTGTTTGCACTTCAACTCTTGCGTTGTATAACCTTGTTGAGGTAACGAGTCTTAGCAACTGAACTCCTTCTCGGTTTCGGATTTAAAGAAAATTGATGAATTTTGTGAAAGTTATGATCCAAAAAGGCTTAAAAATAGGACTGAGGTATATAATAATGTACTGAATACTTCAGTTCTCCTTTGTGTATCAGGTTTGAATCCAACGAGTTCTACCAGTTCTTCAACCTTCAAGCATATGAAAAATGTCACTTTTCTGTTTAAAATGAATAGGTTTGGTTGTTTGATACTTTGATAAAAACGCTGTGGCTTGCTAGGCACAAGACTAGGGGAGTTCTTCAAACAGCTGAGATGTTTTACACCAGATTTCCATCAGCCTGTAAGTCTGTGTACTTTCATGTACATTTTAAAGTAATCTTGAAAGTAAATACAAACAAGTAGAGATAAGTCTTACGGGGAAAAAGCTTTCCGCTTTCTTTTAAATGCAACCTTATCGATGTGCCTGTCATCTCTCTCTGTGCATTAAGCCTACATCGAGGACGTAGCACGTTGTGTGGACCAGAGCAAGCGCCTCATCATCGTCATGACGCCCAGCTATGTCGTGCGGAGGGGGTGGAGCATCTTTGAGCTGGAGACGAGGTTGCGCAACATGCTGGTGACCGGCGAGATCAAGGTCATCCTGATCGAGTGCTCCGAGCTGCGCGGCATCATGAACTACCAGGAAGTGGAGGCCCTCAAACACACCATCAAGATGCTGACGGTCATCAAGTGGCGTGGGCCATCCAGCAACAAGCTCAACTCCAAGTTCTGGAAGCAGCTGCTCTATGAGATGCCCTTCAAGCACATGGAGCCCCTGAGCATCTCCCATGAGCAGGTGCTGGATGTCAGCGAGCAGGGCCCCTTCGGCGAGCTCCAGACCGTCTCCGCCATCTCCATGGCGGCGGCCACCTCTACCGCCATGGCGACGGCACACCCGGACCTGCGCTCCACCTTCCACAGCTCATGCCACACCCAGATGAGGCAGAAACACTATTATCGTAGCTACGACTACGACCTGCCGCCCGGCGGCACGCTCCCGCCGCTCTCCTCGCTAGGCAGCCAGCACACCTACTGCAACATCCCCATGACGCTCATCAACGGACAGCGGCCACAGTCCAAGTCGCCGCGGCAGCAAAGCGTGGAAGAGTCCCACAGCAACAACGCCATGCTGCCGCTGCTGCCCAGGGAGACCAGCATATCCAGCGTCATCTGGTGACAGAGACAGGCAGGATAAACTGGACCTGTATGACGCCCGTCAAAGGGACGACTCACCACTGGCGCCTGGACCCTGAACGCACCAGAGCCAGACGGGCCAGAATAGCACTAAGCTACATACTGCTGTTGAATTTGCACCAGGAAACACCCGGAGGAGGGGGAGGGAGGGTCGGTCATTAGAGAAGGAGGTGGAGGCAAGTTACGATCCAATAAGAGCTTTTATTGAAGCTGAACCACAAAATTTAAAAAAAAGAAGACGCAGCAAGGGAAACTTTTGTATGCCTGTATCAACACTCACGTAAAACAAGCCAACACTTACCATCATTCAGCCAGAACATCAAGGTATACAGGGTCCTGTACATACGTTTTTCTAATTCTTTGTAGCATTTGCGTTTGGGACTCGGTTCTCGTTTGAGTTTCAGCGTAAGTTGGGACACTTGTTCGTTCTTTTGTTTCACTTTGTACAAAAGTGAAGCCATGGCCTGTGAGATATTTTGGGCAAACTGTTTGTACCTTTATCTTCCTTTGCTGGTGTAATTTATAAAGCTTTTGGGTATTTTTTTTTTTTTGTAGGTGGGAGACGAGAACAATTCGGATTTTGGTTTCGGCCGCTGTCATTATCGCGAATCTGGACTTAACCAGAATATGCAAAACGCGGAGTCCAGAGTAACGGGGGGAGGGGGTATCTCTGATCCAGGATATGAAGAATACGGTGCTAGGCTTCACCTTTCTGTTCCGCTCATGATAACGTTTAATTTAGAGAAAAAAATAAAAGAAAAAAGAAAAATAACCTTGCTCTTTACCTTAACAGATGAATATATCACTGAAGATTCATTATGTGTATTATTTTATGGAAAAAGAAAAGTCTATTTTTGTAACGGAGGGATATTTGCTTAGAGAAGTTACACCTATAATCTTTCCGAAGGAATTTGGAAAATTAAAGCGGAACTGCACAGCTCACAAAGAAAAGTGATAAATCGTTCACTAAATGTCTTACACTTGAGAGGGAGTTTAAAGGGTCTTTTGTGTGGTTTTCGTCATTAACGGGAGGAGTTTCAACTTTTCAAACATGCCACGATCATGATTCTGCAGTAGCTCATCTGACTTAGGATGGAGCGATGATGTCAGTGCAGACGGAGGAGCCTTGACTGCCAGCGTCACCTGAAGCATTTACTCTACCTGGTTTTTCCTCCACAGGACCAACCACAGCCGTCCAGGGCCGAACCCATTTCCTCTTAAGTGACAGCTCTGTCATAGCTGGGCCACCCGCCCCCCTTTAGCGGAAATGTCTGTCAAGTTTACGCTCGATAGTTACGTAAACTGGGGCTTTCACGTCCCAGTTCAGAAAGACGATGAAATGAGTAACACTTTTATGAAGAACGTTGTTAATGTTTAGTTATTAATATCAAAAAAAGCAACATTTTACAGGATGTTCTATTTTTGACTTACTGACCAGTAATCTTCAAGAGGCGTGTTCTCCTCAAAACCACTAGCCTTTTTACAGTGACACCCTTCCAAACAAGATGTAATTAATGCTTACGAGCGACCAGAACATATTTTAAAAAATGCAAATTGAATATGTGTAACTATAGTAGAGACGCTACTTAGAGCAAGTTAGACCAAAGGAAGCCACAGTGAACTATCCTCCATTAGCGGACCGGTCTTCCATCGCGACCCGTACGATGACATTATACCATGTGGAACAAGAGCCACTCTCATACGTCCACTGAGATCTGTGAAAGCAGCCTGCATGCGCGCTGCTCCTGCAGTTGTGCCATGCTATCTCAAGAAAAACACACCTCACACTGAAAGCGCCTGCGGCGTCTCGTTCCGTAGAGGTGTTTCATTTAGCGCCATAAAATATGCAAAATGAGGTCAAATAATACTTTTTTTCTTCTTAAAAAGTCTTCAGTTAATGTCTGCCTGATTGTACTTTTACAAAATATTTCTAAGAAGGCCTATCTAATTATCGATTTTTTTTTTTTTTTTTAAGGTTCAAAGATCTTTCAATTAATCAGTGGAATAATAGAACAAGGCCTGTTTGAAATTCATCGCAATCAGACTTTTTCCCCCCTGAAAGATTAGTCCAAGGGCACCATTTTCTGACACCATGGGAGTGTGGAAATGTAATCAAACAATAAGGTGATTAAGACCATGAAGACAATCGAGCCATATCCATGAAACCAATGGTCACCACTCATGAAGCCTCTTAGGGTAAAAGTACTAATCCTGAGAGGTCAACAGGAACGTTGGGTCAACGGGATTTCAATTTTTCCTAAGTGTGACGATTTCACATTTTTGTTTCGCGACGAGTTCCGCGTTTCTGGTGACTCGCTTTTGACGACGGAGATGATGATGACGAGTAACGATATATAGCACAGAATTATTCCAGGCACTTTCACGACTCTCGAGACGACGTCTCTCCTGTTCCCGATTTATTTTCTATGTATCTGCAATGTTCATTAAAAGAGATACTGTTATTATTAATAAAACGACATTCGTGTGATTCTTCAGTGTGTGTGGAGAATGAGAGCACTGCACCGTTTGTCTTTTGCTGGGGAAAAAAAAAACAAAAAAAAAAAAAGCCGCTCATCTGCTGAAGATGTGACATGGATTGCTGAAAATGCCGGGATCCGCTTTCTTGGCAGCGAGCAGATGCGGTTCCTTTTCCACTCAGAGACTGAGTCAGCCTGGCCTCTCAATGCATCGAGAGCCACTATGAAGCCGTTGTTGATTGTTGTCCTTATTGTTGTTTTGATCTGCGACACAGGAAATGGATTTGTTTCGTTTTTAAGACGCAGCTTTAAATTTGTATGATGGATATTGTGTCAAATATTGACAACACTTTGACAACTGAACGAATGAACAATAGTTGCTCATTCGCATCGATTAGTCATTTACTCTAAAAAATTCTCCAAATAAAAATCATCTGAAATATGTTATTTCAGAGCCCACATGGCACCTTCAGATTGTTTTACTTCAAATCTCCGACACGCGAACCTGGAAGACTGCAATTATTTGATCAAAATTGTTGATTAATTTCATTTCAGTTCATCTCCTCTGCCTCGGAGGCGTCTGCCCATGTTGTAGCCATTTTTTCTTATTTTGCTGTGATCAAAGCAACATGGAGAGGAAAGAGAAAGCAAAAACACGAGAGGATGAATCTTAAAACGCTGCCCTCCTCGAATGATGGGAAGTTGGCATCGGCCACCTTAATTGAGGAAAAATATTACAGGTAAGTGTATCAGCAGTCTGTAAACTCATAATTCCCCTCCCTATGTTCTTGAAATAATCCCAAAAATGTAAGCATTGTATTTCATAACACAAGCAAAGTGAGCAGATGTTTGGTTATCATACAAATCAAAAACTCCAGTCTGTAAATGAGCTCAGTAGCTGACGGTTGTTTACAACTGTTGCCAGGAAAATCTGCATAATTGCATAATTTTAAAAGTCCCATATTAATCCTGTTACATGAGGGAAGGACTTGTTTGAAATATGTAGAGGAAAAAAATCAACTTTCAACCAATTTGGAGTTGCGATTGTGCTTGGCAGCTTTGCCGTATAGCTACAAAATGTGAGGCAATGTCAAGCATGACCGTGGAAAAGCTTTTTCAAAGAACTGTGCACCCAAACAAATCGAACCGAATGCAGAGGACCCCTGACACGTAAAATGACCCATCAAAATGTTGTGATTGCTGTGTACACGCATCCGTGTGGCTTCAATTCGGATAACGCTGCCCATACACACCACAGTGACCTCACAGGACAACGTGTCGAGCTAAAGGCTCGGATGATCAATACCCCTCTAATGTGCGTTCATTAAAATATGAAACCACAGCTTAGCCTAGCATGACGACTATAGACACAGGCTTTGACAAAGTAGCACTGCTAAGTGCCAAAGTGTGCGCAGTTAATTTTGATTTGAATTCTTTCTTGCACATGAAATGGGATGTCACAGCCAATACCTGTGAGGTGGCGTAGGGACAGTTCTCTGGATCTTGTCGGGAGCACAGACACTTATTAAGGGTGGCCCTGGCTAAAGAAAATGCACCGTAGTGATTCATTCAACAAGCAGAACCACTTCAGTATATGTGCTTCATAACATTTTTACCTCATTCCAGTTATGACTTGGCGTCGCAGGTGCAAAGCCACTGCGCTCTATGCGTTGACACAGCTGCGTCCAGCTGTGTCCCAGAGCTTGAGAACGCAGAATGTTCCGTGTAGTGATTTTGTTTTCCTGCCATCACGGGTTCATCATGGAGCTACATCCTAATCATCTATGCCTGTGTGGATGTAGAAAACTGCCAGATGTTTTCATCCGAGTCGACGTGCTGCCATATGGCGCGCGAGTGCGTATGTCTGCAAGAAGGAAGAGCTCCTAAGCTTCTGCGCCTTCACACACCCCACCGCCACCACAAGGAAGTCATTCTCACTTCACTACAGTATCATTGCATTATGAGCCTCCCCAACAAAAGGGTGTGACGTGGAGGTGAGGGACTTGCTGCAATGAGAGCAAATCAGGCTTCTAGTGTATTTGCACATGCAAGGAGGCTGTTTCTTCTTCTGCTCACACACACTTACCGGTGAAGAATATTACTCACTGTGGCAGGTATACCATGCCCCTCCATATCCCACAAGGCCTTGTTACTTGGAGCTCTGTGCCCTGTGTCACATGTCTTCCACTCGAAGAACCGGGCCAATTGTCTGTGCATGGATAGGTGGCAGTGGAGGCACTACATGTGTGTGTGTGCGTGTGTGTGCCTGTGTACGTGCGTGGGAGTAACAGAAAGAGCTGCAAGCATTTGGAGAGTGGATCCAGGCAGCTGTT
>KV751369.1:1509206-1536054 GCA_001698575.1 Mola mola | reverse complement strand
ACATCTTCTCTTGCAAATTACCTCAGTATGGAGCTCATTCAGTTGCTAGGATCATTTAGCTTGGCAAGGCTATTCAATGCAACAGCATGAGCGAGTCAGAATGCCGTAAATATGTTGGCCCTTTCAACCACTTACTACCCAAAAAATGTAATTACAAGTGGGCGAATAGACGCGGACTCAAAAACAAACATGTAGGTAACTATAAAGACTCAAGTGCATAAAACCGTTTGTACTGTATTTTTCCCCCCCATCTCTCTACTGCCTGCCTCTAACGGTGCACGACAGACACGAGCAACTGCTGATTGCCGAAGGGACACTGTGTTGTGTCCGTTTTCTGATGATTCTGAGCCTAGTCAGTAGCGAAGAAAAGAAATTTAGTACAAGAGCTATTATTTTGAGGTTTGATGAACATTATCATTCTTTTGTTCGGTAAATTATGCCAACAGGGATCAGTCTTACGCTAGATAAACAGTGAGCTGAAGACACTGTTTTATAGATAGGTAACCGTTAGGCCAGCTAGCTTCGTAGCACTACTTTCACATTTTAATTGGACAATTGAGAATTACAAATACTACTAATAAAGTTTTCATACTTAAAGTGAACTGAATTGTTGTAGACCACCAATGTAGGTGAGAAAAAACCCAATGTAAACTGATCAGAAAGATTGCATTAGACGTTCGCCCAAAACATTTCGTAATACGGCAGGGAGAGCAATAATGAAATGGTCGGGAGGATTGGGCCAAAGCAGACATGAGGCTGCATCAACAATGAAGATGCACCACTGAAGAGAACACAATTAAGAGGATTATTAGAGGGATTAGAGGATTTGGGGGAAATCAAGGAGAATAACGGTGGACAAATCCGGACAACTGCGAAAGCTACACAAACACAGACACAGACACGCGTTTCTACAATCTCCAAACGAGCTCATCTCACACCATTTAACCGGTACTTACAGGCAGTTTTCTGCACCACTTTGGAACCTTCCGTGCAAATGAAAATAGGCATGCCAAAGAGAACAAAAACATGCAAAAAAGCAAACATGGTAGTGTAGTGGGACACAGCGAGCAATGCAAAAAGCATGACAAACACAAGTTAAAGCCTACATCACACTGGCTTGGTCGAATTCAGTACTTATTGATCTCAAATGGAACAGTTTTAATCTCTATGCAGATTAAGGCATTGCGTCATTGTTTTCTTTCTCACTATGAACTGTTGTAGTCAAATGCCACTGAATTCAGGCCAGAATGACAAATCGTACATTGAAATACTGGCACGATTCACCAAAGCGAGAAAGACGTGTTTGTGACTGTACCTCCGTCATGCCTTGGGTGATGGTGGGAGCTGCGATGAAGACAACATAGGGAGCAAACTCAGCTGTCCTGAGAATCTTTAGTGCCTGATGAGATGGAGAGAGATTTTGATTACATAGCATAAAATCTCTAGAGACCATTAAATACAAAAAATAAAGGAAAATAAACAGTGAAATGCTCAGACATGACAGGACTGTTACTCATCAATAATACCGCAGTGTTTGCACTTGATTATTTATTCATCCCTCTTTGTTTTTACTGGTTGGAGCACTGATTGATCATAAAGCTCAAAAACCGTTGATCTTAAATACTTTACTACTGACCAGCAGACCTGTAGCTGAAAGCGCTGGAACTGGGTGGCTCATGGTCATTAAAAATGGCTACTTCCACGTCTAGAAGAAACGCTACTTAAGTGGCTTTTCTACCGTGCAACTGACACTGTGTTACGGCAGCTAAAACTATGTGCACATTGTTTTGCTGTAGCCTTTGTAATAATTTGTTGCAAAGAAGGTCAAAACTGTACACCATGCTGTCAGGGCTCCTATGAAAGTGACCTTTTCTGATGTGCACGTTACCTGTGGTTCAACATCCAGGATGGAGATCATGCCCTGTGCATGGATCTGCCTGATAGTCTCCAGCCTGGTGCCATACATGGCATCCTCGTGGCTGCCGTACTCCAGATAGTCATTATTGCTGATGTCCTGCATCATCTGGTCATGAGACACAAAGTAGTAGTTCTTTCCGTTCTCCTCATCCTTCTTAGGAGGCCGAGTTGTGTCTGAGCACGGAGAGAGAAATGAAAAGGAGAGTACGTAAAAG
The DNA here is from genome assembly GCA_001698575.1 of Mola mola. Classification (NCBI taxonomy): domain Eukaryota; kingdom Metazoa; phylum Chordata; class Actinopteri; order Tetraodontiformes; family Molidae; genus Mola; species Mola mola. The sequence goes on along the minus strand of KV751369.1, from coordinate 1,533,922 downwards.
AGAACTAAATGAATAGATGACCCTGAGTGTGCGTGTGGGACTGCCTGCCTTTGTACCACCAAGATTTAAACATGAGGGTGTATTACTTGCATCTATTGACCCTTAACTTCAAACTCATCCATGTCTCATTTGTTCAACAAGAAATCCTTGAACAAGAGTGATGTTATGTTATGTTACGTCATTGATGTTAGCATGTGCCTAGCTCCTTACGAGGAATGGGGTAGGCGAAGCGGTCGGGATGCTTGGTGATGAGTGTGTTCTTGATGTGCCTCCTACCAACTCCATGTGCACCTGAACAGAAGAAGACAATGCAATCTCAGAGGAAAATGGCCACAATGGAAACATGATTTTTTAGCCTGTCAATGTAGAGATCATCCAGCGTGCTTCTTGACACAGTTTAGTATATCCCTAACTTGCACAATGGAGCATTTTGAACAGATTCCACTACCACCTTATTAGCAGTTCTTTCATCTCACTAACATCATCTCCCACTGAAAAAGTGAGCCACCTCTGATGTGCATAAACACTGGACTATTTCCTTTAATGTTCTGAAGCAGAATCTGAAGTACTACTCCACAGGAGGCCAAGAATCTAAAGGTTTTCTGTCCAACCAAACATTACACCACAATCCACTATCTCTATAAATGCTAAGTAAAATCAGTGATGTAATATTTGGTAGAACAAAAACCCACAGACTGTCATTACTGCCTGTCCTGTCCTATTTACTTACCAAGCAAAACCAGCGTTTTTCTCTTAAACGATGGCAGTTTGACCACTTCCTCATATGTCACCAGATCTAGTTGGTCAAACACTGCAGGGCAGAGGAATAACATTGGATTAGAAAGGCACAGGCTGCAAAGGACTAACACGATGCACTGAGTTAGATGGAAATGTACATTAAACAATAAACAAATGGTGAGCTTCTTACTTCAATAGAAAGTATGCATTTTCATTATAGTGTGTCTTGATAGGTCAATTGGGAACCAAGTGGTTAATATACAGTTCAAAACAACAGTCCTGCAAGAAATCCTACTTGAGGGAGGCTTTTTTTTAGCATAGGTGTTGATTCAACATTTTAAGTTGGTTATTTTTCAAGACACAAACTGGTCTCACTAAATGCCAACCTAAAACACAATCGGAGGGAACCCAATGCCAGTCGGATCGAGATTAAAATAAATTTAAAATTTTTCACCCTGTGGCTTAAATCAAACATGCCCAATTAGAAAAGTTATTCAAATGATGCCATAATATACAAGAAATATTAGTATAAACAAGCACTAAGCAGACTTAGAGAAAAAAACCTTGAGAAAGCATTAGAATTGCTTTGCTTATTTGCACCAACCTTGGTCAGAGATAAAAAGAAACCAAGCTGAGCCGACTAGCATCTTTTCAATTTGAAATACATTTCCAGTAACAAACAAAACAAAGCAGCCATCAGTCACAATCCAAGGTGACAGGGGAGAAGACGGGGTTTCAAAGCAGAAAAGAGGAATAAAAACACAGAGGCTGGATGCCAGCTGTCTGGAGTTACTTACATGCAGCCATATCATTGGGTAAGAGACAGCATGAAATATGGACAAAGGGTGGGAGCGGAAGAATTAATCAAAGACACCATAAAAGTAAACTTGACACACACAAAAAAAAAAAAAAAATGTAAACACCAAAAGCAGTTAATTGTAACAATGTTAGTTACTGAGAAACAAGGCAAATTCAAACAGCAGTAGGAGAGGTCTGTCAGAGGGAAAACGCAATAGGTGTGCAGCAGTGACGCGGACTGATACTACAAAGGACTGATTATTCGTCCTTTTTTGCCTTTCATACTTTAAAATGGTACAGAATTACTCTTACAGGATCACTAAGATGTAAGGCTATGTTGCCAATTCACGATACTTACAATCTAAGACAAATTTGGCAGTGGTGCCTTCAGTTTCAACGTTATAATCCTTACCTAATTCCAGTTAACTGTACAGCCAGATTGATTACTTTCTCTTTGCTTTGCATTACACTGTTGTGCCTTTGAGCTATCTAATGAAACGCTTGCAGCGGGTTGGCTCAGCTGTTGTACCAATTGTTATTTTACCTGCATTGTGCTTGGCCAAGTACTTGTCTTTGTACTGTTTCTTCTTCTTGCCAAACCAGGTACAACTGGCCTGCTGCTCCTGTTTGGTCTTTTCCATCGCTATGCATGCCACACGCCTGAAAGCATCACATACAGTTAGTTAGACTCCATTCAACATTCGCAAGATGTGTAATTTTACAATATTATAGACGCCACAGACATGATGGCTAGTCATAAAGAAAAGACAGAAAATAACAGATATTTCCTTTTCTGGATGTGAGTATGAAGCCAGACCTGAATTTCTGTTTATACTGGTGACACATCTTTCATGTCTAATAAAAGTGCCAGGTTCAATTCTGGCTGGAATGGCTTTATAACACTGTAATGTTAATGATTAAGAAAGGCCAGCCAAAACATAAAAATACATTTTACTTTACATGTCATTGACTAACAATAAAAGCTGGCCAATCTAACAACTAAGACTATTATAGAAAACATGTCATGAAAACTATGAAGTGACTTTACATTAAATTTATTTTCCAAACTTCTGTAGGCCTCCAGCAATGACCCTGAAGGTCAAAACACAACAAAGCACTAAGGCATTTAAATAACCAAAAAACGTAGGGGTAAATGGTGCACAGGAAAACACTTGTTTGTAATCGGTTGATTTGCTGACAGACAACTGGTGTATTTCTTGCCATGTGTTTTCTGGAAAGGCCAACCACACCAGAGGCAATAGCCCCTCGGATAGCTGCGTGGTTCATAGTTTGGCATTCAGCCTTCTTAACAGGTGGTAATATTTTGCTCCCTCTTTTTACTTATAATATACTTGCGCTGTTTAAAGTCTTTGCATGATTTTCCAACCACAGTTTGTCAGGCGTCATTTCCCCGTGCATGAGACCAATTCAAACCGCACTATCAAACACACTGTGGGGTCAAACATTGTGCAAGGAATCCAAACAACACTATCACACTACTAAGACAAAGGAGTGTGATGAACTAAACTATGAGCTGGGTTGCCATCTAAAAGCCTTTGTCTGTGGTGTAGTAAACCTATCCAGAACACACATTACTAGAGCGTCATCAGTTTTCTGCCAGCAAATCAAACACAAACAAGTGTTTTTCCTATGCACGTTAAATGTTCCAGTGTTTTGACCATCAAGGACTATACTCCTTAAGTTGTCATTCATCAAGTATACGTGGCTAAAACTGATGCAGTCCAGCCATAAGTCATACTGTACCTCATGGAAGTTGAAATGTCCAGTACATTTAATGAAATTAAATTGCGTTATGTTAAGCTGTAGCCCCTTTTGCTCAGCCAGTTCAATGGGGGCCTGCTGCAAAGGCATGAAACAGTAGTAACAGTGCCAAATGATGTCTGTATAAACGGAATGAGTTGGCAAGGCAGGTGACAGGACTGGGCTGTTACGTTGCAATTATATCTTGCAATCTGTCTAAAAAGGGCTGGGAGATATTTCTGATGAGCTGTATATGCATCTTAACAGCACATCTCTAAAACACTTACCTAAACACTCTAACTTTAATGTTCTGCAGGGGCTTCTGTACCAGGCGCTAATATTTTTCAACTAAATGCACACAATAAACTGAGTTGTCTGTTCTACTCACCACTCCTGTAGCTCAGGCGAGGGGATGAGACCTGCAGTGCCATTCTTGGTGTTCTCCAGCTTTCCCTGCCACCAGTTGTGGTCATCCTTGGAGATGATCTGAATGATGTCACCCACCCGGAAGCGAATTCCAGCCTCCTTACAAGGGATGAGGTCGTCCTTCGCCGGGTCATACTCAAACTGAGCACGGACATAGATCTGTAAGGGGAGGGCCGGAGAGATCAAACTTCAGTCAGTGCAGACACAGTGGCCAAACACTGTGTTGTGATCACAGGACAATAAATGGAAAAAAGAATATGATGGGCCAAGCTGCCCACATGAAAGAGGATTGTCTGCTAATATCAAAGTAGTGGTTATTTAAAGGGAAAATACAGCAGAGGGATAATCAAGCTTAAAAGCTGAAGCAGCGAAGGGTACAGACAGCTACATGAGAGGCTGGACGAAAATGATCAAAGCACTTTCCCACATCTCTGCCCATGGGTCTATCCGTCTGACTGCTTGTGCACATACATGCACATTGACAAAGTATGAAGACTACGCCTTGACAGCGAGCAGGAGATCTAGACACCACTATGAGGAGGAACCAATCTTTGCGATGGGGGTGGGCGAAATTGGTATCTACTTTTACGAAGGGTCCACTTGGAGACGTCTTACCTTGATGGATAATTTGTCTTTGATAGCAGCTCTGGAGATCTATGGGGTTGAGAGCATCACACACACTTACACACAGATCATGCACTAGAAAACGTCGGGGGGGGGCATAAACGGAATAGGGGTAATGACAGACCCACAACTAGTCATTGAATCTAATATAAGTAGTGCATTTCACTGGTGTGTGTGATGTTAGAGTGAAACATGACATAGTGACCAGGACAGGTGAAGGTTCCCGACTTATGATTTCCTCAAACATCCTCTCATTATTTACAACTGTGTAGGAATCTTATTTTTTCAAGGAAGTTCAAAGGTTTCTTTAGTAATAACTGACGTCAACAAAATAGATGCGATGGCAAATGAATGTGAGTATATTCATGCAGACTTGTTGGGACGAGTGTTAGTTTGTTATGTCAATAGCACATTATAAAGGCAGTAGAGGGAGCACGCAAACTGATAGAGTGCAGCTGTGGTGTGACGAAGAAGGAAATCTCACCAGACGGCCTTTGGGTTGAATTGTCGACGGCAGGTCCTAGTTAGGATGACAAAGTTCAACTATTGTTTTCACATGACTTAAAGCATAAAACAGAGTGGTTAGCTAAAAGGTGCTTTGTAATTACATTGTATGCTTCTCTTTTGAAAGTTGACAGTTTAAGGACAAAATACAATCCCTATTCCGTTTCAGAACTCCACTTTACTCTACGAATAACTAACGTTTACAGTATGTTCTCATTATATTAGGACAGAATTTCAAAAAAACAAAAATATATTCAATTCTTAAACATAAAGTCATGAAATGACTTCATTTCTAACAAGTTCTGACTTGTTCTGTGAAAGAGTATAGAGCCAAAGCAGAAATATACCAGGATGGAGCTAGTGACACTAGCATGGCCATTTGCAGGTGACTGTCGGGACAAGTCCGGTGATTCTTTCTGCAACAAGAAACAAAATAAATGTACCCCGCCTTCGCCCGAAGATGCTGAGCTAGGCTCCAGCCCCACCTCCCCTACGACCCCTAACCGGATAGAAAAAGTACCACAAAGAATATGCAAATATTTATGTTAGTGTGTGTTTGATTCCATACCTCGCAAGACATGGACTGTGACCGGTAGCTGGGTACAATCTTGAAAGTGATACTTCCCCTCATCTCACGCTGTGTGGACAAGTAAAACACACTACATGAGTCCTAAACAATAACTAACAAAATCACAATCATACAGAAAGTCGTAGAGTCAATTCCCTCTCAGGCCAGTGCTACAGATGCTCACTGTTAATGCCTCCTGATTTCTGTTTGCTACCATGTGTTTAACCATGTCAGTCGACTTACCAGCATCTTTTGGAGCTGTTCTACCGTCTGATTGGCAACACTGATGCCATTAATCTCTCGGATCTCGTCTCCTACGTGCAGAGTCCCTAAAGCGGAGAAATAATAATAATGAATTAATAACAGCTAAAAACAAGGTCATTAGTTGCTGAAACTGTGCTTGGTCAAGCAGAAGCAAAAACAAAAGCCCCCTTGGGATTACTCCGATGGCTCCCGAGGGAGTTCATCTAATGTAAGGCAGACTTTTTAGCAGGTAATGCTATTACAAGAATTTAGTCCAGTGAGAAAGGAAATTCACAATTACTCAAAATTATTTATATTCTAATCAATATGGCTGAATATGCCCAATAAATATGCATGCATGGCGTGAGTGTGCACATGTGGATGTGTACCTTGTCGATGAATCATTCCCCCATGCATGATTCGGGCCACAATACAGTGGTTAAGGTCGTTCATTTTTAGAGTGATGCCCTAGAAGAGACAACGCATTGAGTGGAATAAGTGACATCTGAGAGCTACAGTTTAGTACAAATGCACTCCAAGACTAGACTGAACAATCTTCATTGTTAGGATTAATAATAAGATAATAAAGGGAACCATTCTGAACTGATTGGATTTAAGAAAGAAGAGTTTCAGAAAAAGAAGCATGTAAATTCATCCATGTTTCACATTCAAGAATTTGTTTACATTTGTCCACACACCATGGGCTCATCCGTGTTCTTCTGAAATTGGACCAGTCGAACTCTGGTGACATTCTCCAGGTCCATGTCTCCGTTGGTGCTGTCTGGGGAGTCTCCGTTCAGGTAAGGTGAAGTGGGTGGGGGAGTCACCCTTAGCGCCTCATCGCTGTAGACCTCGTGGGCCACCACATCGTGGGTCTGTAGGAGAGCCTGTGCAAAGCAAAGGTCATCCCGTTTTCAATTTTGTTCAAGAACGCTTACTGATGTGACTATGACATTTTGACAGAGTACATCAGTTACAACGCTAATCTACCATCATGCAACACTTCAAAAACCACATGTAGATGAGCTGTACATCAGAAGTAACTAATAACGAGGGTCTATAAGCATTGGGATTAGAGGGAGTGCATGTTTGGTATTCTTTATAAATGAATCAAGTAACTGCAGGATCAGGATATTCCACAAATTTATTCACATTTAAAACGTGATTGTCTCATTTGTAAAATTGCAACTTTCCTATTTGCCTGTTCATCTGCAAGTTTGTTCTGTATATTAGAAGTTACTGTAACACAGCTGTTTACAAAAAATAAATGCTCCTAAATAGGGTGTCTCATTAAAATAAAATAAAAAAAAAGACTATTAAAATGGCTACAACTGTATGAACTAGTGGAGGAGAAAAGAAAATGTGGGACTGGGAACAATAATTAATAAATTAAAAAAAAACCCACATTAGTCAAACATGGTGGAAGTAAAGTACATGTGGCTGTATGACTGTGTATGAGTGGCTTAAACTAATCTTCTTTGGGCACAAATCATGTTACTGACAGTGTTTTTTTTTTGTTTTTTTTTCTTAAACAAACATCTACTGGTGTGCTCGCCAACAATTGCATCTGCTCAACACATCGACAACATTGATGATGTGCGAGAGTGAAATTGTTGGTGAACAACTGTTGACAATAAAGACATTTACAAAGGCATCAAAAACGCTTACTATCAAGGGTGACACTGAAATCTATACGACTGCATGCTAAGTGAACAGGAACAAAGCATGCCCTAATCTTGGCCTCATACATGAAGCAACACACTACACAGAAACAGGTGAGAAGTAAAAGATTTAGCAGTTGGGATGTGAATTTTCCCATATGCTGCCGTGCAAAAGTCTTTCCCTCCGCCAGCAGCAGCGCAGCGTTAAAAAGCCATCCGCTCAGGTCAGGGAACAGGGCAAGCTAATTGGATTGAACCATCCCTAAGGCGTGACAGCTCTGGAAAGTGTCACAGTCTGAATCAGCATGGTGGAAAATCCTCAGTCTCCTGTGCTTCTAATTCTAATTTCTATCGTCGTACTTTAGCTGTTGTGCAGTTCTGTGAGTAACATGAAATCAAAGGATTACTACTAAAAACAGCAAAACGAAACAAGCAATACTGTCAACTGTGTAATTACAGACTCCGATGATGTTATACCTTTACATCAATTCCACCATGGACTCAATTTTCAGTTCCCATATCCGTCAATAACAAATGTCTGTTTTATCGATTTAACAAATAATCCAATACAGACAGCAGTGCAAAAGTAGCTGTGTGTCCACTCTGAATCCCCTTTATAAATTTTCTCTTCTGTTCTCCCTGCTCCTTTAACGCCTCTGACTCTGTTCTTCTTCATCTGCATGTGACTGTCCCTGCCCGAGGGCTTGCCAAGCTCAGCTCAGGTGCTAAGCAGCTTTACGGCGGAGGAAGTTACTGTGGCCTGTCAAGAGAACCCGGCATCTGCATGCACGGACCAAAAGATGGAACTGAACCATATGTGCATGTTCTGTGGATCCCTGCAATATCCCACCATGAAGTGTGGCTGCGTGAGGATCCTCCTGAGCTCCTTAGCCTCCATGTTCTCTGGGTAACATGAGATGGTTTCCAGCACCTGTTGAACAAACAAGGATAAAGAGGTGTGAATCTCAAAACTGCTAATATTATGTAACATTGACAAGAATGATTATTCTCATTGTATGTTTTTAAAGTAGCATTTTGGTTTTCAACCTAAGGCCTATTAGCTGATCTCTGAGGCTCCAAGATTTCTTATATCTTTTTTTTTTTTTTAAAATTACTCCATTACAGAGTTTGGTCGCTAGGACCGTTTAGCTATTTTTCACTCAGTGACAAGAAGTAGAGAAAAGGGGAAACGGACTGTACTGACATTCTTTATCTTGACAGTTACTGAGTCAAAACCCCATGTGTTCCACAGTGGGTATCCATTCCATTATGCCAGACATTTGATGACATTTTGAGCAAAGTTATTGGCAAGGAAAGCGATTTATTGCTAAGCTGACATTTTGACGTGCCCTGTGATGCATTATAAAGCCATGTCAAGCTAAATGGTCTGGTGCTAATGGTGTCCAAATAAAGAAAGAAACAAGTATGAGACAAATAATCATGAAGCTGACATTCAAAGTTACATGAAGAAGACAGTGGTTTGTGACTGTGTTCCCATCTTCAGCAGCAACTTCCTCACCTCTTTGGCTCTCTGCACTCCATCACTAGGAGGATTCCTGATCTGAGGGGATGACCTGGTGTTGATTTTGTCATAAAGCTGAAATGACAAACAATAACAATATTAGTCCCTGCTGACAGTGCAACAACACAAACTGACAATTTTATCTCATAGACATAAAACATAATTGTAGACCACCGTTTACGTTCCAGATTGTAAAAGTATTTCATTTAGCTGGCTCTTGACTTGTCATGACACGTACTGGGCACTTTTGGTATTACATGAAGCATTTCTGCTGTTGTGGTTTACTCACATCTAAAAGGGTGTGGAGGTGCTGATCCTGGAAGACACTGTGGAGGAAGTCCATGTCTTTCTCACTGCAGTCAGTCAATGCATGAATCTCCTCTAGACTGTCCAAAACTTGTGATACTGCTCCTGTACACACATGCACATAGTTATACGCGTAAATATGGACTGAACCACAAGCACAGATAGACTCACTGTACTACAAGCAGTCCCTGCAAATGTTCAACACGGCACAATGCAAACACAAACATGACAAACTTGACTACGAACTCACACTTCAACCACAAACAGGCAAGACGATAAACATATCTCGAAAATAACAAAGATAAAGAGATGACTAACAACAGATTTCACAACAGAAAACACACGTACACAAACGCAAACACTCAGAACTATTGAACCCCAAGTACCTGCTGCATCGCCCACACATGCAGCAAAACCAGAGAAACAGCGGTACATGGCATCAATACAACATCAGAAGAAAGTCACTTTTCAAAGTCAGAGTGGATGATGGGTAAGGATGAGCAGGACACCCAAGGAAAATGGACAATATATGCAAAGGGAAACAAAGACTTCGACTCTGGTTTACCATTTCTCAGAAAGCGCTCTTAGACAAGTGCAGCCTTCACACAAATTAAACATGTGCTGTAACTTTTCATGTATTAAATTCAAAGTGTTAAAATATATCTTCCTCTCACGGTAGGCAGTGTAAATGAAAGTAATCTAGTGCTTCGATTGTAATACATATGAGCCCCCAGCTGATCTCTAGACCACAAAATAAATTTGTGGTGGCCGAAAAGTTGTAACATGACTATGAGTGAAGTTTTCCAAAACCTAACTCTAAATTTATGGACCGCGTGACTCAGGTTACCCTGAATGTGAAACCAAATTCTTAGGCCTTGTACACAGTAATACCAAAGTTTATTTTTCTGTATGTATTGGACTGGTCATCCACATGCACAGGGTATGTATAGCTCACTGAAAAAACATCCGAAATACAAAAATGCTGAGCGGAGACTCAAATGTTAGAAAACACTGTTAATATTTTAAATAGCCAAGAAATAATTATGTTATTATCGCCAAAATGGAAACTGTTCACTGTGCGTGCTCTTGTCTCAGTGATGTGGACTGTATTGCCCGCTACTGGCCCAGCAAGCCTGTTCCAAACACAAACATCTCCAGGCAGTAAAATCAATAAAAGGAAACTTCAACCAAAACTGCAGGAAAGACTGCTGTAGAGTTTTGTTAGACTGCACTATACGTTCCATGTGACTGTGCCAATTGAAAAGTGAAACGTTACGGACATACACACAGCAATCTATCAAAATGTTGTTTTACAACTATATTTTTGTCCTCAATTGGAGTCGAATGGTGAGGTGCCTTGAGATTCCATAGATGTTAGATGGATATGGAGGAAGAAGAAAAAAAAAAATCCACAAAATGTAATTCTGGCTACTGAAGAGATTCAACAAATTAAAAAAAAAAAAAAGAGTTCAATTTAGCTATAACTGTGAGGCATGAAGGAGAGAGCAGAAGAGTAAACATGCTACTTTGGGGAAACTGTCTAAGGTCTGTTTACATGCATCATACTAATCCAAATAAGGATACCATTTTTTGAACAATTTTCTGCCGTGTACAGATCAATAGTTGGTTAATCCTGTCGGTCAATGGTGTTACATATCATATGTCAGAATCAAGAGAAGAGTAGAAGAGTAGAAATTTGATTAATAAAGAAAATCCTATTGCCAGTCAGAAAACTGAAGCAGTTACACATCTTATTGCCCTTATCCTTTATGTCTTGTTTGTCTCAAAACTAACTTTCAGAATACTTTGTTAATCTGTGTCTAAAGAGCTTTTCGGAATTGAAATAATAAAGATACATGCAAACAGACCTTCATCTTTACAGGTCAAGTGGAAACATTTCAATTAAATGCACATTAAATCAAACTTGGGGACATAATGGAGAGAAGACAAGGAGACAGGAAACCATTCGTGAAAAGTAAGAGCCACATTATGCAGCACAAGAAAAAAAAAATGCACATGGTGTTGTGATGATATCACAAATTTTTCTAGGAGGGTGGAGGGGGGATACGTACTTTCAGCAGCAAGCAGTCCTAGGGACAGCACAGCAGAACAAAAACAAAACCAAAGAAAGGCTGAGATTAGAGGTTTAAAGCAACTAAAAATGTAGAGTTTTACACCTCACAGTAAGAGAGAGAAAAAGGCAGAAACAGAGTCAGGGGCGGCAGAAGTGTAAGGAAGCATGGGGGCAGGTGGGGAGTAAAAGAGGGAAAAAGAAAGCAAAGTCAGCAAAAGCAGCCACAACTGTAAATAATCAGCTGCAAGCATCTATGGAGCAAAAGTCTAAGACCAGTGACATGTCAGGTTTATGTTCGCCACTGTAGACCTCCAGTCACCAGGAAACATGACTGTGCCAGACGCCCACCTCAGCAGAAGGCCCTTGCATGACAGTGGAAGTAAGTCTGGATGCAGCTGCTGCAGATAATCCAAACAGAAGAATATTTGAGGAGCTCATTGCACTGATCCATTCATTCATTTTCTAGCGCTTATCCCGTTAGGGGTCGCGGCTGGAGCCTATCTCAGCATCTTCGGGCGAACGCGGGGTCACCCTGGACAAGTCGCCAGTTCATCGCAGGGCTGACATATAGAGACAAACAACCATCCACACTCAGATCCACACCTACGGGCAATTTATAGTAACCAATTAACCTAACACCCAGTTTGCATGCTTTTGGGCTGTGGGAGGAAGCCAGAGCACCCGGAGAGAACCCACGCAGACAGTCGAACCCAGGACCTTCTTGCTGTGAGGCGACAGTGTGCTAACCACTGTACCACCTGCATTACGTGACAGTATAACGGTTTATGACAGTGACACCAGTGGTGCAAGTGTGCTGATAAACTAGTGGCAGATACAGCCTGCAGTGCTCTAATCAAAGGAAGTGAAAGCCTGTGGCTGAGACAGGGAAGTAGGGATGTTGGGCAACATCCGTCCTTAAAGGAAATTCTTACATAGACAGCACAAGAATAGAACGTGGACAAGAAAGTGAGCATGTTCTTTCACTGCATGTAGGCATCTTTGGCCACAATTTGACTCCGAAGGACACTGCTGTACTTCACTTTAAATCATCTTTCTACACTATTCACCAGACTTTCCTGATATGAGGACATTTCTAAAGAAATACACCTAAAACTTGTCTGTTGCATATAAGTTACCTGAGGAGGTGGGGTCTTCTGAAAAGTCATGCAGCTCCTCGGGGGGGTCACCATAGTAGGAATTAAACTTGTGGCTGGAGACAGCAGCCAGCACTGCACCCTGGAATACATAGTACAGATAACAGGCATCCATGTCGGTGTGGTGATTATACATGATTACTATGCGAGTACTTTAAAGAACAGGACTCTTTAGAATTCTGTATATTAATCTGGGTCAGCCATCAGATGCAGATGCAGGCTGTTGAGGAGGTTACACTTCCTCTCCTGTCCGATTTAATCATGCTGGATCTGCTGTGTTTCACTTTAGCATCAAGATGGTGCTGACCTTCAGCTTCCTCCTGGCGTTGAACTTCCTCAGCTGCTCCACTGTTTCGGGCAGGTGGATCTTGTACGCATACCTGTCCCTCTCCTGCACAAACACACACACACACAAGCACTATGATGGGAACATAGGCACACTCCCCCACATGTAAATAAAAAACCCCAAAACACACACCCAATCAGAGCAATCAAAGAGCGGATGTGGCAGCAGAACTGTGGCAAGAAACAGGAAGTGTTTTTGCATTTAAATTTGAAGGCCAGGGTTTACAAGGGAACTTTGTGTTACAAAAAAAAAAACCACCAGATATTCTATGAAGTTGCACACAGAAGGATTCACAAATGCATTCTCGGATTTATATCTACATAAATCTCTCAACAAAACTATTTTTTTTCAATGCACACAAAAAAATATTTCAAGTTCTATATAAACATAAAAAGAATAGGCTGACAAGTAAAACATCCCCATGTAAGGGTAAAAGGGGGTTGCAAGGAAAGCGATTTCTCATTGGCTATAGATAATTCCCTGTAGAGGAAAATGCATTTTTGGATCGAGTGTAGGGTTGTCAGTTTTCTGTTGTGGACCATAATGGAGGTTAGTAAACACACTTTCACAGACAATACATAGAACATGGGTGTCGCAGTGAAATTGGCTGGGCTGTCCTCACACATTAAGTGTTTAACACACACTTTCTGTCTCAGGTCCTCGGGGGTCAGTCGTCTACTTGGGCAAACGTGTTGTGTAGCAGCTCAGCTGCCACGGTGTGCTGACTAACTGACAGAAAATGCTAAACTGTTCATTGAGCTAGTAACCAGCTGGAATCTTGTTTTGTTTTCTTGTCATGTTCTTGTCAGATATGCATTTTGCAGTTTGCCTGTGGAATCATTTGCCCTCTACTCATCATTTCGTCACTGTGTGTTTTTGCATCCAAACTTGAGGATCATAATTTTAAACTATTCAAATATTCCAAAAATCATCAAACTTTGAAAGGTTCGTCTGATTATCATTTTTATTTTAGATTTATTATTTCCCCGTTGTTTTTGACAGCACCTGCGAATAACGTGATAACTGGTTGACATCATTTTACTTTCGGTAAAACGCGCGCAGCAAAATTTATTCCCACTTGAGGTCAGTATAGCATTTGTCCAAGTGCCGCTACATCCTACAGCAGGTATACAAACTAACCGAAAAAAATGCAAAAACTACTACAGCTGTCCAAATGTTCTGTATGGAATAAAATAAAATGGTGCAATGCGAACTCTGCTAGGCAAAGCTAGCATATCACACATCGACGGCAACTATGCCCTGTCCTTTGAGATTGAAGCTCCCAGGAGACATGATGTATATATAACCCAGTGGGTCTGATGACTACCAGTGTGATCAGAAAAAGTAAGTTTGATGACCGACATGCATTTCTCAAAGGTGAGGGTTTTCTGAGTTTCATGGTATTTGTCCAGGCGGGAAGCAGAAAGACAATTACTGCAGGAATAGAGAGAATGTATGATGACAATGCAGCTGAACTGCACAGCCGTTTGACGGGTATTGAAAATCTGTCTCTGACCACAGATTCGTGAACAGCACTTACAACTGAGTGGAACTCTTTACCAACATTTTTGACTTAGTTGATGTAAGCGCACAATTTGCTGTGACGTAATGTGCGATTCTGCTGTGGGGGGGCGAATATTCGAATATACATCGAAGAATTCCCAGTTAGGACCAAATAGCATTTGAGCTTAAAATGCCCGTCGCTAATGAAAAAGTGAAGATATTGTTGCATCTAATCTGCCAGAAACCCACAAGAAAAAGAAGAAACCTTTCCAACTGCAGTCAGGATGACAATGGAATCTGACAGTATTAACATCGAAAATGCCCATGTCAACTTTTAAACCGTTTGTGTGGCAGCAGTTTGGGTACCTGGTGGATATAATGAACAGCGACAGACAGACAAGACACAAACAATACGTAAACACTCAAAGAAAATTTGCCCTACATTGCGGCTAAAAAGAGCACAATGAAAACACATCTGCAAGACCTCTACAGTCATTTCTCGACTAAACTCAACTCTGCCTGTAAAGTGGAAGATAAACAAACGCTCACAGATGCCTTTGCACCTCAACTTCCACAGTCGAGTGCTAGTGTCACAACAATAACATGAGACGTCAGCATTTTCACTGCAGCTGATACGTAGCCATTTTCCATGGTAGAAAGAGAGGGATTTCAGCACCTCCTCCATGAATAGTTCATGCACCCGCCCAAGCCGGCATTTCAACTTTCATTTACGAGTAAATCGACGCTAAAGATCGACAAATTTTATTAGCAAAATATAATAAGATGCTGATAAAATGATATAAAATAATTTCAAAATTACATGACATTATCATGACGGATTGGTTTAAAGTTCGACATGGATTTATGGGAATTTTGTTACCGTTCTTATATCCACAATGAGTGCTGCTTCAGTGTTGAAACATCAACTGACATTATTTCAACCACATTTCAACATTGTAGGCCGGTCATATGCAGTCTGGGACGGTTATAAAATATTTCGAAATGCACCTGCATTGTTTTTGACCGTCAAATAAAAGGATAATTTTTCCAGTCATATTCCATCATCAAAGTTTCCTTAAAAGTAATTTAGAAATCTTGTCTGGTTCTCCTGAACCCAATACGGTGTATCGTCTGGTCTCGTCAGCCGAGTTTACGTTCACACCTCTACAAGATAGCCAGTTACATAATGTGAAGTAAACAGAGATCCAAGAATTTTGAAAACCGTGTAGTCTGAATTTAGCACAAAACAGAGAGAGAGAGAGAGAGAAAGAGAGAGAAAGAGATCCTGCCTTCAGCCAGGGGTGGTTGAGGGCCTCATAAACTGTGATCCTCTCAGCAGGGTCCAGCATCAGCATGCGTCTCACCAGGTCTTTGGCACTCTCTGAGATGTGGGCCCACTGGCGCGGGTTCATCTGGACAAGCATACAAACACACACATTTTCAGCATCCTTCATAAATCCTTGTTTAGAATATCTAGTGTCTGTGTTGTTGCAATAATGCCAAGTTGATTTTTTTATATATATATGTATATATGTTATATCAGAAACCTTAGTAGCAGCTTTTGGGGGAACCTGCTGTTATTGAATCTGCTACATGTCAGCGCAACAAGCAGGAAATGTTCTTCCCAGTTGAAAATGTTAACAGACCATATTCTTAGAATTTTCTACTGACGCTGTCAGTGTATTCAGTTCCTTGTAACCCTGGAACTCGACCTTGACGCACAATTCGGCAAAGACGAAATCGGCGTTGTGCTTGGCTACAGCTAAAGGAAATGGCTCTGGTGCAGTGATGAACATACAAACGCCATCCTCACTCGATCAGCTCCTACCTTATATTTCCCCTTGATGATAGCCTCAAACAAACGTTCCTTGGTGCCATAGAATGGAAGGCAGCCAGATAGGAGAATGAAGAGGATAACTCCACATCCCCACACATCCACTGGTTTGCCGTATGGCTCCCTCTTGACCACCTCTGGGGCCATGAAGTGAGGAGTACCGACTCGGCCTAAAAAGAGCACACAGATTTTCATTATCTAAAAGACTGAGGTGTTGAGGACACAGATATCAGTACCTGATTTTCATTTTCATATAAACCAGCTTGTCCTGCTTAGCCGGGGAGAAAGGCTGGGTTCATCCCATGGTCAACACACAGCCCCGTCCATGTATTACTTCATGTTACATTTACGTTTCACCTAATCTGTGTATTTTTGGCAAAAGGGGAATTAACTGGAGCTGCTGGCTTCACAAATATCTAAAAAGGAACATATTTATATTTCCACAAAAACAGCACAATCAACATTAAATCCCTTTTGTTTTTTTATGTGTGTTTATAGTGGGATGACAAGCTTTTTGTCGTGCTGTACCTCCAGCCACTAAACCAGACTCTCCCAGTTGTATCGCCACTCCAAACCCTCCCAGCTTGACCGGTGCAGAGTTCTCCTTCGAGGCCAACAGCACACAGTGAGGCTACAGGTGAAGATAAAAGAGAATGGAAAACAAGCACAACTGATATAGGGTCTATATACTGCATTCCCACTTGGTTAAAATTACAGACCATCTTTGTTAATCTTAAATTGTATCAATGTACTTACATTAAAAGCCACTTAAATTCAAGTCATCCCTGCCCGATGAAAACCATGCATCTCCTCTTTTGACAATTTTAATCCTTTAGTGTCAGCTTTTGGGTATTTAAATTATCAATGGAAAGACACTTTATTAAGTAACCTATAGTACAGTGCTGTACAGAAACAGAAATGATGCTGGAACTTCCAAA
Source organism: Mola mola (assembly GCA_001698575.1). Lineage (NCBI taxonomy): Eukaryota > Metazoa > Chordata > Actinopteri > Tetraodontiformes > Molidae > Mola > Mola mola. The sequence goes on along the minus strand of KV751369.1, from coordinate 1,516,922 downwards.
ATGATAGCTTTTGATCGAGGACAGACGATAAGCTCTGATCACCCTGAACTGAGTCATACCGATGCAAATGTCAGTATCAGATGACTCAGTTCAGGGTCTATCTTGCTCACAGAACTCTCAAAATAAATCTTTGATTACGGTAATATGCTGTGTGGAAGTGTAGAATATCCTGCTAGCAATAGCTTGAGCCTTGAATCTCCTGTTTATGTCCCACTAAGTTGGTAAACCAGCACAATCATAAAGCGCATTATTTAAAAAAAACCCAAAACAAGTATGTCAACTGTCACTCACAATAGTGCATGTGAATCCACTTAAACAGCTCACTGATGACTTTGTAAGTTTTTATTCCAGGACCTAAATGTGTCCTTCTTTGAATGATAGTGTGCAGAGTAATGCTTTGCTCCTGCTGTGCAAAGGTGCAAAATACCATATGCTAAAATGTTGGTTTGTGAACCTTGGTTTCAAAATGACACTCGCTGCACTAAAACCACAATTAGTTATGAAACCGACATTCAAAGACAAAATAATAACTAGCAAAGAAAGGTGTGAGAGTGTGAAGCTGTGACGAAAAAAAGAGCCATGTAAGGCTGCTACAGTCAGCTACATGCATAAAAAACAAAAAAAACTCTGCAAGATAACAGGTTATAAATGTTAGCAGCTGGCTGTTGTGGCTTTTACTTCCTATCTTCACTTCTCATAAAAAATGAGCTCGAGGGACAAAAAAAATGTAAGAGGCGTGAGATAATAGAGGTAGAGTGAGAGACAAGACGAAAGACAGGCAGACCAGCCTGAGAGAGTGAAGAGGGTGTTTAATATAAAGAAAGGCCAGTTGAACTGTGAGGAGGAGCGGGCACTTCGAAAGAGATTTGAAAACGAGAAGTGTACAGAACACATGACTGACGGGAAAGGTAAAGATGGCAAACGAACTCTTGAAGGGCAGTAGTTGTATAATGCAGTATGTAACTCAAATTTCTAAACACATTTCAGTTTGATGGATGAAAAAGATAGCAGAGTGCTGCACTATCCTGTTCACATACAGCACATCTAAGCTGTGGAGGATCTCCTACGGAGCATATGTTCATGGTGAGTGTTCTTCCTTAATCCCAACAGCTGTGTGTACCATCACAGAACGTGCATGTACGAGGGCGTGAGCATGTGTTCTTTGTTTAATGACATGGAAATTAGAATTAATACCTTCAACCAGCACAGGAGTAGATTAAATTAGTCACAACTCTAGTTAAAAACTGAATCTGTGAGAATAGATTTGTTGCTCCGAAGGAAACTTGTACATTCTGGACCTTTACATGGCGCTACATAAACTATTCTACTACAGATGTGTGAACTTTTAAACTACTATCCACATTATTCATCTGACTGCACATTTCTCAGAACTTTCTCAAGTGCTGTTTCACAGTCAGGTCAGTCATATTGTAGCTGCTTATTTTGGTATTTGTTCAGCAAAAAAAAAAAAAAAAAAAAATACAATGAACTGACTGATCTTTTTCTTTTTCTTTCTCAGAGCCTCTAACATCTTACTGGCCATCTTATATACCTCTTCTTTCTCCTGCAGTCTTCTCCTCTCTCCTGTCCGATGACATCCTTCTTCTCCACCAGCTCTCTCCCCCCTGTTTCCTCTCCCCACTCCATCTCCACCTCCACCTCTTCAGTTGTCAGCACCAACCAGACTACTCTGTGTACATTTGAAGACTCTGCCCTCCGTCTGCCTCTGGCAGTCATATATTCCCTGTTTTTCCTCTTTGGGCTTGCAGGTAACCTCTATGCCCTCTGGGTCTTTCTTTTTCTACATTCAAAACGCAATTCAGTGTGGGTGTTCCTCATCAACTGTGCTGTGGCTGATCTGGTCCTCCTAGCATGTCTGCCCTTCAGGATTTTCTACCACGTTAACGGAAACAAGTGGGTGCTGGGATCTGTGGCCTGCAAGATGGTGGGGAATCTGTTTTACATGAACATGTACATTAGTATTACACTGTTGGTGCTCATCAGCTTGGATCGATATTTGAGGTTAAAGGGGAGAAGTAGAGAACGACGAGGCATGACAGTGACATTTCGCGGGCACAAATGGCCGTGGAGCAAGGTGGCGTGCGGGGCTCTGTGGGGTCTGTCACTGTTAGCGCTGACGCCCATGATCGCCACGGCAGAGGATAAAGATTATAGTGACAAATGCTTCCAGTTCAAGTCGCGTAGGGGCAAAGCAAAAGGGAAAGCCTACTTCAACGCAGTGCTGGTGATCTTTTTCTGGCTCGTTTTCATCATGCTGGTGGTCTCCTATGTGAAGATTGCTTTGCAGCTGCTGAGGACATCACGCAACCAGCCACACTTTCCCAATGCCCAGAAATACGAAAGGACCGCCAAGAAAACCTTCTTTGTCCTCTTACTGTTCACTGTCTGCTTCGCACCCTACCATGCCTTCCGCCCTGTTTACATCCTCTCACAGCTCAGTGGAAATGTAACTTGTGAATACCTGCAACAGCTGGATCGAATAAATGAGGTGATGCTCCTATTTTCGGCCTTCAATAGCTGTTTGGATCCTGTCATGTACTTTCTGGTGTCTGGCTCAGCGCGCAAAGCTGCCGTCCAGGCCCTTGGAAACGGAATTGCCAACCGGCTTGACTTCCTAAACAATGCAACATCCTACAGCTCGACAACAGAATTCAGACGGGCATCTGTGCCTATGGCTTACCAAACACCCACTCCGTCACTCCCGGAGCAAGTATCTGTGTCCTTAACTCCACCCCTCACTGCATAGGACTGGACATGCACACACCTACAGGCCTACAGTGATCGCAAATAATGTGAGCCATTCGATTCTTAAAAAAATATTTTTTTTTTTTTTTGGGCACTGAGATATTCTTAATGTTAGCTTCCAAGTATATGTACTGTGTTTGTAGTTTAATGCCAGAGTGAAAGACAATGCAATGCAACAATGTCTGAGGAGATTCACTTCAGTGACAACTGTGACAGCACTCTTTTTTTAAGACTTTCACATCACTGAGTTTTACAGTGTATCTGAAACAAGTCAATTTATGATTTGGCAATGATGGTTTGATTGTATCTGATGAGCAATGTTAACATGTATTGAAAAAAATTAAAAAAAAAAACCCAAAAAACTGCAGTACTATGATCCCATCTCTTAAGGATAACTTGTCACTTTGACTAAACCTTCCTAGATTGTGTTAGAAGCCACCCGTCTGGCATTCCAAGCAAGGCAAATCAAACATCAGCAATAATGTGTGACTACAATTTTCACCCTGGCATGAGCCACCAGCACACACAGCTATTAGTTTAACTCTTAAAACAAAGCTGTGTTGATCCCTTTGGGGGACTGTTGTAAAATGGCTGGTGTGTGGATCAGCGGCCTGGTTCAGTGCTGCTCCATCTGGTCTGGTGGTGTTTGTCACTTGTGTTAGATGGCTAATCCTCTTGGAATCACCGGTTGATGCTAATCTGACTATAAGTACTCTTACAGAGCTGGGCAAGCATGACACACTAGTTTGCAAAGAAGGGGGGAGGTGTTCCAGGGGCTTTGACTAAAAAAATGTTTGTTTTAAGAGGCACAAAATCAGTAGAAGTGATAGTAATGTAGATAGTACATAGTAGATAGTAGATAGTAATGTCTTTGAACTTTATCTCCAAGCACCTCATCTTCTCAGAGCAGAAGAATTAGTGCTTACTGCAAAAAGCGTTTTTAAGTGCCTTAGTCTGAGACAGTTCTCACCTTTACATCCCGATGAATCACATTGTTGTCATGACAGTATCGAAGTGCCTCCAAAATCTGCCTCATGTAGTGGCTACGAAGACAGGAAACCGACAAGATGGAGGTTATTGAGTGCATCCACAAATTATCATTTATTTCCAGTTTTATTAACATCTAACAAGATCAGTACCACGCAGAGTTTCCACTCTGTGTGTCCTACCTGGCCACTGCTTCGCTGTATACAAACCCAGCATCAGCTCTCTTCACTATCTCAAAGCACAGGTCTGCCCCATCCATACTGACAACAAAGCCAGAGAGAGGAACAGAGAATTAGGCTTACACAGACATAATGTGGCAACACTGCAAATGTTGTTTAAAACTGTGTCAGGAAGCAACTTTACGACCCCGCTCCCTCAAAGATCTGCTCATGGAAATTAAGTGCAGCTGCAGGTTTCAGCCTGTAGAGGACACTCACTATGCATATTGAATGAAATATGGAGAATTCAGATTGCAATGAAATGTCACGACTTGGACCCATATCAATCAATAGCAAACTTAACGCCCAAATATACTGTTGTTCAGTATATTACACTGTACTAAACTACACTGTCCAGGATCAGAAACAAAAAAGTCATGATTGATGTGGTCGTTTTGTTAAGACTTTTTTTTTCATAGACTTGACAGAAAATGTACTATATTTTAGTATATATCGTTATCATGGTATCAAATTATCCATATCATGACAGAGGATTTCTTTCCTATATCGCCCAGCCCTACTCCAAGTCAATCTATTTTTTTAATCCAGATCACTAATTTATGCTAAAAAAAAAAGAACAAAAAAACAACAAATGCCTAAATCAACGTCACATCTTTTGCGAAATATACAGCTTAATAACCTCTCATTTATGCATGCATAGTGCTTCACACGTTTAACACTTAATGTCATATTTTCTTTCCTTCAATGTTGCCCTATAAGACTGCAACCCGTGAAGTGAGGGGGCTGGTAGTGTTGGCGATTAAGTGTGAAATGACCAGCAGCAACCATCTGCCAACTGCTGGTAAATTAAGTCTATGGCACTGATACATTTGTGTACTTTCCAGCCACTTTGTTAAGTAACCACAGGTCAGGTCAACGTTTGTGAGGCTCCTCAGCAGCTCCGCTGGTGAATATGACAGGTATTTCCTGCCCTGGGCTAAGACCAAGTAAAAGGTACGAAATCAAAGAGTACAACACAGACTTACAACTCAAAGACCATGTAGAGCATGCCATCAGAGCTGTAGGTCTCCAGCAGCTCCACGATGTGGGGGTGTTTCAGCATGTGGCAGATGCTGGCCTCCCGCTTCAAATCTAGAAGATGAAAATTAGTCACATTCAACAACTACTAAGTCCAGCATGGTTATAGTTCATTAGTGAATTCTATCTAAATTCCATTCCACCCAATTTTTTCAAGTATTACTGTTGGTATAACAGTAACTGTAATTTAAATATATGGCTATATTACTTTGGCGATGAACTTAATCCCCAAATTTGGAATCAGATAAAAACTACACATATGATAGATGGACATGTTGGTGCGACAGAATAAGATGCAGAGGACAGGGCAAGATGGAGAAGGACGATTCGCTGTGGCAACTTCTAGAAAAGCTTGGTGAAGCCAAAAGACCAGGAAGAATTCTTACTAGATATAGCTCAATGTCAATGTAAATTGAAATCTGTCTATTGCCTTATTCAAAGACTATGAATTGAGTTGAATTGTGCCTGTTTTTCTATGAATCTCCTTTCAGGGACATGTGACATTTTCAGACCACTTCCTTTATTTGGGGAGTACGCGCTATGAAATGTCAACACTGTGTAATAGATGTGGTTTTGTGACACAAGATAAAAAGCTATAATGTGGAACCAACTATGATGAAAATGCACCAAATCCTCGTTTTGTTCCTCGACCTCACCACCAGAGGGAGTTAGAGTGTTTCATGTACTGACTCAGTGAATCTAATCATTGTAGAGACTGACAAAATAAGATGATTTCATTCCTATGTTTCATATATGAATATTTTTTTAATTGCACTGTCAAATGAAGGTCTGGCTTGCACTGATCAACAGCCTCTCCCTTTTATTAACAATATATCTAAAACCTTTGAGGATTACACCCTCACTTCCTCATCTTTGGACTGCCTCCTTCAAGAAGACAATACTGATGGGAAAACACTGTAAAAAGGAGTGGATATCCTCTCTGTGAACAAAAGGAAACACTAATGTGAATGACCAACAACTGGTAGGAAAAGCATTAAGACATGAACGCAGCCTGCAGCCAGGCCTGAAACGGCTTATAATGTGCTGTTGTTGAGCTCATCGCGCCATAAAAACCTAATTTACACACTCCACTCCTCATCTGAGGGTCTACTGACATCTGTGCGAGCGAGCATTTTTTTGTGTCATTACAGACCAGTGTCATTATGCAATAGAGAGAAATGGCACCCTGTCCCCACCACAGAGCCCCCTTTCTGATGTTCCTTTGCTTTCATCGTTTGTCTTCTCTCCACTTTATACTGGTCCTCGGCCCATTTCACCCACTATCTATTCTTTAACTTAACAATGCTGCCCAGTGTCTGCACGATAATAAGGAAACAACTCAGACGGAGGGAGAGATCCGGAAAGGCCTGAAAAAAAGTCTGAATGAAAGCAATGCCATTCATGGGCCTATTCCAAATCTTGTTTTTTTTATACAGAAAGCTCTGTAATGCAATGCTAAATAATTTCCCCTGATTTGTGAGCATAGTTTTGAGGAAAATGTCTTGCCATTTGCATTGGAGGCAATCTCCAGGGCTTATAAGAATTGCACTAAGATGTCAAAAATGTTTGGACACGCACTGGTATTAAGTCTGTCTGGGACACAGATCAATGACGTTTCCTCTACTGTAACTACCTGCTGTATATTTGTAATGCACACTGAGCTATTGTATTTTCCTCTGATCTCCACCCCCATAAAGCTTTAAGCTTTAGTGAGTTCACACTAGTTCACTCGCTATATTCATCCTCATTAAGTTTGACAATCCAGACATTCATTTGCTGTTTTTGTTCAATACTCCCATACTCCTGATTACGCCATTAATCACGTATTTCCTCAGATGTATTCAGACATAACTGAATGTTTGTTACTCAGCTTGTAGCAGTCCTACGTCTTTTTCCTACTCGCATTTATGCTGCTGCACCTTCTTTCTTAATAAGCTAAGCTCTGTTCGTTCAGGAAAACACTCACTGAAATTGGCCACACTTCAGTAAAGCACCTTGACACCTTTACTGGTCCTTTGCATATTTCTTCTCGAGACTTTTTAAAAATGTCAGAAAAGCAGGAGTTTCTGCTAGAAGTTCAATGTTTTTCATGTTTTAGGGTTTCATTTAAATGTACACAAATAATAACGTTTAATATGTAGAATAGGGCTATATCTGCTTTTTGAATGTCATAAACTGTCCATGGGAAAATTGATATTTGAAAAAATACAATCTGGAGTATAGCACAGATGAGCACGACTATTCGAATACTCTGACGTTATTATTCAAGTAGTGTTATACTATTTGTGTAGCTACAACTGCTGAAATGAATCCATGTCAAGTGTTCAATGGCAGCCATGGGCAGGAGAAGTGAGGCTTTAAACTTCGAAATAAAATATATGGCGTTAAACTTATGGGAATACTAGTTTGATGTTTAACCACATTCAATTAAAGCACAAGAAGTAACCATATACAATATTATCTACTACTCTCAAACATGACAACTGCAATCAACAATGTGTGCAGTATCATTAAAAACATATGCCAGTTGACAAAGTTGATCAGCAGAAATAACCAAAATTTCAAGAAATGCACTGTTTAAACCTATCAAATGTCATTATTACTGAAATTGATTATTTGTTGCACAAAAAAGAAAGAATTCTGGCTCTAGAAGTGTGACATTTTTTTTGTACTTTGTGTATTTTGGTACACAATATAAAAATATATA
>KV751369.1:1469004-1504632 GCA_001698575.1 Mola mola | reverse complement strand
AGTTACAACTAACAATTATTTTTTTTAATCATCTATCTAAAGCAAAAAAATCTATTAAATAACTTTATAAATTCTTACTTAGGTATTGTTTTTCCCTGGACCTTCATACAAACCTGCAAGTATTGGCACACATTCCAAGCCACACTATTATCACTATTATGCTGAAGCACAAGGAATGAGATTTGTCTGGGACAAAGAGACACTGAAAGCTGAGACATTGGCACATTTTCTGTCTCCTAAGCCCACGGTGTCTTACAAAACACACAAACAACCCTGCCATGTTACAGCTGTCTTCACGTCTACAATTCTCAGAAGCTGAATTAATGCTGCATGAGTTTCTCCGTCACATAAGACAGAGAAACTCAGGCATGTACAGCTTACTGGAAGTTGTGAACATTAATGGGCATTATTCTAACTGAATCAGCAAATGAACTTGCCTGACAACATCAGTGTCAAATCAACAGTGAAACTTATCCAGCTGAAGCATCTGTGCCTGTTGTAAGTGGGAGCTGCAGCTGATTTGCTCTCAGATTTGTCTCTCACATCTGCTGTAATGATTAACCCATGCAAACAAACGTGGGCGGCCTGTGCGCGCTGTGGGCTGAGACAACCGTAAAACACAACACAGTTCCCTGCAGAGTCTGCAGCAATCCTGCTGATGATCTGACAGCCCCACTGACCTTTGCCCTGCTGGGTTGATGTGCTGTAGCAGCTGTGTTTCCTATTAAAAAGAGGACCTCAGATGTGCTTGCTTCTCAGATACACGAAGGAGCATGTGACACCCCCATTCCAACCTTTCGATAGCTTCACGTGTGTGTTTGATGAGTGAAGGTTTGGGGCAGATAAGTATTTCAGTGAGAGAACAGCCATCTTGGTACTGATGTAATAAATGTCAATACATCTCATTACCACCGTTAAAGCAGTGAGGTGGGATCGGGTGAAACTGCCAGATTTTATGCATCAACCTCATTTGTAATCTTGGCTGTCAATTCAAAGGAGCTACAAGGAGAATCAATTCCTGAAGAGGGCTGGTTCTAAATTACAGTAGTGTACTGCCTGTTTAAGGGGGCTGAGGTTGCCATTTAATCTAGTAAACTAGAATTTAATTCATCTCAGCATCTACGAGACTAAAAAAGTTAAACAGCCATTCAGCGTAAGCGAAAATATGACTTTATGCATGTGTCTCAGTAAGAAAGTGGAGAGGCCGCACGCCATACTGACATCACAGCAGCTGTGCTGAGTGGGCTCATACAATACGCCCACACATGGCTCACATCCGACAGCGGCAGTCCTCAAACATCAGCCCAAAGTGGCAATCTTTACAGGCTGCTCCACTGCTTAGTTCAGCTGTCAGCTCTACATGTATGTCCATGACAGGACAGATATTATGTACATTTTAACATCCATGTTGACAAGGAGCCCAATTCCTACTCAGGTTTTCTCTCTCCCAAACAGAGACAGGACACATTTGTAGCTGCAGCCTCAAAATCACCAGTACTGCTCTCCTGAGAGGAACCATCTTTGCTTCACGCAGCATTTTGCTCTTTAGCTGTTTAAAAGCAACTAGCTTATTTCTTTCAGATAGTTTCTCCTAAAATTTGGGGACGTGGGGTGGGTTTATACAGCTGCAAGATACAGACACATCATTTGTATGAATTTCTCAGGTAGGTAAAGTTCTGGTGCTGTTATGGGCTTTTAATCTTTAGCCAAGTAAATTGCATCTCTCCACAACACTGATTACTTTCTAAAAACCATTAAAAACCTGCAATCTGCGATCCTCAATACTAACAAGACACACCATTTACGATAATCGAAAATGTGAGAACCATAGTGATATGTTATTAAATATTTAGTTGCTGCCAGAGGGTGGAATATTAATGGTTTAACGAGTAGTTAAAATGTTTTGCCATTTTAATTTCATAAAGCTTAGACAAAAAATGATTTTGAGCCAAATGATTGGGTGTCTCTGCTTGTGTCTGCTTGCTTTCAAAGGGAAGAAATTGTCTCTAAAAATAATTCGTTCCAACAGAAAGCTTTTCAGATAAGTGCCGTTTACCCCGCTGTCCAAATTCAGCTGAAGAGCAAAGCTGTTAATCAACCCGTTTGACAACAGAAGTTCACTGCTGTTCAACTGCAGTCTGTGAATTCATAGCAACAATAATACAGGCTGCTTCCTTATGTAAATCAGTGAAAAAAAAACAAAACCTTTGAATATCAGTATGGGAAATTAGTATTCGTGTTGAAATTTAGAGAAGAGATACCCTCTGGAGGTCCTAAACACCAGAAGAAAATACTTTCCTATACATAAGCCGGAAGACAATCCAGGTTTGTTTAACCAATCTATTGAGTCTGGTCTAGTCTTTCTAAGAAAGCTTCAACTTTACACCAGTTATTCACAACTATTGATCTGCTGTGTGTGGGCAGTTCAAAAGAACATATTCTGCACAGGGACAAGACGGTTCAAACGGAACTACTTAGAGAAAAAATAAATAAATAAATAAATAAGATTACTATACTGCAAAAGCTAGGCATGGTTCTACACAGCACCACAAACTTAGCAGAACATTCAAGCCAAGGATAAGCTGACAAAATTACTATTTAATGAACAAACACTACTGTCTCCTGACCCTTCTACAAAACAGATGGGAAGATGACACATTCAGTAATGTCATAGTTTGTTGATCCCAGCAGGAGTTTGGTTTTCAGTGCTTTAGGACACCAGAGCCGAGTGGATGTCTGCCAATTTAGGGGCGTGAATCCTTCGTTTTCCAGATGAACAACGTTCTCTCCAAATTCCATTTACATAAGCAAGGGGGACAAAAATAATAGAAGAATGTTGTTAGATATAAAAACAGAACAAACACCAGCAAGGTTAATATTAATACAGAGATGAATTTATACATATGTTCACCACATAAACAAAAAAATAACATTAGCCCTTTTTACACACTGATTGCACAGTATTGTCTCTGACCCTTCTCCACACTGCAGGCTGAAAGCGTTAAAAAAAAGAGGCATGACAAGGAACACAGCAGTGTCAGAGTTTAGTATGACGTTTTACACGCATGACGAGCAGCACTTTGTTAACAGTGGAATAATATGGTATTAACAAAGTATGTGAAGTAGCTCCAAACCCTATTCTCTCTAGAATGTGAGGGGCAACAGAGGCACAACTCCACAGTTCCAGCCTTTCTAAAATGATCATTTGTGGCTCAATTCCAACCTTGTTTTGCTGTTAATTTCATACGTTAGAATTCTGGAAAACAAGAAGAGCAAGAAAGGCACTCAGGAAAGACCAAACATTCAACAAAGCCCAACACCCCCCTTAAAATTCCTTTTATCTGAATTTGCACCTAAATTGAATGCGCTCTTTGTTGGCCTGGCCACTCACCAAGTCTTGTAGACTTCGATTCAGTAGTTTTTCGGTATAAGGCTACTAACAATTTAACAAACATCAGACAAACGTTTAGAGAAAGAGTCTAGAAAATGTCAAAAAGAAGTGTAAAGTAGACTTCAAACTCATTAAAAAAATATGCAAAAAAGGAAGAAATATATACATTTTAGTTTCAAACACTAAAAAGTTCTGAATAATCTGTTTCACAAAGTTTCACATTGTGTTGATACACATATCAAAAACCAAAAAAAAAAAAAAAAAAAAAAAAAAGATAAAACACATGTAAAACGTAATATAAACATAGCCTGGTCTTTCTACAGCAAAGCATTTAATGTATGATGCTAAAGATCGCATCTATTTTCATGAGAACTATCTAACAATCAACGGATAGGATTTGAAGCACTGCAGCTTTAAATGTCCAAGCAATTTCATTACCCAACACAGAATAAGCCAGAGGACTGATCACTTCAATGCTTTTATAGCGAGCTGCGCATCCAAATATTCTTGGCTCTAATGAGGACCCCAGGGCTGAAACAAAGAGCACTGTGACTCCAATATTGCTGCTCAACAACCTATCCTATTCAAACAGAATCATTACCAACAGATATGGATTAAATTGCTTTGATGCTTTGCCAACACCTCAACTAGAGCTGAAATCTCAAAAACAGCCCTGTGGTCAGTGCTTTATGTTCACATCATCACATATTTGTAAGCCACAAACAATGAGTACACAACGGCCAGCATAAGCCGGTTCGATAGGGAGCGGTATCTTTCACCAGAGTTAATCCAGTCAGAGGTCGTACTGACACCTGACCGTTCTGATCTTTTGCTATTGCAAGAGCAACAGCGTAACCACAAGAGAGCTGAATGAACCTTTACATGCATGAGCTGTAACATCAGACAGTCCACGTGTCTCCTCATAGCAATGTAGATAAACATATTCAACCCTTGTTGTTGGTGCCATGCAACTCTAGGCTCCGGGTGAAACAGGGGTCTGACTTGTTAAAGGTTAAAATATTTCTTATTTGATTTTCAATTCTTAATAGATATGAATAATGACTAAGAATAAGGAAATAATGCTGTGGAAAGGCGGTTAATAATAAGCCCTTCCTGGTACATTTGTTGAACACTCTTTAAGTCTAAGGTCTATGAAGGAGCTCATCAACAGAAACAGACAATACAGAGTACATAAGTTCACAAAAACAAAGAGTCTTCAAAAGAAATTCCTACCCGTCTTTTAATAGAAATCAGCTTATTTTTGCTGAAGTGGAATCTTTTCGGATTCCACTTCATAGGAGATGATTATTAGACAGTGACGGCTTCTTCAGTGCCCTTAATCCCACCCAGCCAGGCTACTCTTCTCTGACACAAGCTGATCAGAGACAATAATAGACGCTTCTCTGTGCAACAATAGGAGTCTGAAGCAGGGGCAGACTGGATAATAGGGTTTATGTAAATGTTTGAAAGAAGTTGTGGTTAAAGGTCAACAAGAGACACTCAAAAACGCAAAGTTCCTTAACAATGTAAGACAGCTTATGAGCTAAAAGATAATAACAATTGCCTTGGTGTCAGCTTTTCAAAACAGTTCAAACAAGCCGTTCATGTTAGTTAGACACTTGGAAAGTAGCAGATAAGTCTCAGGGTGAGCCAAAAAACAAACTGCATCTCCAAAGGCTGGCTACAGAAAAAAAAAACGTGTATAAACTAGTGCATATTACAAATACTGAAACTGCAGGTTTTCACTTAGTCTTGCCACGCGCTGAGCAAATAATAGCCAATCATACTTTAGCGTAATCAGGTGACCAGTGCCATTCAATGCATGCTTCTCGACACACCCCTGGGCATTCTCCATATGCACCAAAACAACCATATTTCCTCACACAACAAAGTCCAGGTCAAAAATAGGAGCAGGCGGTATCCTTGAATCAGAAAAGGTAACAGGTTTCCTCTGGCCACAAAGCATTTTCATTTTTTTTAATCCTATTTAACAGCACCAGGTATCAGTTGTCTGCCATGTTGTCCACTACCTAGAGTGGGGCTGACAGTTAAACATGAGGTTAAAAACTAAGAATGCAGAGTGCTGCATTCAGTGTCTGCTGGCATTATTTATATCCTCAGGGCCATCCCATTCCCAACTCCACTTGTCTTCATTGATCTGCCTCTACTTCCCTTCCCCTCCCACTTCAGGTCGAAGGGAAAATGATCCTCCCCTTATTCCTGCGACACATCCCAAGACACCAGGACTCACCATACTTGAGCCATCAACCGTAGTTTCACAGAACCGGCAGGCTAAAAGGGATTTTTCTGGTCTTTTCTGTGACATACATGTGGGATCTTACCTCTTTATTAAAGCTTACAATGAACTACACACTATTGTTCCCTCATGCTTTTCACCTCTATTGACCTGTCTGGACTGTGTGACCATACCACACACTCAAGAAGGTTTTTTTAAATACTGTACTACCTTGTAGCTACAAGGAGTACCTATTCACCTCTACAGATGCATATGTGGTTCTCCATGCAGGATCTCCAAGCAATGGCATGTAGCTTGACAGCAGGGATACATTAATTTATGGGCTCAATATGGGCCTACACTGATGTGGGTGGGTGGTATCAGTGTATCAGTAAGGGATGTACAAATTCACTCAACTCACAATGTAATAAAATTCACGATTTTCCATGATTTTTTTCTCTCCAAAATGAGATTTGAGACAAATTATAAATGGAAAAAAAAAATGTCCTTATCATTACTCAGATGAGGAAAAAAAAAAATACTGCAATTTTTCTTTTTTCTTATAACAAATTAAAGAATCCTTTTTCCCTTGAAAGAGAGGGAGGTTAAAAACTTTACAAACTGTAAAATCATGCACATTTTCTTTCCTTTGTAAATAATTAAAAAAAACAAAAAAAACACACATCTTCTGTCTTACAGCTGGGACTTGTAACTTCTGTGACTCAAACATGAAACTTCTAAAGCATCTTTGCTCCCCCTCCCCTCCCTGGGTTTGCTCGGCATCTCCATCCCATGCTTTTTAAGATAGTCATCTTGACATGTTGGTAGCAGCTTCCTGGTCCTACCATGGCAATCCAAACTGCTTTCCTTCTGCCTTGCTTCTTTCATCGAAATGACACACAGTAAATAGCGTCAGCATCATCTGCTAGAGCGTGTATCACGACTTATTTAACAACTCCACTATCTTCGTGAATGACATAATTTGATAGATTTTAAAATTTGGCTCATACTACACTTTTACATCCCTTGTTGGTAAATATGGTGGCATTCACTGATACAAGTGGCCACTAATAATCTTTTGTTTCTTATCAATTTTTGCACTGATTACATCTGCTGTTCTACATTGGGCTGCAGCTTTTAAGATCTCCTCTGATGAAAATCATGTGTTTTGACCTCAGTAACATGTCTATATGGTCATGACGACTGAGGTGTTTTTTTTTTTGTAAAGAGTTTTAAGCTCTTTTACAAAAAAAACAGTTAAAGAACAAATCTTGGCAACTTGTGGGGACGGGGGTGGGGCACAATGTTGCAGAATTTCAGTTCAGTTATTTTTCATAACAGAATTTCTTTTTGTCTTTGTTAACAAACGGTATCAGTATCGGTATCAGTTATCCAAATTCAAAAACAGCTGTATCCTTACTTGAGAGTGCTACAATGAAATTCTGGCATCTATCACGTCTATCACACATTATAAACCAAACTCTGGTCATATAAAGGCAAGTTACAGTGGATAAAGTAAATTTAATATTTTACCAAGACTTGGGTAAAATAAATTCAAATGGCACTTTTTTTTTTTTAACATTTACACAATCTTTCCACTTCTTTGTGTTTGCTACCCCAGATTATTTGCATAACTAAATTAAACCACAAAACTTGTACAGTTTGCAACGCTTTTGCACCAAATGCCACCAGCGGCTCCCTGTATCGGTAAAGAGGACGCCAAGGTAGTTGTCTCAGACCAACCATCAATTAGTAATCAAGACAACAGGAAGTCTCAGGACTAAGGACATGGCTTGAGTGTCTGCAGAGAGCATGCCTAGTTCCCATAAAACAAGCTTAATCGACCCTTCGAACTCCAATGAGTTTAGCTTGCAAGGGGGAGGGGACTGCCTGGTAGATCAGGCATGCAATGAGCCTGTCAGCTTTCCAGCCTCAGCTCCAGGAGTTAAGAAGCCATCTCTAGCCGCATATAAGTAACATGCATTTTGGGGATTTTTTTTTTAAAATTTATGCCACCTTCAATCTTTGAATATCTTGGCTTCTCTCACTTTATTTGAAGAGCTCATCGAAAAAGCTATCATCTGACACTGTCAATGAGTGTTTAATCAGCTTGTGCATATGCCTCTTGCTACGTGCAAGTCCAGCTACTGTCAAACAGGAAGATTAGGAGAAGGAAAATCCTGTCTGTAGACATCCTAGATGTGCAGCCAGATGATTCTTCCACGTGTCCTGAATTTCAAATCCCAAACGCCACTGTCAGCTTAAAAATAACAATTCATTTCTCTGCCAGCTGCAATAAATCACATTAATGTAGATATATAACTGTATGCTGAAGTTTATTCTATTTGTTTTTTAACACCATACTGATCAGTCCTGCACAATCTGTAATCAAAGTCTGTATTACCCATTCTGACTTAACCATGCAAATTCACAGTCCTGCATGGAGGTCAGGGTGTCAGACACAGTCATCCACATCTCTTTGGATATTAGGGAATTATGTGTATGTAATGCATGTAAGTGTGAGGTGGCACTGCTCTTTGACAAGTGTCTTCACCTCACCCGAACCAGTGAACTTTCCCCTTGGAAAAAAAAACAAAACACAAAACTACCCATTCATTACAAGACCCGGCCAAATTAAGCATGGCAAGGAGAAAAAAAATACTGTACAACAGTCAGAAACCAGCAAACAAGGGTCGTGTTTAATGATGATACTTACTTGCCAATCACCTCGCACAGCTCGTAGACATCCTCGAATAGCACGTCGTCGTCCGCCATGGTCATTCAGGTAAACGGGGATGCTCTTCTCGAGATATCCCACCCACACTGGTCACAGATGAATCAATGGAAACGTCTTTTATCAACAGAGGAGGTTGCTAATGAGCCAGGCTGCACACTCCTGGTAATTCAAAATATCAGTGACGGGAAAACCAGCGGCCACCCAACGGTCCAAGCTAGCCGACTAGCCACATTAGCTGGTGTCCAAGACTGTCACTCCGCGGCCCCACCTTCGCTTGAGCTACTCTCCCGGTAGGGTGGCTAGCCAGCGAGCTTGCTAAACAGTCACCACAGAGCGGACCCCGGGGTGTGGAGATTTCCTCGCTCCTCGTTTGCAGAAAAACACCCCTCTTTGCATGCCTCGGGTTTGAATCTTACTGTCGGCGGGTTCTGCCAGACAACAGGACTCCCTCAGCAGCACCCACGGACACTTCGTCAAAGATGCTCCCGTCACCGCAAGCTAACTGGGACCTCGAAAATGAATTTGCTAGCTGGATTTAATAGACGCTAGCTGTCGATGGAATAACCGGTCTGCTCGCACCGTTATTGCGCCGTGCACGCCCAGTGTCTCACAGATGGCTTATCCCACAAAAACGTAATATGATCAGGCTGCAATACGCTTCAGCTTCCCGAGCCCGAAGGAAAGACCTTCGCGTGCATGTCGACGACTATTATGCTGCATACACCGCCTATGTGTGAGAATATTGAGATTCTATCGTATTCCAACCGAATTCAATACAGCCAACCCTTCGTCCACCGTTGCTCTAGTTCCTACGATGGCTCAGATGCTGGCTGGCTTTGACTGGCTGCTCCTCCGACTTCCAGAAATGCCAGGCTCCTCCCTCTATCGTCCAAGAAACTGGCGTGACCGGAGCCCAAATGGCCCGGGAGAGCGGAGCCCACGTTCGTATTTTAAAAATGGCTCGATCCAAAATGGCGCAGGGTAAAGGAGTCCTATTGAGGCACAGTTTCCTAATCTCCTCCATCAATTGCATCCAGTCTATCCCGCACAAGCGGCGGCCATAAAAAAAAAAACCCCATCACCTTACGTCAGCCTTTCCTCTTCTTATCTCCATCCTTTTAAAATGCAGGTTATTCATCGTCGCGTGACAGCAATTGCGTAATATTCAAATATTGTCTATCGTGTTTGAACTGATGCGTTTTCTCAGACAGACTATAAAAAGATAAGATTGAATATTCCAGTGATTCCCAAATTCCCATGGGTCCATAGGGAGGTTCCTCAGCAAAATGACGAATATCATACTGTACATTCAATGGGATGGTGATACCTACGGTGATGAAGACACTAGGATCCTCTGCTTTACACACTGGGATTTGTGCGACTTTTTTTTTTTTTTTTTTTTTTTGCAAATTTCAGGCTTTTTCTCACATCGAATGTGTAACATTTTGGCAAATGGCACTGGGGATCCGCGCTCGTGGTGAGCAGCGTTCAATAACGTAAGGATTAAGTTGCTTTGCCTTCATGCAATCCTCCTGCAGGTGCGGGAGTTCCTCAGTGCAGGTGGCAGGTGCATGTCCGCAGGTGGACCGTTCTCAGGTGTGGTGAGACAAGCACCGAGGCGTGTTGATGATGCCCCCTGGAGGTGATGAAAGGAATCGTACACATCCCACTGCTCCATTTTGGAAAGTCGTGTGATGCAGTGCAGTAGCCTACATTTCATGACATCAAGCGGAGTTACTAAATTACACTTTTTAATAGCGGAGTGAAATTTCACCCTCTGTGCATTAAATAACACACAAAAAAATTAAAATCTGTTTATGATCAATTTACTGTAAGTAGCACTCCAAAGAATTCATCCAATATATTATTATTTTTAACTGTTATTTAACAGTGTGGTGTTTTTTTATGGAGAGTCCACATTTGCTCTACATGCAAACCTATATCATGAAATATATTTAAAAAAAAAAAAAAGAAAACTGTGCTCCTGGAAACTCTGGCCTATAGAGTATGTAAAATAAACCATTTTAATCATATATCATAATAATAATATATCTATAGTTGCTCTCAGTTGGAAAACAAAAATTTGAAAAATCGATTTTGAGCCCACAAAAAAAGTACCTCAAAGAAGGCACAGAAGTTCTCTCAAGCAGAAAGTTGAGCTCGTCCGTGCAAGACAGGAATGAACGTCGACGCTCGGTGCCACTAGGGGGCGCTGTTCTCTATTGCCACCCTCTGCAGTTTCCATGGCGCTGCATCCCTTCTGCTCACACATCATCACACAACACCCTCATTGGTTGGAGCCTACCAACAGCTACCGATAAGGCGATTGGCTGTTGATGTGGTCATCATACGTAGGCATTGCAGAGTACGTGCGACCGAACAGTCCCCCATTCAATGCACAAGTGCTTTTAAAACGTGCATAGGTTCATAGGGCAAATGGAAGAGCTGTAAATATGGAGCAGTTTAGATACATAAAAAGGAAAGAAGGAGAAGGCATGAAAATTGAGATACGTGGTAAAGGAAAAAAAAAAAAAAGAGCACAGTTTCCATGGTAACAGGGTGGGGCGCTTGTAAAACAGGCAGCGAGTGAATCCACACCACTAATACACATGCTTGTTCCTGTCACTTCTAAGGATGTTGCACTGACTTGCACTCATTCCCCAGAGATTTATTCTAACCTTAACCATTACACAAGAAAACATAACCAGGAACCAAAACTCCCTTCTAAAGAAAAATCTGTTGTAATGGTCACACTGCTATCTTTTTCTATATTTCCGAGCTGGTATATCTTTGGCAATAATAAATCTACAGCGTCATATTATATTAAAGAATTTACTCATTTTCTGTTCTGTAATGTGAAGCAAGCAACAACTGGCAATATCCCAACAAGATATAAAGAAAACAAACAAGGATAGCTGTTCAATGCAGAAAATGAGAGATTCCTTCTGTTCAATTTGTGCACAACTGAAGGGGCTAAAACTGGTATAGACTGGCGTCTAAAAATACACACAAAGTAACTTACAGACACCGAGCTTTAAATGAAACATACATTTAATAGCGTTTATGTACTGTGAAAATATATACCAATAGCAATTCTATCTCTCTCTCTGTCTCTCTCTCACTCTCACGTGGTATCCGTATTTATTTATTTTTACATTATTTTACAAAGATTAAAATTATAGTTTTGATTCGCTTTACTATTAACAAAAATGTTTTTAAAAAAGGATTGATTGATAAAGCAAAACCTCTCCTGCCCAAAAACACGCTTCGCGTTTCGAGTGATGTGATTGGCTGATTCTTACCGCGCAGACTCATGGGAAAGCGCGACGTTCAAATTTGCTTCCGGTTTTAATTCCGCTTCGGCCGGTACGCCAGACATGGAGCGGCAGCAAAGCAGGTAGGATTGTATCTATTTCCTATAAAAATTAACCTTTTAAATAAAAATATCCGCGTCCGAGACTACATAGAAAGCACAAATCGTGTTAGCATTGCGTTCCGGCCCCTTCTAGCGTGGGAACACATCCCGTTCCCGTCGGTGTCGAGGGACTGTGACGCACAATAACGTTAAACAATCGAGTAATTTAATGTTTTCTTGTTTTTTGTTTTTTTGGAATAAAGCGACTGGATACTATGGCATGCAAGACACTACTATGATATGCTTTTTACCTTAAATAGTCCCCTACTACATCAAATTGTGACATTTTATGATTGTTTGGTCCTCTTGTTTTCATAATAGTCTGACTCCAACGTATTCAGTACCAGGATAATATTTTCCTAAATGTTAGCAGCGCCTGGTTACTTGTATGCTTGATGCTGCTGCCCCCCCCAGGAGGGTAACCTTACTTTCACTGTGTTTATTATTTATTTCACTGGTTGATCCTATATAGAGCAATGTAATGGCTGCCTGGAACGGTATTGTGATGGTCTGTGTATGATCTCCAGTGTAAGGACTCCCACCAACAGTGATGTAGTTCAGAGGAGGAGTAAAAGTAAGAGCTACCGACTGTCCTACCGCAGCGGCTTAGGTGCTGCTTCACGGCTCTGCCCAACACCAGCATTGACAGCACGGAGACTCAACACCAGTAGGAAGGCTCCAAAGTCCCACAACATCACTGTGAGTCAATCCATGTTTCTATTCCAATAAATATATGCAATGATTAAGCATCACGCTCATTTCTGAAGGGGCAGGCAGAGAATGCTTATCTATATTGTGTTTTTCCCTCAAAGGAGAAAGTGAGCCCAGAGCATCTGGGCCTGCTGGTGAAAACCGAGTGGCAGCTGTCGTATGTCACTCCACTCTATCGGTTCAGACACACTCAGCTGAAGAGCTACTCCAGGCAACTCTCAGCGTTTATTGCTGCTGAGAAGCAGCAGGGGCTGGCGATTGAAGTGGAACGGCCACAGAGCAGCTTCAGAGTTTCCTTCTCTGTGGTGCAGGGGATGGTCGGGGCAGATGATGATGCCGAGTCCGTCCTCATGCAGGTAATCTAGAGATTCTGCAGAAGCAGAGAGATGCCTCTCAGCCTTATGTTGTTCACACATGGGCCTGCTACTAAGGCTTTTCATTATTAGCAATTAATCTGCTGTTTATTATGATGCATAATAGAATTGTTTAGTCTATAAAATGTCCAAAAAATGTGAAAAAGGCTCTTCCCAATTCCATTTTTGTTCAAAACCATGAATCGATTTTCAGAATATTTGGCAACTACTTATTGTTCTTGAACTAATCTGCCGAATAATCACGACAGCTCCACTCATGGCATACTGGTTCACAATAACTGATTCAAATCGTCAAAATAATCAGCAAATAACGGGTAATGGATGGATAGTATCATTGCAATCTCTCAATTTAGTGATGAGAGAAGCTAGAGGAAATGAGAAAGGAAACTTGTATCTGAATATATACATATATATCTATATATACACAGACACAAAACAGCCCTGAAACATGAAACAGCGCTACTCAAACTCACCAACGACCTCCTACTTCCCTCCGATTCTGGCTCCCTCACCATTCTCCTCTTCCTCGACCTCAGTGCAGCTTTCGATACCATCAATCACTCATCCTCCTCCGTCACCTGCAATCCATGGGCATCACCGATTCCGCACTCTCCTGGTTCAATGCCTACCTGTCTGACAGATTCCACTACATCTCCATCAATAACCATAAATCCCACACCTCCCCAGTCTCATACGGAGTCCCTCAAGGCTCGGTGTTTGGTCCCACTCTTTTCATCCTGTACATGCTCCCACTTGGTAACATCATCCGCCGCCATGGTCTACATTTTCATTGCTACGCCGACGATATACAGCTGTACATCTCTTCCAAAGCCATCACTCCCACCACTGTCTCCACTCTCACCGACTGCTTCACCGACATAAAAACCTGGATGAACAACAACTTCCTCAAACTGAACTGCAATAAAACGGAAATCATCATCTTTGGCCCAAAATCCCTCCTCCCCTCCTCCCACAACTACTCACTCTACACTTATGGTCACTCAGTCACTCCCTCCCCCCTGGCACAAAACCTCGGCATCATCATGGGCCCTACCCGTTCCTTCAAGTCGCACATCACCCACGCCACCAAAACATCTTTCTTCCACCTCTGTAACATTGCACGCCTTCGCCCCACCCTTTCCTCCTCAGCCGCTGAAACACTCATCCACACCTTCATCACCTCCAGACTAGACTACTGCAATAGCATCCTTCATGGTCCTCCAAAAACTACAATATGTTCAGAACTCAGCTGCCCGGTTGCTCACTCACTCCCGCTCCAGAGAACACATTACTCCCATCCTCCGTCACCTTCACTGACTCCCCATACAGCAACGCATCAACATCAAAATCCTCCTCATCACCTACAAAGCTTTGAACAATCTGGCCCCCTAATACCTCACTGATCTCCTCCATCGCCACTCCCCAACTGGCCGCCTCCGTTCTGCTGTCGCCAACCTTCTCACCCCAATCTCTAAGACCAAGTACCGCACCTTGGGGGACAGAGCCTTTGTCGCCCCAACCCTCAGGAACTCCCTGCCACTCAACATCGGGAACTCCGACACTCTCACTTCATTTAAAAGTCAACTGAAATCCCACCTCTTCAAGATCACCTACGACACCTGACCGTCCTCCTACACTCCACTATGTAAAGCGTCTTTGTGTACAGTGAAAAGCGCTATATAAATTTGATTTTATATATATATATGTATTTTTGTAAAATATTTTATCAGCATATTTAACTGGTGTGACCTTTAAAATAAGTGTAATTTGTTGAAATGGAGCGTAATTAATCATAACTAACACAAAAACAAACTAAATTCCAGCAATAAAAAAATAGAAAACAAATAATAGAAAATTCAAAAAAAATTTTAAGGGCGTGTTACTTTGCTGAATCCTCCACTGTTGATATATAGAGTTATCATACTTTGTAATATGAAAATGTAGTTTCGACACACATGTTCAGTATTAATACATTTTGAGTAAACGGTGAACCTTCACTGTGTTGGTTAGTTACTGAAACATGTTGTGTTTGCTGCCACCGAAGAGAAAAGCCCCTGTTCGTACAACATTACTATGAAAAAATTCCTCAAAAACAATTGTGAAACTGGATTGAGTCACACATAATGAGAAACTCAGATTTTTAGTTGCCATAGTTACAGTGATGAACTTCTAGAGTTTGTAGAACCACCATGTGCTTGATTTGTCTGCTGATTTCTGTAGTTTATGCTGATTGTTGGCTATTCACTTCACACGTGGACATGGTTAGAGCTTCAACTAATTACTTTCAATATCAATCTGCTGCTGCTGCTTCTGACTGGAACAGGCTCCAATGCTCCAAAAATTAGCTTTTCTCACTTTACCAGAGCCCAAAGTCACTTCTTCAAATGGCTTCTTTCATCAAAAAACAGTTCATAAAGAGCCAACTCTTTATTTCCTTTCATAATTGGCACAGAAAAGCAGCCTACCGTTGCATTTTAAGAAGCTGGAAGTAGCAATTATTTGAAATTTTGGCTTGGAAAATGGCAATTAATAGATTAAAAAAAAAAAAAAGTAGTTGGCAACTTGCTTGCTTTGCAGTCAATCTGCGAATAATCAACTAATCGAGGCGGCTCTGGATTTGGCACTCATCTACGTTAGTTTTTGTGTATTGTGTATCCCTTCCTCTAATTGTTCCCTCTCCTGCCACAGATTCATTCAAGGCCTCTGTTTGCTAGGCAGGATGAGCCTCAGCAACTAGTGTGGAAAGGCTGGCTCACCTGCGTCAACGGTAACCCTGAATACCTGCGCTCGCTCCCAAAAGACTTCACCTGCCTGCCGCTTTTAGGCAGCAGCGGCCCCGAGGCTCTCACCACTGTGGTCAAACTGTGGTTCCAGCAGACCTTCGACTGCTGCTTCGGCCACCTGGAGATCAGCCACACAAGCCTACAGTGGTTGGTGGCGTTGTGGACCAACTGTCACACAGAGTGCGGCATCCAGCACCTCAAAATGAACTGGACACTTCCGGTGGCACCACCGCTGCAGGTCACCTACACAGTGGACCCCCAGGACGCCTGGGTGCTGTGGAGCAGCGTGAGGAAGGATAAGTTGGAGGTGGAGGATGAGGAGGATAATGTTGATATTGACGAGGTGGTGAGGTTCATTCGCGGACTTAAGAGCCACTTCTACAGACACTTCCAGTTGGATCTGTCAGCAGGGTGCCTGACCCAAGTCTCCACAGCACTGGGGTCAGCCAAGCACAGTGGCAGGATCAAGGTACGGCCAGACTGCTCTTACATAAATATTTAAATCTTTTTGTGTGTGTGTGCGTGTGTGTGTAAACACAGGAAAAACTTAATAATTGCATTTCTGTTCCCTTTTGTTTTAGATTTCCAACAGCAGATACATGATCACCACCCTGATGCTACTGACAGAATGTGCCCTCCTCAAAATGCCCATTTGAGCACCAGAAGAAAGACTTTTTAACTCCACGAGGAAATACACTATCGCCACAGCTACATGCATTTGAAAGACTAACCCAGAAAGACTGGATTTTCATTTTTTTCCTAGCTTTTTCAAAGCATGAAATATAAAGGAATGTCTTCACAATATTCTCTTTGATGAAATCACAACATTTTCCAGATGTTTCCATGTCATTTTCCAGCAATGAACACAGGAAGGCTTGTGGCTTTAACTATCATGACTATTGAGGAAAATGCTCCAGGTCGTCAGTTTTGTTGCTTAGGTTCGACTCCATCTTGTAAATACTGTATTTTTTTAATTTTATTTTATCGCGTGCCCATCCGGGAGGAGACCCCGGGGCAGACCAAGGACACGCTAGAGAGATTCTATCTCTCGGCTGGCTTGGGAAGGTCTTGGTGTCCCCCTGGAGGCGTTGGTGGAAGTGGCCGGGGTGGGGAGCGTCTGGATCTCTCTTCTCACACTGTTGCTCCGACAACCCAGATAAGCAGCAGAAAATGAGACGAGACAAGCTTTTTAATATTCCTCTTTTTTTAATCAAATAAAATCTGTAAAGTATAGAGTGTGGTGTTAAACCTGAACACTTCAAACAAAGGTCTCCCGAGGAGCTGTAGCTTATACTGTTAATAGGCAAACAGAAAAAAAATTTTTTTAATATTTGTTCATTCCCAGTGTGTTGAAAAAAACTCCTCCTTGGTGGTTTTTGTCATGTGCAGTCAGACTTCTTGACAGTTTATTAGAGCCTCCGCAAAAAATATTGTTCTTTTTCATTAAAATACTACTGTACTAATAAAATACTAATAATTAAAATTAGAATACTAAATGTAAATACATCATTTTTTATTTTTGTAAGTCAAACTACTGAAAGGATCATCAAATCTTACAGGATTAATATAGGTAAGGGCCAATAAGGACAGAAGGACGAAGACTTGATATGCCATTTTTAATATATATTGCATTGTTATTAAAAACAAAATTTATTTTAAAAGACACCCAACAAATTTCATACAACTTGGGCTACAAAATAAATAGAAATAAAGTCTGAGCATATAAAATAACACTTGTAGACAGATCAAAACAAAAAAAACTTTACATCTGTAACGTTATGGTATATTGCACTGTTAGATAAAGGCAAAAAAAAAAAAAGCAGATTGTAACAAACTAGACTCGGCTCTGTCATGCTTCTATAAGGACAAGACTGTGCTTCTGTTTTGGTGTTTAGCTTGGGTACAGTGGACGCACATCCTGTCATTAAAGGGCATGCTGGAGGTGAGGAGTATGGGAAGATTGGGTCTATTTAAAACAAAGTGAATTACAATAATGTGTTAATCAATCACAGCTCCTCTCAGAAAGTAACTTCAATTCCCCAGCCAGAGTGAAACTAAAACTTTAAATGGCACATAAGCTTGCAAAACTTCACAGCTTTAGAAAATAAAATGCTTCCCAGCATTAGACCAGGGGGGATATTAACTTCCCATCTGCTGACTTCCATGTTCCTTACATAACGTTTACAACTGTGTTTGTATTTAGCTCTGAGAAGGTTTTTGCTTTATATTTAAAATGGCACCCCCACCAATCTGAGATCAGCATCCATCAGGCAAACCATAAGAGGATGAACAATCTTGGCTCAGGTTAGAGTTGATGGGGGGGGGGGAATCTGCTAGTTTGGGGCAACTTCACATATTAAGCAATGTAGCAAAGATCCCTTAGGGGTGCCACAAAAGAAGTCTTCACAGTATACTCAAAACAACACACACTAGCTTGACAATGTCCACTCAGTCCTCCCAAAAAGAGGGTAATTAACAAGGATTGTTTTAAACCGGAGGGTAGTTACCCAATTCAACATTACTGACACAATGATCATGCAATTAATGTTAAATATAATCCCATCCTCTGTTTAGTTCTTTAAAAGGTGAATGAATGCACAAGTGGGGCCGAGAAGTAAACAATAAATAGGAAGTTGACCTATGTGGCCATGTGATTTCCAGTAAGTGGCAGTGACGGCCTGTGCGGCAGATTTACGAGGCCAAGCCCAGGAAGAAGCCGCCGATGAACCCACTGGACAAGACAATGTTCCTTTTGAAAAAGTCTGTGGCCTGCGTAGGAGAGACGAGAAAACATGGTTGAACTGATGAAAGCAGCGTATTTGGTGGGAAAAAGATGAGTAAGCAAAGTCTGGATTGGTACATAAAGTTCAGTATGTCCCTTTAGTGTCTCTTGAGCTCACTTGTGTGTAGTATTGCTAGCTGTACACTAGAGGGCACTGTGGGCTTTCAAATTAACTCAGTCCCGCAGACAAACTAGCATGCACTCATTACTAATTACTTCAAATTTAAAATGTTGGGGGGGGGGGGGGGGGGGTTTTTTTTTTTTTTTATAAAAAAAAAGCAGTTATCAATTGACAGTAAGTTTTTTGGATAGAATTACATAATAGAAAATAGGCAAAAGCATTCAAGATAGAGCAAACATTTTAACAGGTACCTTTACCTCCTCAATCAATGTGTTTATTTCAGGGGCTGCTTTGTTTGCTTTCTTCTTCAGGTGCTTCTTTGCTTTGTTCACATCCTTCTCTACTTTCTTCCAGTCAACCCGCACATAGCCACTATGGTTAGCAATCTGTTGGAAAACAAACAAAAAAACAAACAGGCCCATGTTCAAATGTTTGCTGACGCTTTGAATTTAAAAAAAGGAAATATTTTTGCATTGTATGTTCCCATGAATAAGCAAGCTTTTATTTCACTGCACTGACATACTGATACTCTGGTCTTATCTGAGTTTCTGTCCTTCACCATCCACTGGTTTATGACTGACACAGAATCTGTGTTTGACTGACCTGTCTGTACATATGACGTATGTGTAATAGATAAATTATAATTACCACCTCACAGCTGTGTACCTCTGTGCACCAGTCAAGTTGCAGTGTACATTCATATCTGTCCAGACTCTTAAATAATGTAATACTGATACAGAGCTTTGTCACGTGGTGCGATGGGGTACAAGGCATTAAATGCAGCTCTTGCTGCACAGAAGCTAAAAACTGTTCAACTCAGCAGCAAAGATGAGCACAGTTTAGAGGTCTGCACCCAACATTAGTGTCACTATTGTGAAATATGGTCACAATTAGGGTTGCACCCCCGTCCTGTAAAATATGGAATCATCCTTATTGAGCCAATACGGGACGCGATTTGTCCTGCATTTTCATAACTGTCCAATACACGTCAAACACACATCAACACTAAATTATAGCAATAATGAACAAAATAAAACACAGGAAATAGTAAGGCCAGCAAAATTGCCATGGCGGGATCTACTCAGGCCCCCCCTGGCTGCCTGCATGCATAGATACAGACACCACACGGCGGCGCTCCTCACAACACCCGACCCTTTTATAAATTTCCACTACACCCGATGCTCCATGTCCTCAAAAGCGAAAACGCTTGCAAAAGTACAGACAGGAGTGGGAAGAGGCACATCCTTGGCTGGAGAGCGTCAGTGGAGGTGACCACAAGGCAAATTGTAAACTATAACGGCGAGTGTTTTTAGTAGTGCACGGTGGACTGTCTGCCACCAGACAGCGTGCATCAGGAGAGAGACACGGCAGACATGTAAGAACGCAGAAGACCCAAGCGTCAGTGTCACAGTTCTTCATAGCCCAATCATCTCCTGAGACTGATGCCGTATTCGACATTATGTTACGATTGATTCCATTTCCTATCTGACTGTGCTTTTGCCAGAAGATGTCAGTGCATGGCCATAGCTTATTTTAGTAGACAATCACGGTTTGATTGATTGTTTAGGATGCTGAGTTTTTAAAGTTGAAAGAGTGATAATTCATTTAATACACAGTAGTATTAGGCAATATAATTATTATATATGGCCATTTAAAGAAAAAATCATACTAATGGATTAACAGTTAATAAATATTGTTAAGAGAAAACGTTTATTTTTTTATACATTTCCTAGATTAAAAATGTTTGTAGAGCTTTCTGTGTATTCTATGTCAAAATGTTATAAAAAAATATATATTTTTGGGGGAATACAGTGTTTAGTGATCATTACATAAATTCTTTTATAAGTGTGGTTTAACTGTTTGGATGACGTGACTTCCTTTCAAGTCATAAGATGGGCAGCACACAAAATAATTTTCAATTTAATTAACCCATTAATTAAATCAATTTATTTAGTTTATATTTTAAAAGTTCACTGTTGCACACTCCGCACAAACCGATCTCCTTTAGGTGCTTGTGCTACTGCCATGTGGTAGATCATACTGTATCTCTCTAACCAGGTTAACTAAGTCCAACTAAGTTGTGTGCATATAGGGATGCATGTAGTTAAGGCTTTATGTAGCCTAATTAACAGCACTTTATATGCAACCTTGTTGCACAATAAAGAATGTGTTCAGTGGTAATAAAGCATCTCAGGCTTTAAGTATGACTTATTGCTTTCTTGATCACCCCTTTACTAAAAACACCAGCACAAAATAAAGCACACCCCTGCTGCGGGCGCCCCACCCCGCGGGAGTGGGACCTGTGGTGGTCATGGCCACAACAAGCTGTGGTGGGCATCCCTTATTTTCATTTCTGAAAGGTGGCAACCCTAGTCACAATTCTCCTTTGGGTATCATTATTTCATTTAATCCTGTTAGAAATTTGTGTAAAATTTCAGTCAGGATCAGTGAGTGATGAGTATAACAGCTGTAACAGGTCACACTCGCCTTGAGGTTCCTGCGGTTTAAGAAAACCAGGAACATACCTCATTTCCAGATACGTCGACAAAAGTTGCAGGCGATTCTGTCCCTAAAATCTAAATTTTTTTTCAAGGTAATTTGTGTAACTACTGGTTATTAAGGAGGAATGATGCACACGTATTAATGCATAAATAAAGACATAGAGAACATTTGCTTCTGGAAAATGTTTGTAACATCTGAATGTGAATTACTGAAAGTAATATGCATTTTCAAGGAACAGAAAAATTTAAAAGTATGCCCATTAAAAGCTTACCCATGTGCCACATCTCTACGATTATTTTATGTTCTCAACTGGTGAATCCAATCAAAATGTTACAAGGATGTTTAAATGCAAAAGAATAACACAATGGCTTGCTTCCTTTTCACAGCCGGCTGACACAATATGGTGATCTTTGTGCTGTAAAGAGACCAGCTGAACCTCATGCCGTACAGCTGGCATCTGCACTAGTCAATAAAGTAGGCAATAATAGGGATCTTACAAGGGATTGTACTTTTAATCACTTCGAGAGACTTGCCTGTAGAAGAAGGAACCCTCCTCCAACAGCAGTAGCCGCAATTTTCCCAACTCTCTGGAAGAGGTAACCAGCGCACCTACATGTGAGGAGAGGAGAGTTTATTACACATGTGCACTCACCTGTAATAGTTTCTGAAGCAGGTTAGTCAGCCAGGTCTAACCTCGTGACCGTGAGCTGACAAATCCTCACGCCTTACCATCCAGTCACGCCTCCCATCATGAGCTGCGTGGCCACTGAATGCTTTTCAGCAATCGGGCCCGAGTTGTTCCCAAACACCCTGCTCCACCACTGGTGTCTACGGGCGTACTCCGTCAGGTCCACAACCTCATAAACCTCATCTTCACTCTCTGGATCATCCTGACCTACTATGGGACAAGGATAACAATTAAAACACTAACAGGAGATTCCATATTAGTGATTTTATCCCAAACTTATGGCTGTACAAGCACATCCCAAAAGAAAAACCCACAAAAATATTGCTTAAAACAGCTTTACCTGACTTACTGAGTTTATACTAAAATATTAAGTTTATAACTAAATTAAGTCACTCTTCATCGACAGCAGTTATACCGCATTTATACCGCATTTCACATTACATGTAACCAAACACTGACATCAATACGTAATTTTCCTATTATGTATTAAACATTGTTTTTGTTTGCCCGTGCTTTAATTGAAGTTTGAAATTCATGTTAGAGAATGTATTTTTTTGTTGTTGTTCCGACATTATCGGGTATACATGTGAATTCCCCTAGGGCTAGTGACAGTCCTATATTTTACAATTCTATTAAACCCAATGTAGTGCAGCACGTCTGTGCTATACAAACGACTTGGAAAGCTAATATTAGCCGTTTAGCCTCATAGCTAGTAAATCAATGAAGTGCGCGCTATAAGCTTGCTTTCCAGACTCTCGTGAGCAAAAATGTGTAGACCGCATCCACATTACATTTACTTTAGAAGAAAAAAGTTCGAAATGCTAGCATTTTATCGGGCAATGACGCCCGTACCATGACAACTAAAATCACCGACCCTCTCTGAGGTCCACCGTCGCCATTTTGGAGAAACTGGTTATGTCACCAGGATGTTGACATGGATGTTGACAATATGAAGCCGCGCCCACATTATGATGCTTTGCCACGTCAGTTGAATCGATTTGATTGTGCTCGGTAATTTAGCGGAGTAAAATGGTGCGACTCCATCTTCATGTGAGGAAGATATGATAGAATTTGGGATAGCGTTTCGGAAAGTGCAGAGGTGGCTCGTCATGAGAGGCTCGGGGAGACTTCTGTCCAAACATTAGCGTTGCTGAATACAAGATTACATATTACTATGTGGAAATAACTGTCTGGAAAACAGCACATTTACGTGACTATACACGAGTGCCATACGCTTATAGACAATAAATACTTTAAAATGTGCTTCCAGAATAATTAAGGTATAAAATATAAAAATTTTGCGGGGAGACTCGGATAATTTGAGATAAAACAATGCTATACCAGGGAAGTCATATGACTGAAAGTGGGAGCTCCTATTGGTTGAACATAAAGGAGAGGGCGTGGCCAGAGCGGCGCGTGGGTTCGCTTGGGTGACACAATTATAACAACTTTATCTTCGCGGCTGAAACGCATTTAATAGTGAAATACTCACAACTTGTATATTTTATTCAGTTATTCGCGTTCAAACAGCGGCACGGTGTCACTTTGTGATGAAAAATGTGACGTTTGCGGAGCTACCTGGAGAGCGCTTCTGTCCCCCCGAAAGGATTTACTATATCGAATCGCATCTTTTCATCTTGGAAAAAAAAGTTTTGATCATTTTTTTCCTACAGTTTTTCTCTTTTGATTCGGCGGAGCAAGCCGTTCGTCCGCGCATCGCGATTTTCCATGCAATCGTGCGGTGTGTCTGTCGCCGTTGCTGCCTGCGCTGCCGCTCGGAGTCTCGGCTCGGCTTCTTCTGGTGGTGATGAGGGAAAGAAAATGGCGGCGGGAAAAGCGAGTGAAACAGAGGAGGACTTTCCGACACTGACAGCCCAGGAGAGGGATAGTTTGGTCGGGATCGACAGGTCGGAACAGCAGATCCATGCATTCACAAAAACGCACAATTAGAAAATCAATTGTAATTTCCCCCCTTGCATGCCGAAATTGTTTTCCGAGCCCCCCTGCAAGTGATTCTGAGCCGCCTATGTTGTCTTCTTGCTTGCAGCTCACTGTTTGGATTTCAGAAGCTTCATGAAGATGGCGCCAGAACGAAGGCCCTGTTGACAAAGGTAGTAAATTTAAATTGGTGTATTTTGCAACCAAGCAGCCCCCTATCCACTACACTTATTCCAGCCTCCTAACTATGTTGCACAGCAGTGAATTTGCTCTCAAGTACCCGGACAGTGAGAAAGCAAGTGGCCCTCTTGCTGGGGAGACCAAGGCCAGCTAGCTGCAGCTCACTCAGCTAGCTTGCTCGTTGGCTAACTACACTCATCCGATGAACGGCGACCCCGCACCTGCGGCTTCGCCGTGTCGTCAGCCATTAGAACAACCAGCTAGCCGTGGCTGTCTTGATTTAACTAGCGTGTTAACGTTAACATATGTTCATATTCACGGGGTAGCCGCCCTTCCCTGCTAGTTGACAGCTAACGTTATTCCACACTCCGTATCCTTGCCTGTTTCTAATTGCGTTTCACCACGGTTTTGTCTTGTTTAGCACATTTATTGCTGGCAATATTACCCTTTGACGAGTGAAGTTTTATGTCGTTATGGGCTTTATCGCAAGGTGTAGCCGCACATGACCGTGTGCACAAATGAACCCTAATGCTACAACTGTTACTACGCTGGTAGAAGTAACGTTAACGTAGCTCCCGAGGAGCCTCTAAATAGCAGCTTTACCGTTTACGCTATTTGGTAAGGACTAGCTAACGTTGGTGCCTGCGACATTTGCACTGGTCTAAGGTCTTTATTACACTCTGTTAGGGCCATGCTGTCTTGGTGGAAGGCATTACCCCACAGAGCGACTTAATGATGGTCATTCTGGTCCTTTTCCGTTTGGAGTGTAAACGAGTTGACAAACGTTACAAGTAACGTTAATGGCTGGCTGGCTGTCCAAGATGGCGGGACATGGCGGAGTGACACTTATATATAACTAGTTTGATAGGAATATATCGCCCTTGCTTGTGTTTGCACCGCTAAAGCGTGTTCCGAGTTCCCTCTGCTCTTTGGCACGTTAGTTAAGAGGTGCTCCTAGGTGGTGTCAGTGTCCTTTGTTTACAGTTTTCATTTCCCCTGTTGTTACTCTGCCTGTGTTCGAGGACTATTATGCTAAGTCTCAAACAGACAGTCTACCTGTAGTTAACATGCCGTCGGGCTCGAAACAGATTAAAGTCTGTCTATAATTGTGAATTGATCACAACCATGGATGCTATGGAGAAGGTGGTGCTGGTGACAGCTCAATTTTGAGGACCCATCCAGGGATCTGCTCGCTAGGTGGTGTAGGATACCTAGGAAACGTGCTTGTCTAGCATTAGCTGCACAAGGAGCAGTTGAGAGAACTGCTGCTGAATGAGTGCGGACAACATGGAATGCAGCCTTTGTTTTAGGCTTGAATCACACAGTGCAGCCCCATTGAAGATTAGGCTTATAAATGTTTCTTTTAGTGATGGAGTTGTTTACGCGATTGGTCGATTGCTTTGCAAGACAATGTAATCGGGCTTAACTTCCCTGCTGAAACAGCCCAACTGTCTAAACTAAAAACAGTTACGTGTCACAATTGTGTAGAAACATATTATCTTGTACCTTACATCATGAATGTGTTGCTGATTCGAGTGCTGGTTATGTTGATTGGTCACTTTTGATATTTTCATTAGACAGATGTTAAGGGTTTTTCCTTGCTCCTCGAATGGACCTTTTAATCGGTGACTGTGTATGATAGACAGCATGATTGCTCCATGTAGGCCTGTGCGATATAGTTAGCTGAAAGAAGTATCGTTTCCTTTTTCACTAAGTTATTTTATGAATTCATTTGCATTCTCAGAGAATATTTTTTATAGCTATCTCCGTTCTCAGTTGTAATTTTTTTTTTTTTCCTTTGTGCTGGTGATTTTAAGTCACGTGTAAATCTTTATTAAATGAAATAGCAATGCCCACTGTTGATGCAATGGATTGGGCATCAGGACAGACATTGGTCTTAAGCAAAGCGAATATCTACAAAAATGGGACCAGAACGAGGGATGCACCAATATTAGTAGTAGCCGCTATGGACTGTTTATTAGTTTATCAGCCTTTGGTGGCGTTTACCAATACCGGTGGCCAGTGATAATCTCTTGCATATATTCATTTAATAATGTTTGCACTGGCTACATTGGCTGCCACGCATGTGGTTACAGCTTTAAAGACCCCCTTTAGATAAATCATGTTTTTGAACACGTTAACATGTCCATATGGTGTTTTTCATGTACTATGCATGACCAAAAAGGGCAGTCGGTGTCATGACTGAGCTTCTTTTGTTGTTATGCATCAATGACCGTTTCCAAAACACAAAATTCTGACAGCCCAGGTCTTCTACATAGAATATTTAAGGAACCCAATTCTGACAGTTTACGAGAGTGGGGATTAACATTGTAGAAGTTAAGTTCAGTTATTTTATTTTTTTTTTTAAAAAGAGGATTTCTTTTATGTTCTTGACATAAAATGGTATTGGTTATTGGCAAAATTGTTACTTTAAGCATCAAAACCAAATTTCCATATTGGTGCATCCCTTAGCTGATTTTCATTTGGGCGCACATGTTTAGCAAGTGAAATAGCAATCCAATTTTGATATGCTGTATTGGCCATCAGGACTGATGAAAAGTGCTACTCTGCCAATTTTATGTATATGATAGTGGAATTCTGAAGGCTGATAACAGAAAAACTACTGAGATGTCTATAAAAAGAAAAGCAAAGACTGGTTTTGAATGTGTTCTTATCCAGAGTTTGGCCATTGAGAGATAAAGGTGTTAATAAAGACGTTGGACACGTTTATGCAAATGGAGATACTAAAGAAAATTGCTTAGCTGTAATGGCAATACTTGAAAATCAAATTGCTACAGATCAGTGTTAAACATTATGTAAATTGCTTAGTTTATTGCTTCGGTTAACTCTATGGTATGTATTTTACCCTCCATTACTTCCTACAGGCAAAGAAACCACTAGTTGTTGGTGTATTTGGAAAAGAAATAACATTATACACACTACACTTCAATAAAAACAGTTTTTGTGTAGTGTGTTATTGTTATGTTAGTTTTGACGCGCTATCATCTTTTGGCTCATGAATACTAAATATCAAATGAAGCATGTAATTAACCTGAATTACAGGGGTGGGTAAGGTTATTTTCACTAACAGTGGACGATAGCAGAGCACACGGTTTAGATTATGATTTGTCATAATCAGAATATTTTACTGGCAGGAAATTATATATTGTTTATAGCTTGGCTATTTATCTGTATGGGAAACTATTACCATGATCATGTTTTGCTATATTGTTCATCCCTCTTTGACTAAGGTCTCATTATATAGTTGATGCTGCAGAGCAGAGTGGAATCTTCTTGCATATGTTGTTTACGATGCAATTTCAAACTGTCGGTCACTGTGTGGTGGCGGCGTTGCTGCACTGTTGCTTTGTCTACATCTAGATGATGATGAGTTCAACATCCATCCATCCGTCCATTTTCTACTGTATATCCTGTTGGGGGTCGCGGCGGGGGGGTGCTGGAGCCTATCTCAGCATCTTCAGGCGAAGGCGGGGTCACCCTGGACAAGTCGCCAGTTCATCACAGGGCTGATACATAGAGACAAACAACCATCCACACTCATATTCACACCTACGGGCTATTATGGTGACCAATTAACCTAACCCCCAGTTCGCATGTTTTTGGACTGTGGGAGGAAGCCGGAGAACCCGGAGAGAACCCACGCAGACACAGGGAGAACATGCAAACTCCACACAGAAACGCCCTGACCCAGAATCGAACCCAGGACCTTCTTGCTGTGAGGCGACAAATGTGACAGAATTAGGTCACTGTATCACCACCAATAACTAGGCAGCGTTGATGTAAACTTGGCACAAATTGACAGAAGAAAAAGATTTGAACTGGTGTGTCCTCCCTGGTGTGCATGTTCTCCCTGTGTTTGTGTAGGTTTTCTCCATGTTAGGGACACTGCACAAAGAAGACGTGTGTTGGGTATTAGGATTGCTCCTGTGTTGTCCCTGACTAAAGGCAGAGGAACATTTTTCCCACAGGGCTTAAGAAAGTAGGACCAAAAGGACCAGTTACATACGACCTTTGACTGATTGACTTACTAGCAGAAAGTATAGAAAGTTCTAGACACAGCATAGCATTCACACATGTTGAGTAACAAGTCAGTTCTGATAATATCAATATTATCCACAGGACTGAGATATACACCTGTTTTTTTTTTTTGTTGTTTTTTTTAATAATTTTAATCTATGTATTGATGAAATAGAAAAAGTCCACTGAACATTACATTTCCATCATTTCTGAAAAAAAATCATTCCTTATTGACATTGTTAAATATCAGACGTACATTATATGCATGTTATAGAACATCTACAATAGATTTGTTTAATTATAATGAAGTACATGAAAATCTTTTTTTTTTATAAATAAGTTGCTCAAAAAGCCCTAATATGTTAAAATTATAATTTTGAGTAGTAGGAAAGAAAAAAACAAGATGCAAGCTAAGTAATAGAGTGTGACTGCATTTGACAGCTTCACAACCTGTCACAGTCTGTAGTGGTAGATTGTAGATTATTTCTCTCATGGTATCTTGGTATATGGTATAAATCTTTATAAACCTTGCATTGCCATGTACAAAATGGTCCTCTGGCTAAAGCTAGGTCTTCTAAGATATGTTACCGGCTGCAAAAAGCATCAACGCAAGCATTGCATAAGATGCATGAGTAGGAATTATCTACCTTGGCCGAGATTGGATTGAATAGATATTAGCTTTTAACATATTACCGCAAAGCTTAAAGTTAATTGTCATGTTGTATTTTACCGGCCTTGCTTTCAAACTTTGGGTAAACTGATTTGATTGTAGTTGGATAATCGAAACAAACATGTCCTTCAGCTCATTCATGTCTAACCCTACTGTTATTTTCTCAAGCCTATCTACTGTTACTCAGCAGTAAGAAGTAGTGTCCCTCAACTGTTAACAGCCTTTAAAGCTGACAAAAGACAACATTAGGTATTTTAAATAATACCCAACATTACACTAAAGGTGTCTCTTCATATTTAATTGGATTTTGCTGTGTTAAATTTTCCTCTTCACAATCATCATTATCAATGCATCTCAGAGGTGCATTAGTTTCCCTTGTGACTCGCTTGGCAAATCAGAATTTTGTGTGTGGAAAAAGTACACAGGTTGAGATTTGCAGTGAGTTCTTATGTGAGAAAAACTGGCACACCCAGCTTGGACTAAAGTGCTGTGTCATTTCAATTACCATAAACCTGAGTGACAGTTTTGAGCTTTCCTCCTAGATTGGTTTTTGTAATCCAAAAGGATAAAAAAAAAAAAAAGTTCTGTTTGGAGAAAATAACTTTGGTCATCACAATATCTATTGCAGACTAAATTCACTTTTCATCATTGTGTCATCACTGAAACATTACAGTATTTCAGAACTGCAGCTAACAGTCATTCAGCTAAAATTCATGTGCTATATGATGAAGTTAGAGAATCAAAACTGCCAAATGTTCAATATGTGAAGTCTGACACTTGTACTATTAAGCAAGATTAGTGTCTTAGCGAGGTATGTTGAGCAGAAATCAGGGTTGTCAGTGCAGTGAAGGTGGCTCACTTTTAACCTGCTAGATCGCTATTATAACGCATCTGAAATAGAATAATCAAGTTTTGATTAAAGTGTTGACTTCTGGACTTAACTGTAGGTTCCAGGTGGAGGAAGATCATTAAAGGGTCAGCAGCAAATCTGCAGAGTTTACGTTAAAGTACAGTATGTACAGTAATGACATCAAAACATGGGTTTGTGGAGCCAGCTCATAAAGAAAGCCTGCCTCTGCTGAAACCGCTTCGTAGTACAGCCAGTTAATAATAGTACAATGACATGATAATAAATATTATGCGGAGATGGAAAATGAATTTAGCTTCAGAATTTCACCCTCCAGTAAATAAACATACTGATCTCGCGTTGGTAACATTTATTCAGAAACTGCTGTTGTGTGGTTGCGTTCAGGTGATTGGCTGAAAAGAAAAACACTTCCACGGGGATGTGTTTTACTTTTCATCCAGTCACATGAAGGCGTCCACTCGGCTGAAAGGAAAGAAGAGCTGATTGGCTACTGGCAACCCCCTTTTTGGAAAAAAAATGCATCTGTGAATCGAAGCCTTGGAAGAGTCTCAAAAATCTACACACAAATGCAGTGAAGTTCACAAACCACAAGCAGCGTCCCAATGCAGTTTCAACAGTTTGTGTTTTAAAAGTCAGAACATACATGTGTGTCTTGATGAAAATTGCAAATGCATTTCAAATAAATATTTGTAGATTTACATTGTACAGTATGTATCTAAAACGAGAAATATTTCTGTGTGCATGGAAAAATACTTTGGTTGAGTGAGGCCTTTACATTTGATCCCAGAATACATGTGTGAATCCTTCTGTGTGCATTTATGAATTTCTAGACTGATCAAAGTCCAGAGACCTGCCCTGCTATTTCCTTATCAAATCAATCAATCAATCATCCAATTGGAGAATGATTTAAAAATAAAATGCAAATTACCGAAATGATTTAAGTTTTTAAACTCGGCTCAGTGTGCTCCTCCATATAAGAGTGCCTAAAGAAGAAGGGCTCATTAGTAACAACTTAAAAATTTTACACAATTGTGATCAATGATATGTGAATTTCATCTTGACTTTAATGTTTGATGTACAAAACTGAGATTCCGTATATTGTTACCTGGATTTGTTCATACTCTGCACCCAAAGT
Source organism: Mola mola (assembly GCA_001698575.1). Taxonomy (NCBI): domain Eukaryota; kingdom Metazoa; phylum Chordata; class Actinopteri; order Tetraodontiformes; family Molidae; genus Mola; species Mola mola. Next base: position 1,474,063 of record KV751369.1, on the reverse strand, counting down.
TACAATTCCTCAGACTGTGTGTACACGCAAATGAAAACTCGGAAAATGTTAAGAAACCCTTTTTAACCAAATGTACAACATTTAAAACCACATTCATTAAAAAAAAAAAAACCCTGTAATTGACAAAAAATATTTCAAGCCACAAACTCAAAAATGCATTGACCAACAGTAATTATATAACCTTGAAAAGTGATGCCCTTTCATTCTCATCCTGGGCTTTTTCTATATGTTGGACAATCTGTGATTTAAACTAAACTGGGGATAAAAAGTTGCATATTTGCCCTGGCTTCATTTCAGTAACAACATTTATTTCCTTCCAGAGCTGCATCCATTTTTTTTTTTGCCATCGTGTTGTTTTCATAAGGGGAGTGTCCTACAAATCACTATTATCCTACCAGGTTTTTATAATGCTTTGCACAGTTTCACAAAGTTTTTGTAGTTTCAGCAATCTGCTTAATGTTTTCTTTCTTTTTCACTTCATGCAGGCCAGTAATTAGCTAGTGGTTGAATAACTCTGTTGCCAGCTGAAACATATCAATCGGAACATTAATCATCCCATGGAAGGCTCTATCTATTTTCTTGGTTAAATGCGGATAATGACTCATTTTTTGTGATGCCTATTGTATAAAACTATGATATAAATTAACCGTTCACCAAAGGCTAAAGATTTAACTGCCAATATTTAATTCTTTCCCTGCTTTAAAATTCCCTTTATAGCGATTGTAAATTTGTGCAAACACCTTAAAGAAACTAACGGTAAGTATCATCTTATTATATTAAATTTTACAGAATTTGAAATTTTTTTCATATCTGTATCGCATTGAAAAATCGATGTCCGTAAACTCCAGACTTCAGGCAGCTATTGATATATGCTCCTGGCTAAGTCTGGCTCCTCTTGGAAGCTCTGTTGCTTGCGGCAGAAAACATCTGCTAAGATGGTGTTGTGGTGCTAGGGATGTATAAGTAGGACTTTGCTAGTTAGCTAGCATTAGCATGCAAGCACAAATGGTAGCTGGTTTAACAACACACTTCTTATGCTGGTTGAGCTGAATTTCAAGGAAACAACATTACGTGTTCTCACTTCAGTAAGTGACCTCAGTTTTGGCGGGACTTACGCCACTGCTGTGTTTCCTTCCTCTTCATCAGTGACACCAACATATTTTTAGATGCTGCATCATAACTTGTGCTCCCATGCCAGGCCAAATCCGACTTACATGGTTCCTTGTTTTATTCATTAGAAAACGCTCCCATACTTTAAAAGTTTTTGTTCCAAGTTCCACCTGTGTCATTTTTCAAATGTGGTTTCTTTTCAGCTCTCCGTCTCCATTATTCCATGTACGCTCTCTTAGCAGGTATTTACTTCACATGTTATTGGTGCTACGCAACACAGTGAGCGTTACAATAATCGCGCAACACAATGAAACGTTCATGCAATTTGTTGACAGCTATTTTAGTAACTGGATTCTTTTTTTTTTTTTTTTTTTTTTAATGAATTTTATCATTTCATTGTTGCAGCCCTACTGCAAATTGCGCTCCATGCTGACTTGCTGTTAACATCAGTATGGCAGGACAGAAGGGGAAAACACCCTTGGGGATATCAACCCTTAAATGACATTTAAGACAGAACGAGACAAATGCAGGAACTCTCATGTGAACTCTTCCGTTTAATGTAGGCCTAAGTTTGCTGTTGTTTGACAAACATTGCAAGTGCACCCTCCATTATTTCTTTTGCACACTGTCCATCTGCTATATGAAAATATACTGTATTTATTCACGGAAATGACATGAAATGTGCTACATTGTAATGTATCCTAAGAATATGCATATATTTCGGCAATATTATATTGGGCATATCACACAGCTCTGATTCTTCACACAGTTGTGCGACGTACAAACCTTTTGCATGCAGTGCAAGTGCTTTAACAGAGATGATGACAAAGATACTTGAGATCCTCAAGACAAAAACTATGTTTCCGCAGTGTAAAGATGCTTCAGATGTGATGAAGCTTATAGTCCTCAGACTCTCCCATCACTTCTAATTTATGTTGCTCAGTTTTAGTGAGTTAGTCTGTGTGTTGAGTACAAACATTAATTTTCAATCTACTGATAACAAATTAAATGATTAGAAGTATTTCTCTGCAATAATGACACAACCCACCAAGGGCAAATAAAACTCTTTTGCTTGGAATTTTTGAATGTTAAGGGTGATTCCATAAACATACTTACAATGCAAGCATAATTTAAGATCTCCATAAAACTATGAGATGTCTGAAGTAATTTTCTCAGTTTAGCATCCTGCTGCCTCTTGCTAACATCGTTGCACAGCTCAGCTGCCTTTGATATAATCTCAGCATGGCACCAGAGAAAGTTAAATGTCAGAATAGCTCATTCTCAGGGTTATGGTCTTGGTGTGGAAAGTGGCATGAACAGTATGTGCTCCTTTTATTTCTTTTTATTTATTTGTTTTTACAACTTTGTCTGGTTTTAACAATAAAATCTCTGCTCCAAAGCCAGATGTCCTCATACTTTGACTAAAACATCTAATCAGGGCTTTCTTTCCTGTACTCTGTGGCCATTTCGGACTGCTAGTGGTTCATTGCTCATTTTTAGTGGCTGGGCTCATCACTGCAAGCATTTTGCTGCAGTGAAAATTAAAGTGTGAGAAATTATTTGTTCATCCCTTCTGTCTCTGGGGTTTACAAAATATTTTGATTCATTGGCCTCTGGAAATAGCAATTCAACTCTCTCTCTCTCTCTCCCTCTCCCTTTTTTAAAGCAAACAACAATTTACAAATCACTCAACTAACAGTTTCCAGTAATAATACAATTTTAGATCTGGATACAACAGCATCACCAAAAAAAAAAAACCAACAAAAAAACAGCACTTCCCCATAATTTTAAAACAAAAAGAGTGCAAGGACACGCTGAACAAGGTTAGTAATTATATAGTTAACATTTGATTTGGAATTATTTCATAGTTGTGAAACCTTCCTTAAAGTCAGAAAAGCACTGTTAAAATCACATGGTTCATCAAAAATCTATGGGCTGAGCAGAAAGTTTGCAGACAAGGCCAGCCATATATATTGAGCCACAAAACCAGATGATAAAGATGCAGTCTGCCAAACATTTCTGTAATATATAATTGCATTGATTTATTACCCACTGCCAAGGAGTGTTAGTTTATGGTCACGGTTGTCTCTTTGTTCGAAGGATCAGGCAAAAACTACTGGATGGATTTCACTAAAACCTGGAAAAAGCATTGGGTCAAGAGAGAACCCATTTAATTTGTGTCCGTGTTAATTATATTTTACAATGCGGTGTTAAGAAAATGAAAACATGGTCCCAAATGTGACTGCAGTGCAGCACTCAGGCTAACGCCCAACACGGGTTGTATTTTATCTACAAAGGGGGGCCAATGTTTTTAATGATTATAATGAGTGAATTATTACCGTAGCAAATCTAACATAAAGTTTATTGCCATCACTAAGACTAATTGAATTCAGTAATGATAAGCTGTAAAAAAAACAAACAAAAAAAATAACTGTGCTCACTCTGTTGGCCAATCTGCCTCCTCTCATTTATTCACACAAAGGTGTGTCTGTAATGCTTTCAGTGTAAGTAATTCATTAACAGTTGCATCTGAGAAGAGGGTTACATTTTTCATCTGTTGGTTGGTTTGTGAGCAGGGGTTACACCAGCACAACCAGAAGACTTTCAACAAAGCTTACTGGGAAAATGGTGTATGAGCTGAAGAAGAAGTTATTACATTTTGGTGCCGATCCCTGAATATTTGTTTAAGGAGTCTGTTGTGCTTTGGTGGAGGTTTGCCCTGTCTGAGATTTTGCCTTGAATTGCATTTAATCCATATACCTATTTACATCCTACTGTGTTTACAGTTTGTTGTTATTAATGAAACTACAGAACAGACGCAGTACATAAAGTGATGACACCAGGTGGATTTCCATAGGATATATTTGATTTGCCCTAAGGGTGGGCAATATCGATTATACTCTATGTACCTCAGATTGCTCCATGTGAGATACATTAAATGACTATATTGCGACCATTGAGTACAAACTGTGATGTGAATGTTTCAAGCCATCGGCATGAAATTCACTTTGGAGATTCTCTACTCTCACTCTCCCTTGCTGCTCTCTCACAGACGACATCTGGCTCCCCTGCCCATCCAGAAAATTCTTCTGGGCAATGTGCATGTTTGATTCAAGAGAGCTCGGGAGAGCGCAACAAGTGAAGAGGCCTTGCAAGTTTTTAGTGTTGAGCAACCAGTCCTGCACCAGGTCGGCAACTCATGGTCAATTCGGACATTTGTGAGTTTTGTGTGGTAACAGGCTGTGAGAATAACGTTGCCAATGGTGTAACAAAGTGTTAGCATGTGATAGCCGCGAGATAGGTACATCTTCCCAGAGGAAACGCGTCAAAAACTGCAAAGGCACAGCAGCCGCTGCGACAACCCAGTAACACAAATCTCGTAGGCTGTGTTTAATCACGGTCACAGCGGGTCACAGGACTTAAATTAATGGGTCTTGGACGGTGCATAGATTATTGCAGAAAACTGGTCGGTTCTGGTACTGAGTTTTATGACGTGTTTAAAACCGGACCCGTGCAAGACTCCCAACTATCATGTTTCAGTGGTTTGGATTTTGATTAGTATTTAGGCTTACATAATGTCATTATTATTTCCATTTGTTAAAAACTTATGTGTGCAATTACTTTGTTTGAAATAAAGAGTTCAAATTAATGATAAATTTTACTTTTGTTAACTTTTGTCTTTCCCACTTTTTGCATGCATAAATATGTTGAATTGCACATTTATTAAGTGCCTTAGAGGAGATTTTGAAACATGATTATATAGTGTGTATCGCGATATAACCTAAAAAAATCCCAATATTATTTATAGGCCATATCGCCCAGCCCTAATTTGTGCATAAAATACATTAATGTAAACACTGTAAAATTCAGAAGTTCCTGAAATATCTTCTAAAAGTTTTTTGCTTGGAGGTAAAAAAAAATTTTTTTTTTTTTTTTAGTGTTTTCAAAG